>CAJQUN010000224.1:600000-972719 GCA_907163345.1 Haberlea rhodopensis
GCTCCATAGCCATCGATGTACCTGTCCACCTGTCCCAACAGAGACAGCCCCCAACGGGGTGAGCATACCAATACACAAAATCCCATAATCATAATAATGAAATTCATAATTTACAACAAAGGTAAATGCTAATGAATTTAAATGATACTCCCTGGATGGCAACATCCTCATCCGGGATTCCGTGTACTGTCCCTGTTCTCACAACATCAAACTCATCAAATCTCATAAATCAGTAAATCAACACATTGATTTACACATCGCATGCCTGATCCTCGAATATCAACATATAGTGATTACAAATTCATTAAACATGCAATTACAGATATCACAATATCTAATACTGATTTCACAACCTTGCTATCAATCACAGATAGCTCAAATGCCTTAGCATTTATTTTACCATTCCTTCATTATACTTAGACATCTCAAGTGTCTTATAATGAATACATGAGTCTACAAACCTAGACATCTCAAATGTCTCATAATGAATACATGATTCTACGAACCTAGACATCTCAAATGTCTTACGAAGAATGCATGATTCTACAAACCTAGACATCTCAAATGTCTCATAATATAGTCATATAAACCCAGTACCCCATATATCATGCAAGAGTCATCCTACTCTAGTGTCACGCACGCTACAAGCGGCGATATCAAGATTTGGGTCATTCCTTGGCTATATCAACATATATGTATAACCATACGCAAAACATTCAATGAAATCAAAAACACCTTATGCATTTCACATATATATAGTAATGCTCGTACGTCGCACGTACCTTAAATCATCCGAAGTCCGAGCCAAGCCTTGCTCGAGTTCCATGCCCCGAGGAATGATGTGCTAACACGATAAACAATTCACCATTATTTACGAACATGCAACTCATGCTCAAGCACACCCGTATCCCTCAAAATATTGTCAATACACGACAATTATCCTCTTAAAAGACCCGGGGCAGGGTACATGCAGGGAAGGAAATAAATGAGACAATCGAAATTGTTCAAGAATGCCCTACAAAAATCGAACCCAAATCTCACAAATTCGAACCCAATAAACACCATAATTCATCTAAAATGTGAATTAATCAATCCATAGCATGAATAATCATCCCACATGCCAAACCCCCAAATTTTCGAATTTTAAGCCCTAATTTCGAACTCAATTAAGCATCAACAATACATCTACACATGTAATAAATGACCCATAACAAGAATCGTCACAACCCTGCCAAAACCCCCAAATTCGAACCCATTTCATGCACACATCCGAAATTCGAACCAACCCTCACGAATCGAGCTGACATTTCGAACCAATCCAACACAAAATAGCAGGGAAATACACAAAAGCATGAAAAAGGGGGTTAGGAAGGTTACCCAAACGAAATCGGAAGCAAAATCAAACGAAAATCGAAGAACCCTAGAATTTGGGGATCAACGCTTACCAGCAAAATCCGACTTCCACACGCGACGAAACCTTCAATTGATGGAGGGGAAAGGAGCGCCTCGCCGAGACGAAGCCGTGGGTAGGTCGCACGCGCCGATCGGCGGCCGGACGGCGGCGGGCGCACGGCCTGAAGCCGCGGGGCAGGGGAGGCGACGGGAAATCGCGCGGACGGGAAAGAGAGAGGAAGGAGAGGGCTGAAATGAAATTATTTCGGAAATTTTGGGTTCAAATGGTATTTATAGCAAAAATACCCCGAAAAAAATAATAGCCCCACAAATACATCATGATTCCTTAAAAATCATCTGTTTTCAAAAACTCTCTCTCTAACTCCAAAATCCCCTACCGGTGCTCACACAACACCCGAGATTCCGAGACACATCAAAAACCCAACTCTTAGGTTTTACACCGTAATGTGAATACAATCTCAACCTCTGGATCCAACGATCCCAACTACCCAAATAAACGAGCCCAGAAGGCCCAACACCTCAATTAAATTCCAAATCGCCACGTAAAACCACTTTAGGGATTATTAATACTCCGGGATTAACACCTAAAATCCCTGGTCATCACAATATCCCCCACTAAAAGAATTTCGTCCTCGAAATTAGCACTGGTGTATCACGTAACACCCAGGCTGCACAACAACATGAAGCCATAACCTCGATTCCTGACCATATCAGAATCGTATTAATAAACGCGAGGATACTTACCTCTCATCTAACTCTGAAACAGAGCGACATACCAAAACCAACATAACACCCAAGAGGTAAAACGTACCTCGATGCGGGTCATCCCAAAAGTCAGTCCCTCATGACTGCGAAACAACTGATACTTACGACTGTAGATCAGACAGTCATCCTTCGTTCTAATACAACAGTACGAACACGTCCTGAATGACACCTCAACCGTAAGAACGTTGACCTCGTGTCAAACTCTGGAGTGGAGTAGACTTCCAAATCCATCATAACGTCAAAGAGCGTCAGCACAGCTCAACGCTAATAATCCAAAAGCAGTTAGTCAACTGAAACTGTAAGGATTCGAATCGCTCCTGATTCTATCGTAGATATCATCCAATGACATCTTTACCAAGACTCACGATGTCTAACATACATCGTTACGAGGTGTACACATACCAAACCTGGTTTCCACTTTCAAACTTCCTCCATCGAAGGAGTAGTCGCCTCATGGTAACTTAATTTGGGCAACTCACGGCCACAAATTCGAACAAAAGACATCTCACAAGATGTCCACCTCCGGATGTTCCAAGAATCACGTTCTGATCATAAATAACAACCGAGACTCCGCAGAGTTTAAATTTCTTAAGGGGCATGCAATAAACCCATTGCATCCTCAACGCTTGTGTCGTCAGCGACACTCAACCAATCCGAAATCCTGCCATCCCTTTGAAAATCCTCGGATTTAACAATCCAAACTTGGGAAGGCTGTCGCATAATTCGAAGGAAAACACCAACAAGGGAAGTACCTTAACCCTCACAAGAAAATCCCTCCTCAAGGGAGTCAACTAACTTCACGATCATTCCTCATAATCATCGTGCCATGGAGATTCCCAATCTCAAGGTGTTCCATATCTCATCAGAGATTTAACCCTCCTAAAATAGCATAACTCTATGCTTAACAGAGAGGAAAATCAATAACTGGCATCCGTATACTCACCGGTATACCTGCCTAAGCACTGATGTCGCATGCATACTCAATGCACTCGGCTCGGGTATCTACCACATATCCCTAAGCCCCAAACACAACCGTCAATTCTGAGTCATTCCTTACTCAGTGGAGGATGAAAATCGACGATTAACAATACACGGTGTGATTCCCAAAATCAACACCACTTGCACCAACTTACCGAATCTTTCAAGATTCCCAAATAGGTATAATACTACCTCCTTCCTCGCAAGGGAAGTGCCATCGAACTCGAGATCCACAAGTCTCGAACCATCGTTCGGAAAAACTGGATACAATAACACCCATTGTATCCCAATACACGGGTTCCTTTAGATTGAGTCAATAACAACCTGATGACTCTCTTGTTGGTACTCCAACATCCTGAGCTGTCCCAGACAAGTCTCCAAGATTAAACATAAACGTATACACGTTTCAGCGAGGCACGCACAACCTCAAATGATGTGGTGACTACTAGAGTCCACCACGATCCACATCGCATCACCTTACGATTTGCCAAACTTGGTTCCAACGAGCAGTGTAACGGCTCTAGCAAGCCCATCATGGTGCTACACACACGCGGCAGACAACCTAGTCTCTGCCTCTTTAGGTTTACCTCAAACCTACCAATAAGACGGACGTTTCCACATGGTATAACATACTATGGGAAGAAAACTCAATAGAGTAGTGGGTCTTTATCCAACACTCCTCAATGCTGATACACCCTGGACACTCCAATGTCCCTATGTACTTAACATAACCTGATCCTACTCCCTTAGGACACATCCTACACCCTCAAGGGTGGTGTGACCATGTCCACCACATGTCACATCGACAGAAAGCGAGTACCTTCCTCCATGATTACTCCTGTCGTCAAATCACATGGCCAAAGGCCATTCCAACGAGCATACCTCAAGGGTATCACCACTCGTAAAATGATCCCCCAATCGTAAGTTGCGGTACAATCACATGTACAGCGCATCCAACCATTCCTCGAGCAATACGCTCGGTATAAGGGTCACGTCCATCGGTGTCGCACACACCACCTTGTGCCCAGTACTGGCACCCAAGGCATACCACTGAATACGTATACTCAACGCATCGATCATCGTAACGATGATGCATGTCTAATAAGACATCCCCTACACCATCGTCATCGTCATCCTGTGACGACACATGCCAACTCATGGCATCTAAAACATTGCCAACTAGTGATGATACATGTACATCAGCGTATGTCATCCACTAACATGCTAGTAAAATAGGCATAATAAAACATGTATATCAATGCATGCCAGCTACAATAAAGCTACTAAAATAGCAATATCTCATACCTCATCGCTAGTGATATAGCGTCATACCTGTCTCCGTCGCTCAATAATAGTGCGTAATCAGCACCCATCGCTCGAAGGCGGCAAAAATCCTGTGCTGAGTACATAGCGGCAAGATCCCTCGCTATAGAATCGACGGCATGACACCTCGTCATATAATAAGTGGCATGAAACCTCGCTATACACCTGAGTATGAATCATCGTCCACATAGTAGCGGAAAGAGGCATCGCTATCAATACACCTGGCGGAATGAACCATCGCCAATAGATATAGCGGAATGAACCGTCGCTATAAATACACCTGGCGGAATGAACCATCGCCAATAAATATAGCGGAATGAACCGTCGCTATAAATACACCTGGCGGAATGAACCATCGCCAATAGATATAGCGGAATGAACCGTCGCTATAAATACACCTGGCGGAATGAACCATCGCCAATAGATATAGCGGAATGAACCATCGCTATCAATACACCTGGCGGAATGAACCATCGCCAATAAATATAGCGGAATGAACCATCGCTATCAATACACCTGGCGGAATGAACCATCGCCAATAAATATAGCGGAATGAACCATCGCTATCAATACACCTGGCGGAATGAACCATCGCCAATAAATATAGCGGAATGAACCGTCGCTATAAACCGTGTCCTCATAGAGAAATGAATATAAATCGACACAGCGGGACACATCACCGCTATCATCCGTGTCATCACAAAGGAATGAATCATCATCCTAACAAGCGGCATCTCATCCTCGCTTCTTCATACAAGCGGTATCTCATCCTCGCTTCGTATGGCATACCCCGCCTCCATGTGCAAGCGAGCATCCCTGCCCGCTCCACATTTTTAGCGGTACAAGCATAAGCTTCTTCATACAAGCGGTATATCATCCTCGCTTCGTATGGAATACCCCGCCTCCATGTGCAAGCGAGCATCCCCGCCCGCTCCACATTTTTAGCGGTCAAGCATAAGTATAAAAATTCTCACTGTCATAAGCAGGACTCCTGGAATGTATAATCATCATTCCTTTTTATACTCCATATTTCCTGTAACCTGCAACCATCAGGGTTAACAACAATAGCCATATACGCTATGCATCCACATTCAATTCATAATAAAAACACATTATGAGAATGTATGGTTTCACAAATAAATGTCATGATATCCTTCTTTAAATCCTTATTTCATCCTGAGCCCTTATCATTAGTACATTTTAATGCTTCTTGCTACTCCAGGAAAGCGGAATTCTTCCTCGCTTCCACTGGACTTTAGCGTTGCTACTCCATGTAAGCGGAACTCTTCATCGCTTCCAATGGACTTTAGCGTTGCTACTCCATATAAGCGGGACTCTTCATCGCTTCATATGGACTTTAGCATAAGCCATTAAAATCCTTACTAAGATAACTTTGACTCAAGACATGCATATGCAAAAACAATGCACAATAACATATATCATAACCTCAATGCACCACTTTGCATTCATCATGTGTCAACAAGACAACGTAAAATACATGTTACCTCGGAAATGCCCCTTTATCTGATTTTCTTAAAACCAGCTTCCTTGGCACATAACACACGGAGTGCCAGACATCCCCATAAATGTCATCCTATCGTGTTCCACACGATTCCTGCAACCACAATGGTTAGCAATACCACTTTTCATATCATAAGAGCACATAAACAATTTGCTATGTCATACAACATTAATGCCATCATGCATAAATATGTGCTATCAATAACTTCCTAGGCCCTTAACAGCCCCAATGAGCAACCACTGCTCTGATACCACTAATGTAAGGACCCCAAGCCCTTAAAACCTTGATTAGTGTATTAACCACTATGTGTGGTACATGCTTTCTATAAAATGTCAATCGGGAAGCTCTGATGATACTTAATCATTGCCTGTCAATAAAAGACTCATATGTTTGCCCTTTACCAACCCCTTGGTGCCGCTTTTCACATTGTAAACTTTTACAAAAATTTGGGCAGAGTCTCCCCATAAATAGAGCTATCCCAAAACAGAGTACAACACATAACAAAATTCCCGGCCAGGGAACACATAATACTCAACAGAAAGCAGTAATACAAGTAGATTCCCAGCCAGGGAAGACACCACACATACGTCAACAAAAGTGGGTTCCAACACCCACATAATACACCAATGACTCTCATATCATTCTAGCAATTCAACCTAATTGCATGCAACCTTAAATGAAAGAGAGAAAGGCTCATGCCTTTATATACAATCCATATACAAGTATAATCGTGCTCACATGCGAGCATCATGAATATGAATATGTATAAATCCTCAGGTGTATATATAGGTACTCTATACGATACCGTGCTCCATCAAGCCCTGGTACCACGATCCTGGGAGTACCTCAAATCAACAGCTCGAGCTCAGCTCCATAGCCATCGATGTACCTGTCCACCTGTCCCAACAGAGACAGCCCCCAACGGGGTGAGCATACCAATACACAAAATCCCATAATCATAATAATGAAATTCATAATTTACAACAAAGGTAAATGCTAATGAATTTAAATGATACTCCCTGGATGGCAACATCCTCATCCGGGATTCCGTGTACTGTCCCTGTTCTCACAACATCAAACTCATCAAATCTCATAAATCAGTAAATCAACACATTGATTTACACATCGCATGCCTGATCCTCGAATATCAACATATAGTGATTACAAATTCATTAAACATGCAATTACAGATATCACAATATCTAATACTGATTTCACAACCTTGCTATCAATCACAGATAGCTCAAATGCCTTAGCATTTATTTTACCATTCCTTCATTATACTTAGACATCTCAAGTGTCTTATAATGAATACATGAGTCTACAAACCTAGACATCTCAAATGTCTCATAATGAATACATGATTCTACGAACCTAGACATCTCAAATGTCTTACGAAGAATGCATGATTCTACAAACCTAGACATCTCAAATGTCTCATAATATAGTCATATAAACCCAGTACCCCATATATCATGCAAGAGTCATCCTACTCTAGTGTCACGCACGCTACAAGCGGCGATATCAAGATTTGGGTCATTCCTTGGCTATATCAACATATATGTATAACCATACGCAAAACATTCAATGAAATCAAAAACACCTTATGCATTTCACATATATATAGTAATGCTCGTACGTCGCACGTACCTTAAATCATCCGAAGTCCGAGCCAAGCCTTGCTCGAGTTCCATGCCCCGAGGAATGATGTGCTAACACGATAAACAATTCACCATTATTTACGAACATGCAACTCATGCTCAAGCACACCCGTATCCCTCAAAATATTGTCAATACACGACAATTATCCTCTTAAAAGACCCGGGGCAGGGTACATGCAGGGAAGGAAATAAATGAGACAATCGAAATTGTTCAAGAATGCCCTACAAAAATCGAACCCAAATCTCACAAATTCGAACCCAATAAACACCATAATTCATCTAAAATGTGAATTAATCAATCCATAGCATGAATAATCATCCCACATGCCAAACCCCCAAATTTTCGAATTTTAAGCCCTAATTTCGAACTCAATTAAGCATCAACAATACATCTACACATGTAATAAATGACCCATAACAAGAATCGTCACAACCCTGCCAAAACCCCCAAATTCGAACCCATTTCATGCACACATCCGAAATTCGAACCATCCTTCAAATTCGAACCATAACATCTTAATTCGAGCTGACATTTCGAACCAATCCAACACAAAATAGCAGGGAAATACACAAAAGCATGAAAAAGGGGGTTAGGAAGGTTACCCAAACGAAATCGGAAGCAAAATCAAACGAAAATCGAAGAACCCTAGAATTTGGGGATCAACGCTTACCAGCAAAATCCGACTTCCACACGCGACGAAACCTTCAATTGATGGAGGGGAAAGGAGCGCCTCGCCGAGACGAAGCCGTGGGTAGGTCGCACGCGCCGATCGGCGGCCGGACGGCGGCGGGCGCACGGCCTGAAGCCGCGGGGCAGGGGAGGCGACGGGAAATCGCGCGGACGGGAAAGAGAGAGGAAGGAGAGGGCTGAAATGAAATTATTTCGGAAATTTTGGGTTCAAATGGTATTTATAGCAAAAATACCCCGAAAAAAATAATAGCCCCACAAATACATCATGATTCCTTAAAAATCATCTGTTTTCAAAAACTCTCTCTCTAACTCCAAAATCCCCTACCGGTGCTCACACAACACCCGAGATTCCGAGACACATCAAAAACCCAACTCTTAGGTTTTACACCGTAATGTGAATACAATCTCAACCTCTGGATCCAACGATCCCAACTACCCAAATAAACGAGCCCAGAAGGCCCAACACCTCAATTAAATTCCAAATCGCCACGTAAAACCACTTTAGGGATTATTAATACTCCGGGATTAACACCTAAAATCCCTGGTCATCACAGGGGGTGAATGAACACTCCTTATAAAATTTATCCCTTGTGAATTCTTTCGGATAGTGAAAGAAATATGTTACTTAATCAACTCTTTGAACAGAACAGACCACTAAAAAGGTAAGTGCGGAAACGGTCTGCTCTTGTAAAAGTAAGAACGGCTCGAAGGCTAAGTGCAGAAGGATAAAACACAGGATATGTTTCTGGAAGTTCGAAGGTGGTGTAATCCTTCTACGTCTCCCCTTCTTCCAATTAAGGAAGGTTTATACTAGAAGACTTTGATTTATACAATCCTGTTGTACAAACCCGATTCAGGCTGGATTTACCTCACTACCAGTCTGAAACTCCTAGTCACTCAACCTGCTCAGACACACTCTGTCTGACAGTTACAATAAGTTGCTCACTTCTATTTTTCAATACACAATGCGCACAGTGATCCTACAATGATCAAATGTTACAAAGTAATCGCGCTTAAATAAATAACTTCAGCTTGAAAGCTTCTGAACTTTGTAAGCGTGTGCAGTTGCTTTCTTGTGGTTTTTCAATTGATCAGCGTGAGTTGGAATCAAGAGTCTATGTCTTCCTTTTGTTGCATCCTTTTATAGTTGAGGGTAGCAACGGCATTGTTTCCCTTAATGTGCGACTTTGACTCTTTTTAAACTCTGAGAAAGCTACAGTCTTCTTCTTCAGGACACTTGCCGTTCTGGTGTATGCTTTCGGCGACTGTCAGGTAAGCTCTTCTTTGTCTTCTTACCTTTAATGGCAATCTTCGACTTTTGATCCTTTGTAGCATTAATTCCAGCATTAAATGCTACAATAAATGATCGTTAATGGTTCGGACTGAGAAGCCATCCTTTATGTATCTTTGACTGCTTTGATCTGATAAAGGTTGAGATCGATCTGAAGTATCGATCTAGTCAGTCTGGAATCCATCGATCCGGTCTGATATGTGATATTCTTTATCAGCTTGCTCTGTCGATCCGGTCTGGAATCCATCGATCTGGTCAAACTGATTTCTATAAATCCGGTCTGAAATGTTTTGTCATCTTTAAAATCTCATCGATAAGGTCCGGAACTAACAAATTCCCCCTTTTTGATGATGACAAAACCTAGCTTCTAAGTCTTTTTAACCAGTCTTGATAAGAGCTCTGAAGCGAATGCTTTCGGATCGATTACTTCTTTGTTCAAAATAAATGAACATCATTAAGTTGGATCGATTAAATCTTTATTATTAAGCCTTATGATGAGGTTCAAAATAAATGAACACAGACTTAATCAAACGAGGATTTTATTGATCACCAAGAAAATCCTAAAAATATACAGTCTAAAAATATTATTTTCTAGAAGGCGGCCTGAAGTCTGTCTTCTTTTCCCCCTTTTTGTCAGCAGCAATCTCTTGAAGAAAGTCGACAACTTGTGCTAGCTGCGCACTGATAGCGTCAAGACGAACGTCTTGAGCGCGGAGGGAATTGGCAACAGATGCTCTGACTTCAGTGGCTAGCTCGATCTGCTCTTTTCTCAGACTGTTCTTGTAAGAGGCCTGTTGAGAAAACAGATCGTTTATGCCGCGCTGAAGGCTTCCGATACTGGCATTCATCTTCTCTTTGAAAGAAGCAAAGTCCAAGGCTGTGACCCTCTGACCTTGATGAACTTCTAGAATGCGTTGAGTCAAGGACAGACAGGTATCAGAGAAGTGCTGGATAGTCCGTGCCAGGGATGGAGGTGCATCAGATAGCTTGCTGGGAGAGTGATCTGATGATGACATGGCATGGTCATCTTCTTCAGCAATCGGCACGATGGAAGAAATGGCAGCTTGATGACTTTCGGATCGGATCAGAGTAACCAGATCCGAAGAAAAACCCTGAATGAAGGCCAAATCTTCATCTGATGGTCCCGGAGGAGAGTGGGGACTGGGAGGTTCCTCAACTTGGAGAGCTGCAACCACTGTAGATACCACGAAATCCGGATCGATGAGGTCTGGTGCTTCAGTTGTTGCACATGCTTCAGCTGGATTGGGTTGTGCACGGGAGGAGATAATGTATAACTAATACATATCAAAAGGAGATAATGTATAACTAATACATATCAAAATACGGACATCAAAAGATTCCTATCTCTATACAGCTATGACACCTAGTCCAATTTCCTCAGAATATCTTTCTAGGCGTGCCAACTATCTCCCACATCCTTCAAAAGTTAGCCCTGTCACCTGTTTTCCACGGAAACATTCCCCATCGGGGTAAGCATACCACAATAACAATAACATGAATGTACAAGATAAAAGTACAAAATATAATGCTATGAGATAATAGGATGCTTCCTGAGTATTTTAGAACGGGGTGGAGTATCGATCGTTCCTGCCCTCGAACTCCTATCATTTAACAAACTCATTATACATAACATTAGTTTCTAAGACTATTCAAAAATGGCATAACCACATCGCACACTCTAGTGGCGACCCATTATTTAGCTAAACACATCACTCGCCACAGCGGTGACCCCTCTACCTAAGCGACACTCCGCTTTTCAATAAACAGTGGAATAACATAATCACCCATGCTTGTAAGTCACTTAGTACCTCGGCGTCAATGATGAAGACTATCCTCCTCGCTGTCCAGAGCCCGCACACTTTAGTGGCGACCCATTATTTTAGATAAACACATCACTTGCCACAGCGGTGACCCCTCTACCTAAGCGACACTTCGTTTTTCAATAAACAGTGGAAAAACATATTCACCCATGCTTGTACGTCACTACGTACCTCAGCGTCAATGATGAAGATCAAGATACCCTCCTCGCTGTCCAGATGCCCTAGAAGGCTCTGAAAGAAACCAACAACTCAATATAAGAATCAATATCTCAACAAGGTGATATACATGCCCAAATCTCAACTATACATTCCAATACAAGCTTGTGTGCATTTATACATGGCATAAGTCATCTCTACCCATACTAACACCCCCAAATCCATGCACACAACACCCAGATACCATTTCCAACACACACTAGACACATTTCTGCACACACTTACACACACATTCACACAAACACACTCACACACACTTTCCAGCACACACTACACAAAAGAATAGCTAAACATAGCTCAAGAATTGCCCAAATTTTCGAACACAAAAGGGGCAAGGAAATCACCCAAATCACCACTCCAACAAAGAAGAAAGCATGCTTAATGTTAGGAAAAAGGTTAATCAACCATACCTGCAACTAAGCTTGAGTTAGAGGAGAAGAATCGGTTTTGGGTGAGGGAAGAGATGTGGCGACGAGTTGGGGGGTTTGGGGGGAAAGGATGGGGTGCGATTTTGTTAGTGTGTGTGTGTGTGGGATTGCTAGTTAAATGTCGGGAATTGCTAGCAATATTAATCCCCTTTTCTAAAATAAACCCATTCCACTAACATTTATCCTCCCAAAAATATAATTCTTCACCCCCAATTTAAACATTTTCAAGTTAATCTAATCTTTCATAAATTCCCCATAAAAAATAAAACAGACTAATATGAGTCCCCCAAGCATTTAAATTATGTTAAAGCTCCATGTGCGCCCAATAATACGACCTGACCCAATGTACAAAGTCCAACATTTAATTACGTAAATTATCCCATAATTCACCATTTAAACAATTAAATATAAACAGAATAAAATGGGCATCACAGATGTTGGGATATGCCCTAAGGCAACTCATTAGATGATTGTTTATGACATACAATGTATTATGGTTTTATTAATGGCAATTCATTATTATATATTATTTGAGTATCTGTGTAATATGAATTAATATATAAGTTAATGTCCTTAGAATAATATTGTATTGTTCTTAAAGATTATCCCTAGTCAAGTATTATCATGAATCGGGATAATGATAATGCATTGAGACTAGTATGTTTTGATTGATGAATTGTTCATAGATATGAGATATCAAATCAACACATGGGTGCATGTTAGAGAACGATGTACTGGACAGACCCACTATGAGAATTCTACATGGATAGTTATATGAACGTCATAAGCAATTCTCATAGTGATAATAATGTATGTAATCCTTACGACTTGAGATCACCAGAGATCCCAACATAAGGAGTCATGTATCTTGATATTGTCAAACGTTACCTGTAACAGGGTAAACTATAAAGACAATCATTGGATACACCACGAATTATGTCGAGGGATGTTGAGTGATCAAGAAGGGATTTGTCCCTCCTGTATAACAGGAGAAGTGTTTAGGCCCTTGATCAAGTAAGACTAAAATGCATGGCCATGCTCGAATGAGTCGATATGTGATATCGAGCTTATTCGTTTATTCTACTTCTACTTGGGGATCAAGAAATAAAAGATTGAATATACGGTGTTCAATCTAAACACATTGGATAAAGGGATTAAGTTACATGGTTAATATTATCACAGTCCGTAGGTTATGTCGAGTCAATGACATTCTTGTAATTTGAGTAGCCTTGATGTGTTGTTAGATACCGCTCATTGCTTGTGACATAAAATTAGATTTTATGTCACTGCCAACATTGCAAGATCCTATCGGGTCGCACAAAAGATTAAATCAATAAAAGGGGATAAAATTCATTGGATGAATTAATTAATAAGAAGAGTTTTAATTACAAATATTAGATATATGGATTTAATTAAGATATTGGGTATGGGCCAATAAGGCTTTTTGAAAGCCTTTTAATTAAATCTAATATATAAAATATAATATGCTAACAAGGATTAGATTAAGAGTTAATTATTGATAACCTAACAGCCACCAACTAAAGGCTCTCGGCCGCCGCCTCCTCTCACCCTTCATCTTCACGCCGCCGCCGTGAATAGTGGTGGTAGGAACGGCCGTCGTTGATCGGTTTTGAACCGTGAGTTTAGTTCCGGTTTAAGAACGAGTCTAGCAACTTGTTCTTGAACACCCTTTTCGATTTGATCGTGTAGATACCATAGAGACAAAGGTGCAAATCTTTGTTCGTGACTCAAGGTGTTGTAACGAGGAATCTGCTTCAAACACGCTACAAGGGTATGATTCTTATCAGTCTCGATATGATTACTTTGTATAGGTCCATGGTAGGAATCCAAATTTTATTTTCCGCTGAGTATTGCTTGATTGGATTCCTTACAGTGGTATCAGAGTCGTGTACAAAGCTCATATCGGATTTATGTGATTAATCGTTTAATAATGTTTGAATCTTTTGCATGCTTTGAAACTGTATGATTCATATATGATATGTTTTAATCGATTTTGTAGAAATTATCACAATATTATATGTGATATAATTGACGGATCGAAGCATACGAGAATACGTGCTCAAAACTGAGCCATTGGCTCGCGAGAACCTCACGGCCGCCGCATGCAAGCTAGGGTCTCGGACCCTTGGCCCGAATGGGCCGAGCCGCCGCCAGAGGGCTAGGGTTTCGAACCCTAGGCTCCATGGCTCTCGGCCGCTGGCGTCTTGTGGCTAGGGTTTCGAACCCTTTTGGCTCGATGAGCTCCAAGCCGCCGCCGCACATGCCTAGGGTTTCGAACCCTAGTCTCGAGCATGGTTGGGTGGTAGCGCTTATCGTGTACGCCCAAATTAACCCCACTCAATTATCAAGATTGATAACAATAATGTAGTAGCGTGAGTAGGGATCGATCCCACGAGGAGGTGCGAATCTTTGTGTTAATGAAAATCAAAACAAAAGAATAATAAAGGATGTGGTTGTGAGGTTGAATTATACTAATTAAAATTAAAAACAAAGATTAACTAATGAAAGCCATTCTTGGTATCGGTCGACTCTACCTTGGATATTATCATCTATTTCATCGATTCACAAAAGACTCAATTTTACTTGAATATTCATCAATTGGAAATCTAATTCCTCCCTCACCTTATTCATAGTCAATTAGTCCAAGCGTTCTAATTTAACTTTCACCAATCAATCAATCTCTATATGCATATTCAAGATTAAAATCATGACATCATTCAAAACTAGTGAGCAATGAATCTAAACAAAATAAACACAAGTGGTTTTTCCTAAGAATTTAATAACACCAACAGCAGGCAATTATCGATCTTAGTTGCTTCTTCAATTAGATTACTCAAACAATCTCTTATTTGATATCCAATTAGCAATAGATTATATGCAAGTTACTAGGTTGTCAATCCAATAAACAAACATCAATCATATCAACAAAATCAGAAAAACAATGAATTCAATAAAATCGATAAACAAAAGCGTATGAATCTCCCCAAGATAAATAAATCCAAGGTTTTGTCTTCCTCAACCAAGAATTAAGACTAGCTACACATAATTAAAACAAAATTATAAATAAAAACAAGGGAAAGAAAACTAATCCGATCTCCGCTCGTCGAGTTGTCAATCCCGCCTTCGCTTCGATCTTCGTAGCCGTCCTTCAACAAAATTGAAAAGAAAATATAAAACTAGTCTAAAATTATTCTACCCTAACTATCTAGATCTTTTCAAGTCTGAAATTCGAGTTCTATATGTAGGGAGGCTAGGAGATATGTTAGAATCCATGTAGGAAGGAAAGAAATCAAGAATTCAAGCTTTCCTAAACACTGCTGGCGATCGATCGCCAGCCTTTATTTTTCTGGCAGAATGTATCGGCGATCGATCGCGGATTTTGCCGATCGATCGCGGATTTTTAACGTTTTCTGGCAAATTTCGTATTTTGGCCATAAATTTCTCATACAAACTCCGAATTCGACGAATTAGCTGTCCACTCGAAGATAACTCAAAGTTCTACAACTATTATATGGACCACATTTGCAAAATTTGGCTCGAACATATATAAATTTGAGGAGAAAGGAGCAACATGTGTCTTTGATTCCAGTTTTTTCCTCTTTTCTTCAACTTTACTCATTCTTTCATCATTTTAGCTTGATTTCGTCACCTTTTCCTACATTTACACAAATATACGATTAGGTAGCATATGTATCATATTATCCATCAAAACATACCAAACCGTAAACAATTAAACTCAATAGATGTGTCTATTTCTAGTCACATCATTGGGCCGTGGGTTAGGCTAGGTTTTTCGAACCTTTGGTCCGAAACATGGCTGCAACCATGGGCTTGCTAGGGTTAGCAAGTCCATGGTTTGAGACGCGCCAAGTATCCGTGGCATGTGATGTCCCGAGCGTACGATAATTTCATAAAATTTTATTTTACAGTTTTATTTGGAATTAAATTTTAAAATATTTAGAATTTAATTCATTAATTGTTATAGCATGTTTTATGTGTTGTTTGAGCATGGTGCATGGTTATAGCCCTATGACCTATTAAATAGGATTTTGTGGATGTTTGTATTTTAATACGGCCTGCGTGTCGTGCCTTCTCTAATTTTTTCTAAATGTTATCCCTCCCCTATGTTCCCCTCGAATGTAACTCGAGGAATTCTCTATATCATGTAATTGTTATATAGTATAGTTTATTTTGTTGATGGAGATCAATGAAGATGGACCAAGGTGCTGGGATGAGGAGGCCATTCACAAAAGGGAGCCAGATAGGTGCTTGGAGAAGTTACCTTAGGTTGACCTTTTAGGATTTTCTCATTGGTTTGAGAAAATCTTTAGTAGGGGCTATAACCTTGTCACGTTTTATTTAAGTTGATGTATGTGATGCATGTTTATCGTTTTATTTTATATTGATGCTTGATATACATATATGTAGATATGTGTGATGACCAGGGATTATAGATGTTAATCCCGTAGTGTTAAAAATCCCTAAAGTTGTTTTACGTAGCGATTTGGAGTTTAATCGCGATGTTGGGCCTTCTGGGCTCGTTTATTTGGGTAGTTGGGATCGTTGGATCCCGAGGTTGAGATTGTATTCACATTACGGTGTAAAACCTAAGAGTTGGGTTTTTGATGTGTCTCGGAATCTCGGGTGCTTGTGTGAGCACCGGTAGGGGGTTTTGGAGTTAGAGAGAGAGTTTTTGAAAACAGATGATTTTTAATGAATCATGATGTATTTGTGGGGCTATTAGTATTTCGGGGTATTTTTGCTATAAATACCAGTTGAACCCGAGATTTTAAATAAAATTTCATTTCAGCCCCTTACATTTTCTCTCTCCCCGCCCGCGCCCCATTCAGTCTGCCCCAGCCGCCGCGCGCAAAAGCTGTGCGCCCGCCGCCGTCCGGCCGCCGTTCGGCGCGTGCGACCCGCCATCGGCTTCGTCTCGTCGAGGCACAGCTATCCCCACCGGCAATTCGAAGTTTGGTCGCGTTTCTCGTTCGGATTTTGGCAGAATGCGTCGATCCCCAAAAGCTAGGGTTCTTCGATTTCGGTCGATTTTCCTTCCGATTTTCGATTGGGTAACCTTCCTTACCCCTTTTCCATGCTTGTGAAGTTATTCCCTGCTATTTTGGTGTTGGATTGGTTCGAAAATTATTTCGAATTTTGTAGGGTCTGATTTCGATTTTTGGGGGTTTTGGCTATGGGTTGATGTTTCATGTTAGGGATCGTTTATTACTTGTTTTAGATGATTTATGATGCTTGGTTGGGTTCGAATCGTGATGCTAGGGTTCGAATTATTGAAGGTGTTCTTGGGCAATTTTGCGATATGTCGCATTTGTTTTCCCTCCTTGCATGTACCCTGCCTCGGGTCTTTTAAATGATTTATTGTCGTGTGTTGACAATATTTTGAGGGTTATGGATGTGCTTGAGCATGGGTTACATGTTCGTAAATAATTGTGAATTATTTATCGTGTTAGCACATCGTTCCTCGGGGCACGGAACTCGAGCAAGGTTTGGCTCGGACTTCGAGGATCTAAGGTACGTTTAGCGTACGAGCATAGTTTAAATGATGTTTTACAAGTATGATGCATGATTTAAAATACATGAAATGTTTTACTATGATGGTACCGGGACTTGGTTACGTTATGTCGATTCACATGGTGAAATGCTTGGTGCCGCTATGAAGCGAGCAAATGATGGGGTGTGGTTGCTACGGAGCGAACACCGATAGTATGACGCTACTTTGAAGTAAGAAATGAAAATGTGGTATTTGATTAGATATCTAGGATATCTGTATTTTATTCCCTATTGGTAATGAATAGGAACAGAGACGTAGTTAATCAGAGAAGTGATTAACTAGTATCGGAAGTTAAGGAAATCTTAAATGATATCTAGAATTATGATAATTGCTAGATAAAGAAAGATGTTATGAAATGTTGTTAAATTGAAACTGGCTAGGGTTAACCAATATGATGATTAACTGCATATTCAGGATTTGATGATTTATCTGTTTTGAGAACAGGGTTATTACAGGGGTACGCTATGATGAGGATGATACCATCCAGGAAGTATCACATATGTTCCACAATATTTACATTTTCGTAAATTATGTATTATGTCATTATGATTATGAAATTGTGGAATTGGTATGCTCACCCCGTTGGGGGCTGTCTCTGTTGGGGCAGGTAAACAGGTACATCGATGGCTTTGGAAATGAGCTCGAGCGGTTGATTGGATGTACTCCCAGGATCGTGGTACCAGGGCTTGATGGAGCACGGTATCGTATAGAGTACTTATATACCCCTGAGGATTATATACATATTCATGATGCTCGCATGTGAGCACGATTATACTTGTATATGGGTTGTATATAAAGGCATGAGCCTTTCTCTCTTTCATTCTATGTCGCATGCAATTAGAGGTAGAATTGCTAAATGATATGAGAGTCATTGGTGTATTGTGGGTGTCGAAACCCACTTTTGTTGTCATATGTGTGGTGTCTTCCCTGGCTGGGAATTTACTTGATATTGCTGTATTCTGATGAGTATTATGTTTTCCCTGGCCGGGAATTGTGTTATGTGTTGTGCTTTTATTTCGGGATAGCTCTATTTATGGGGAGATTCTGCCCAAATTTTTATAAAAGTCCACAATGTAAAAAGTGGTGTAATGGGCGAACTCTATGAGTTTATTGTTGTTAGGATGATGAACTTATAACATTGTATGTTAAAGAAAATTTTGTAATTGCCATTCAATGGTAAAGTATCATCTGAGTTTCCCGAATGATTTTATTGAAAGCATGTGCCACACATAATGATTAATACACTAATCAACGGTTAAGTATATGGGGTCCTTACATTAGTGGTATCAGAGCAGTGGTTGCTCACTGGGGCTGTTGAGGGCCTATGAAGTTATTGATAGCACATATTTATGCATGATGGCATTAATGTTATACGACATGACTAATTGTTTATGTGCTTATATGATATGAAAAGTGGTATTGCTAACCATTGTGGTTGCAGGAATCGTGTGGAACACGATAGGATGGCATTAATAGCGATGTCTAACACTCTATCTGCTACGTGCCAAGGAATCCGATTTTGGAAGAAATCAGGGAAAAGAAAGATATGATGTATTGTCTGAGGACAGACTGGGTAGACAACCGACAGTGGAATACTTCGGTATGGTCTCAATTATTATTGAATATACTAATGCATTTGTTCATGTAATGTTCAAGCAAGGAAGGTACGTAAGAAACGTACGGGCATCAAACGGTAACATATTCTTAAACTATGACTTTGCATTGATTGCATAAGTATTTATGATGATTATGATAAGTAAGTTTATGATGATGTTTATGATGAGTAAAGATGATATGATGTTTATGATGATGATTATGATGATGATTATGAGGAATAAGTTTATATTGATGATGTTTATATGATGTTTATATAATGATATAATGTTATTTGTGGTAAGATGCCACGGGGTAAGATGCCCCACATGGTAAGAGGCCATGCGATGTTATTTTTGGTAAGATGCCACGGGGTAAGATGCCCCACATGGTAAGAGGCCATGCGATGTTATTTGTGGTAAGATGCCACGGGGTAAGATGCCCATATGGTAAGAGGCCATACAATATTATTATGTGGATTTACGATGACTCATTCTTTTATGAGGATTGGCGATGGTTTATGCCGCCGGATATGTTGATAGCGATGACTCATTCCGCTATATTGATTGGCGATGGTTCTTTCCGCCAGATGTATTGATAGCGATGGTTCATTCCGCTATATTGATTGGCGATGGTTCTTTCCGCCAGATGTATTGATAGCGATGGCTCATTCCGCTATATTGATTGGCGATGGTTCTTTCCGCCAGATGTATTGATAGCGATGGTCCATTCCGCTATATTGATTGGCGATGGGTTATACCGCCGGGTATTGATAGCGATGCCTCTTTCCGCTATTATGTGGACGATGATCCATGCTCAGGAGTATAGCGAGGTTTCATGCCACCTATTATATGACGAGGTATCATGCCGTCGATTCTATAGCGATGGACTGTGCCGCTATATATTCAGCACAGGATTTTGCCGCCTTCGAGCGATGGGTGCTGATTACGTATTATTATTGAGCGACGGAGATAGGTATGCCGCTATCTTGTTAGCGATGAGGTATGAGATATTGCTATTCTATTTAGCATTATTATAGCTGGCATGCGTTGTTATACATGTTTTATTATGACTATTTTACTAGCATGATGATGGATGACATATGTTGATGTACATGGACCGTCACGAGTTGACTGGGTTGTTTAGATGTCATTGTTGACATGTATCGTCACTAGTTGACGATACCTTAGATGCCATGAGTGGGCATGTGTCGTCACGGGATGGCGATGACGATGGTGTAGGAGATGTCTTATTAGACATGCATCATCGTTACGATGAACAATGCGTTGAGTATACGTTTTCAGTTGTATGCCTTGGGTGCCAGTGTCGGGCACAAGGTGGTGTGTGCGTCACCGATTAACGTGGCCCTTATACCGAGCGGGTTGCTCGAGGAATGGATGGACGCGCTGAACATGTGATTGTACCGCAGAAATTGTTTGAGGTAATCATATTTCGAGTGGTGATACCCTTGAGGTATGCTCGTTGGAATGACTTTTGGCCATGTTTTTTACGACAGGAGTAATCGTGGAGGAATTACTCGCTTTCTATTGATATGACATGTGGTAGACATGGTCACACCACCCATGAGGGTGTAGAATGGGTCCTAAGGGAGTAGGATCAGGTTATGTTAAGTACATGGGGACATTGGAGTGTCCAGGGTATATCAGCATTGGAGGAATGTTGGGTAAAGACCCACTACTCTATTGATTTTTCTTCCCATGGTATGGTATGCCGTGCGGAAACGTCCATCTGATTGGTAGGTTTGAGGTGAACCTAGTGAGGCAGCGACTAGTTTGTCTGCCGCGTGTGTGCAGCACCATGATGGGCTTGTTAGAGCCGTTATACTGCTCGTTGGAACCAAGTTTTGCAAATCGTAAGGTGATGCGATGTGGATTGTGGTGGACTCTAGTAGTCACCACGTCATTTGAAGTTGAGGTTGTGTATGCCTCACTGAAACGTATATACGTTTATGTTTAAATCTGGGTGAGACTTGTCTGGGACAGCTCATGATGTTGAAGTACCAACAAGAGAGTCATCAAGTCGTCGATGATTCGATCTGGGAATCAACGTATTTGGGATGCAATGGGTTTATTGCATGTCCTTTCAAATTTGAAACTCTGAGGAGTCTCGATTGTTTATTTATGACCAGGATGTGGATCTTGGGATATCCGGAGGTGGACATCTTATGAGATATCTTTTGTGTGAATCTGTGGCCGTGAGTTGCCCAATTTGAGTTGCAATGATGCGACTGCTCCTTCGATAGAGGAGGTTTGAAAGTGGAAACCAGGTTTGGTGTGTGTACACCGTGGAATACTAGTGTTTCCCTCGTAACGATGTATGTTAGACATCGTGAGTCATGTTAGAGATGTCATTGAATGATATCTACGATGGAATCGGGAGCGATTCGAATCCTTGCAGTTTCAGTCGACTAACTGCTTTTGGATTGTTAGCGTTGGGTTGCGCTGACGCTCTTTGACGTTATGATGGATTTGGAAGTCTATTCCACTCCAGAGTTTGACACGAGGTCAACGTTCTCACGGTTGAGGTGTCATTCAGGATGCGTTCTTACTGGTTGTATTAGAACGAAGGATGATTGTCCGATCTACAGTCGTAAGTATCGGTTGTTTTGCAGTCATGAGGGACTGACTTTTGGGATGACCCGCATCGAGGTACGTTTGCCTCTTGGGTAATATGTTGGTTTCGGTAAAGTCGCTCTGTTTCAGAGTTTGATGTGAGATAAGTATCCTCGCGTTTGTTAAGACGATCCTGATATGGTCAAGAATGGAAGTTATGGCTTCATGTTGTTGTGTAGCCTGGGTGTTATGTAATACACCGGTGCTAATTTCGAGGACGAAATTCTTTTAGTGGGGGATATTGTGATGACCAGGGATTATAGATGTTAATCCAATAGTGTTAAAAATCCCTAAAGTTGTTTTACGTAGCGATTTGGAGTTTAATCGCGATGTTGGGCCTTCTGGGCTCGTTTATTTGGGTAGTTGGGATCGTTGGATCCCGAGGTTGAGATTGTATTCACATTACGGTGTAAAACCTAAGAGTTGGGTTTTTGATGTGTCTCGGAATCTCGGGTGCTTGTGTGAGCACCGGTAGGGGGTTTTGGAGTTAGAGAGAGAGTTTTTGAAAACAGATGATTTTTAATGAATCATGATGTATTTGTGGGGCTATTAGTATTTCGGGGGATTTTTGCTATAAATACCAGTTGAACCCGAGATTTTAAATAAAATTTCATTTCAGCCCCTTACCTTTTCTCTCTCCCCGCCCGCGCCCCATTCCCGTCTGCCCCAGCCGCCGCGCGCAAAAGCGGTGCGCCCGCTGCCGTCCGGCCGCCGTTCGGCGCGTGCGACCCGCCATCGGCTTCGTCTCGTCGAGGCGCAGCTATCCCCACCGGCAATTCGAAGTTTGGTCGCGTTTCTCGTTCGGATTTTGGCAGAATGCGTCGATCCCCAAAAGCTAGGGTTCTTCGATTTCGGTCAATTTTCCTTCCGATTTTCGATTGGGTAACCTTCCTTACCCCTTTTCCATGATTGTGAAGTTATTCCCTGCTATTTGGTGTTGGATTGGTTCGAAAATTATTTCGAATTTTGTAGGGTCTGATTTCGATTTTTGGGGGTTTTGGCTATGGGTTGATGTTTCATGTTAGGGATCGTTTATTACTTGTTTTAGATGATTTATGATGCTTGGTTGGGTTCGAATCGTGATGCTAGGGTTCGAATTATTGAAGGTGTTCTTGGGCAATTTTTCGATATGTCGCATTCGTTTTCCCTCCCAGCATGTACCCTGCCCCGGGTCTTTTAAATGATTTATTGTCGTGTGTTGACAATATTTTGAGGGTTATGGATGTGCTTGAGCATGGGTTACATGTTCGTAAATAATTGTAAATTAATCGTGTTAGCACATCGTTCCTCGGGGCACGGAACTCGAGCAAGGTTTGGCTCGGACTTCGAGGATTTAAGGTACGTTTAGCGTACGAGCATAGTTTAAATGATGTTTTACAAGTATGATGCATGATTTAAAATACATGAAATGTTTTACTATGATGGTACCGGGACTTGGTTACGTTATGTCGATTCACATGGTGAAATGCTTGGTGCCGCTATGAAGCGAGCAAATGATGGGGTGTGGTTGCTACGGAGCGAACACCGATAGTATGACGCTACTTTGAAGTAAGAAATGAAAATGTGGTATTTGATTAGATATCTAGGATATCTGTATTTTATTCCCTATTGGTAATGAATAGGAACAGAGACGTAGTTAATCAGAGAAGTGATTAACTAGTATCGGAAGTTAAGGAAATCTTAAATGATATCTAGAATTATGATAATTGCTAGATAAAGAAAGATGTTATGAAATGTTGTTAAATTGAAACTGGCTAGGGTTAACCAATATGATGATTAACTGCATATTCAGGATTTGATGATTTATCTGTTTTGAGAACAGGGTTATTACAGGGGTACGCTATGATGAGGATGATACCATCCAGGAAGTATCACATATGTTCCACAATATTTACATTTTCGTAAATTATGTATAATGTCATTATGATTATGAAATTGTGGAATTGGTATGCTCACCCCGTTGGGGGCTGTCTCTGTTGGGGCAGGTAAACAGGTACATCGATGGCTTTGGAAATGAGCTCGAGCGGTTGATTGGATGTACTCCCAGGATCGTGGTACCAGGGCTTGATGGAGCACGGTATCGTATAGAGTACTTATATACCCCTGAGGATTATATACATATTCATGATGCTCGCATGTGAGCACGATTATACTTGTATATGGGTTGTATATAAAGGCATGAGCCTTTCTCTCTTTCATTCTATGTCGCATGCAATTAGAGGTAGAATTGCTAAATGATATGAGAGTCATTGGTGTATTGTGGGTGTCGAAACCCACTTTTGTTGTCATATGTGTGGTGTCTTCCCTGGCTGGGAATTTACTTGATATTGCTGTATTCTGATGAGTATTATGTTTTCCCTGGCCGGGAATTGTGTTATGTGTTGTGCTTTTATTTCGGGATAGCTCTATTTATGGGGAGATTCTGCCCAAATTTTTATAAAAGTCCACAATGTAAAAAGTGGTGTAATGGGCGAACTCTATGAGTTTATTGTTGTTAGGATGATGAACTTATAACATTGTATGTTAAAGAAAATTTTGTAATTGCCATTCAATGGTAAAGTATCATCTGAGTTTCCCGAATGATTTTATTGAAAGCATGTGCCACACATAATGATTAATACACTAATCAACGGTTAAGTATATGGGGTCCTTACAATATGTATATATGTATATGTACCAGACATATTCTCAATATTAATAAAATCATGAGATCAATAAATCCCTCTAATAATTTTAAGTTTTAGATGCCTTCCAAAATTAAAAGTACTCGTCAAGACTTCGATTGAACATGTGTGGGTTTCCCAAAGCAAAGCACCGTGACAATCTTGGTAAGGCGCGAAAGGATAAAATTGATATCCGTTTTTCTTTAAATTGGGTCCGACTTAACTAGGTTATCTCAATAGGATTGGAAACCTAGAGGCATGGGGTTGGATAATAATTCATTAGATGAATTTGAACAAAGTGTTGTTCATCCAACCATCCAAGAATTACATGTGATGTAATTGACAAAGTGTTGTTACCTAAATAACCGAGTCTTGGGTGATTAGCCAAAGCTAACTCAGGGTTAGGTGAAATATGGATCTTGGCCCACTAAGGTTTCGAGGGTTGATAATTTTAAACAAAATAGTGGGAGTGTCATTTAATATACCTTATTAAATGATTAAAATCATAAACTTATTTTGCATATTTATATTGTAGATATCCATGGCATCAAACAACGTAACTAGCACACTATCATTGCGATCGATCCTTGAGAAGGACAAACTGAATGGGACATGCTTTAGAAACAACAATATTTATACTGAACCGTGTTCCATCTAAATCAGTAGAAAAGACACCATATGAGATATTGTGATGCCCCAAAATCAATTATATGCAATTTGAGCATTAATGATGGTCATGTGATTATTTATGTTGGTAATTAATTTATATGATGGGTAATGAAGTGTTAGCATGATTTAATTATATTGATTACCAATTATGAGGAAAGCATGAATTTAAGGGAAGTTTGTAGCATGTTGTAAAATGCTTTTAAAATACCAAGGGGAGTATTTTATACATCATGTTAAGTTTGGGGTACAACTTTTAATTAAATTAAAACAACCCCTTTTTAATCCTTTACCCATCACTTTAACCCCACTTTACCATTCACTTTTTAAAAATCCCCAAAACCACTTCCCAACCCCAAACCCTTCCCGTTTTCGAGATCCACCAAAGAAGGAGAAGGAAAGCTTCACAAAAACTTTGTTTGTGTGATCTTTGTTAGGATTTGGAGCCTACAAGAGGTATGGAACCATTCCTAAAAGTTTTATGATGTTTGGTGTTGAAATGGGTTAGTTTTTGATGCTTTATGTGGGTTTGTTTTGGGTATATGTTGTTTATGGTTGGGGTATGATTTTTGAAGTGTTTTATGTGGGTTTTAGTGGGTTATGATGTTGTTGATGTTGTAGGGAAGTTTGGATTTGTAAGGCATGAAGAAAGGTTTGAAAAATGTTCATTAATGGCGATTTTTCGATGTACAGCGACTGGCGATCGATCGCCCATTTTTGGCGATCGATCGCGAGCCGGCAGTGGGCGCCAGTAGCGTTTGGCGATCGATCGCCACCTTTGGGCGATCGATCGGCGAGGCTGGCGATCGATCGCGCCAAAAGTCGCGATCGATCGCCAAGATGCAAAATTTTGACCCTCGTCCAGTATGATCTCGCGATCGATCGGGCCTGGGCGGCGATCGATCGCGAGGTGTAAATGTAAGGACCCTAATCCTTAAGTGCGGAATCAAGGCATAATAGAGCTAATATAAATGATCAGAGTGAGAAATAACGTGTTGAGTCTATGAGCTTAAGCATTACATGCCAAAATAAGGACTACCAAAAATTGATTAATTACATTCCAATCAATGAATGTTCAATTATAGTTTTATACTACTCCTAGAGTAGATACTATCCAATTAATCCTGTCCTTCAGTCTCAAAAGCATCCTCAAAAGCTCACCATCTCAACCCGTCTAGCCCTTCTATCATGCCAAACGTGTACCTACAAGGACAACCCCCAAACATGAGCAATAATAATCATTCATATTCAACACAATATGAAGATAAAGCGTAAATGCATAATCATAATAAAACACTTCCTGTTTTCCCCATGCATTTCAAACGCTTCCCGTTTGGTCGTCCCTGTACCATAACTCATGAGTATAATCAACAGATTATTTTAAATGGTCCAAACATGTCATGAACATATACCATTTCATCAATATACCAAATACTGATCCTCAATCCCTAGTCTGTCCATCACAATGTATTTTAATGCCCCTCGCTTATTTACATATAGACGGCATAGGATAACCTCGCTTCAATGGACTGCGGGACTCCCACCCCTCGCCTCTCATTGAGCGGCAAATACCCTTTCCTCGTCCTATATGATAACCACGCTCAAATGTGACATGCGGCGCTCCCACCCCTCGCTTCACATTTAGCGGAACCAAACCAAATAGCGGCAAGCATTAAAATCATCAAGGGATGACCACGACTCATGGGATGTGCACCAATAATCATATGCATCTATAAACATCATGCATAACATGTATTTGCATCCACTATGCAATACCACATATATACTTGCATCCACAATGCATAAACAATAAGTATATAAGATACATGTACCGTTGGGGTGCCCGTACGTCCACTATGTACCTTTCCAAAATGTAGGGTATGGTAGGACTTCAATGCCTTGGCTGTGTTGCCACCTGGGATGGTTCTACACATTCACATAAACCAATATTAGAACCCAATAATAGTCCAATACCAAAAATCCTACAAAAATAACCAAAAAAACCATATTTTGGCTTTCGCGATCGATCGCCCCTCACGGCGATCGATCGTCAATCCTCACTGTCCGAGAATCAAAATTGCACCCTTCGGCGATCGATCGCCACCCCTGGCGCGATCGATCGCCAGACCCGCCGATCGATCGCCCAAGAGTGGCGATCGATCGCCAAGCGCTGGCAAAACTCACTGCCTGGGCGCGATCGATCGCCTGGAATGGGCGATCGATCGCCAACCCCTGTAACCCGAAAATCCCCCATTTTTGTACCTCTAAACCATTCCAACCCATTCCAACACTTAACCAACCAATCAACAACATAAATATCAACATAAACCACCAAAATACACTTCAAAACAAGTATAAATCTAACCCTTAACCAAAACCACAACAACCCCCACAAACCCATTTCAAAATCATTAAAAACCCTTCCAAAACTAACCCAAACACAATAAAAATGACAATGAGGCATCCATACCTCTTGGGGACCTCAAATCACCCAATAATCTTCACAAATCAAGACTTTTGGAAGGTTTTCTCTTCAACCCTAAGCTCAAGCTCGAAAATGGAAGAAGGGAAAGGGTTTGGGTGGTGATTTTGGTAAAGTAAGAATGAGTGGATGAGGTGGGGTTGGGGTAGTAAAAGGTGTGGTTTAATTAAAAGCAAATCAAAATAATTCCATGGTGTATAAAACACCCCAACATGATATTTTTCAAAGCATTAACTCAAAATGCACCGAATATCAATTAAACACATGATTTCCAATTAATTGCTACCAAGGGCATGCAATAAACCCATTGCATCCTCAACGCTTGTGTCGTTAGCGACACCCAACAAATCCGAAATTCCTGCCATGGAGATTCCCAATCTCAAGGTGTTCCATATCTCTCATCAGAGATTTAACCATCCTAAAATAGCATAACTCTATGCTTGACAGAAAGGAAATCAATAACTGGCATCCGTATACTCACCTGTATACCTGCCTAAGTATTGGCATCGCATGCATACTCAATGTACTTGGCTCGGGTATCTACAACATACCCCTAAGCCCTATACACAACTGTCAATCCGGAGTCATTCCCATCCAGTGGAGAATGAAAATCGACGATCAACAACACGGCGTGATTCCCAAAATCAATACCACACGTACCAGCTTACCGAATCCTTCAAAGATTCCCCAAATAGGTATAGTACTACCCCCCTTCCTCACAAGGGAAGTGCCATCGAACTCGAGATCCACTAGTCTCGAACCACTGTTCGGAAAAAACTGGATACAATAACACCCATTGCATCCCAAATACACGGATTCCCTTAGATTGAGTCAATAACGACCTGATGACTCTCTTGTTGGTACTCCAACATCCTGAGCTGTCCCAGACAAGTCTCACCAAGATTAAACACAAACGTATACACGTTTCAGTGAGGCATGCCCAACCTCAGTCTCAAATGACGTGGTGACTACTAGAGTTCACCACAATCCACATCGTATCACCTTACGATTTGCTAAACTTGGTTCCAACGAGCAGTATAACGGCTCTAGCAAGCCCCTCATGGTGCTGCACACACACGGCAGACAAACTAGTCGCTGCCTCTCTAGGTTCACCTCAATCCTACCAATAAGATGGATGTTTCCGCACGGCATACCATACTGTGGGAAGAAAACTCAATAGAGTAGTGGGTCTTTATCCAGCATTCCTCTAATGCCGATACACCCTGGACACTCCAATGTCCCTATGTACTTAACATAACCTGCTCCTACTCCCTTAGGACTCATCCTACACCCTCATGGGTGGTGTGACCATGTCTACCACATGTCACATCGACAGAAAGCGAGTAATTTCCTCATGATTACTCCTGTCGTCAAATCACATGGCCAAGAGCCATTCCAACGAGCATACCTCTAGGGTATCACCACTCGTAAAATGATCACCCCAAACGTAAGCTGCGGTACAATCACATGTACAGCGCATCCAACCATTCCTCGAGCAACCCGCTCGGTATAAGGGTCACGTCAATCGGTGCCGCACACACCACCTTGTGCTCGGTACTGGCACCCAAGGCATACCACTGAATACGTATACTCAACGCATCGATCATCGTAACGATGATGCATGTCTAACAAGACATCTCATACACCATCGTCATCGTCATCCCATGACGACACATGCCAACTCATGGCATCTAAGGCATTGTCAACTAGTGACGATACATGTCATCCACCATCATGCTAGTAAAATAGGCATAATAAAACATGTATATCAACGCATGCCAGATACAATAAAGCTAATAGAATAGCAATATCTCATACATCATCGCTAACAATATAGCGGCATACCTGTCTCCGTCGCTCAATAATAGTACAAAATCAGCACCCATCGCTCAAAGGCGGCAAAATCCTGTGCTGAGTACATAGCGGCACAATCCCTCGCTATAGAATCGACGGCATGACACCTCGTCATATAATAAGTGGCATGAAACCTTGCTATACACCTGAGCATGAATCATCGTCCACATAATAGCGGAAAGAGGCATCGCTATCAATATATATACGGCGGCACGAATCATCACCAATAATCACAAAGAGGTGAATCATCATCATCGACACAGCGGGACACATCACCGCTATCATCCGTGTCCGGCGGTATAAACCATCGCAAATCAATATAGCGGAATGAACCGTCGCTATAAATACACCTGGCGGAATGAACCCTCGCCAATAAATATAGCGGAATGAACCGTCGCTATAAATACACCTGGCGGAATGAACCCTCGCCAATAAATATAGCGGAATGAACCGTCGCTATAAATACACCTGGCGGAATGAACCCTCGCCAATAAATATAGCGGAATGAACCGTCGCTATAAATACAAATCGACACAGCGGAACACATCACCGCTATCATCCGTGTCATCACAATGGAATGAATATAAATCGACACAGCGGGACACATCACCGCTATCACCCGTGTCATCACAATGAAATGAATATAAATCGACACAGCGGGACACATCACCGCTATCATCCGTGTCATCACAATGGAATGAATATAAATCGACACAGCGGGACACATCACCGCTATCACCCGTGTCATCACAATGAAATGAATATAAATCGACACAGCGGGACACATCACCGCTATCATCCGTGTCATCACAATGGAATGAATATAAATCGACACAGCGGGACACATCACCGCTATCATCCGTGTCATCACAATGGAATGAATATAAATCGACACAGCGGGACACATCACCGCTATCATCCGTGTCATCACAAAGGAATGCATCATCATCCTTTCTTGAGTCAGTCATCATCAGTTATTTTAATGCTTCCTCGCTTTCATAATCTCAAAACAAGCGGTATCACATACTCGCTTCTTCATACTAGCGGTATCTCTTCCTCGCTCAGTATGGTATGCCTCGCCTCCATGTGCCAGCGGGCCTCCCCCCTCCCGCTCCACATGCGCAGCGATAAAGCGTAAGCATTAAAACCTTAACTGTGATCGCCCTGACTCGTGGAATACACCTCTTTATTCCACATCACAATATGCAACAACAATGCATAATATGCAACAACAATGCATAATAACATGTATCATAACCGTAATGCATCACATTGCATTCATCATGTGTCACACAGACAAACATGAATACATGTTACTGTTGGGATACCCGTACGTCGCCTACGTACTCCATATTTCCTGTAACCTGCAACCATCATGGTTAGCAACAATAGTCATATACGCTATGCAGCAATCATCCAATGCATAAATGCAACCACTTGCAAGTCAATAAGTATACCAAGACATGTTACCTCGGAAATATCCCTTTACCTGATTCTCTTACAAAATCAGATTCCTTGGCACATAACACACGGAGTGCCAGACATCACCATTAATGCCATCCCATCGTGTTCCACACGATTCCTGCAATCACACTGATTAGCAACACCACTTTTCATATCAGAAAAAGCACATAAACAACTAGTTGTGTCATACAACATTAATGCCATCATGCATAAGTATGTGCTATCAATAACGTCTTAGGCCCTTAACAGCCCCAAAGAGCAACCACTGCTCTGATACCACTAATGTAAGGACCCCAAGCCCTTAACCCTTAATTAGTGTATTAACCACTATGTGTGGCACATGCTTTCAACAAAAAGCCAATCGGGAAGCTCAGATGATACTCTATCATTGCATGGCATTTATATAAAAAAAATTCCTTTAACACTCAATGTTAAAAGGTCATCTGCCTAACAACGAAATAGACTCACAAAGTTCGCCCAATACCAACCCTTTTTGCCACTTTTCACATTGTGGACTTCTATAAAAATTTGGGCAGAGTCTCCCCATAAATAGAGCTATCCCGAAATAAAAGCACAACACAGAACATAATTCCCGGCCAGGGAAAACATAATACTCATCAGAAAGCAGTAATACCAAGTAAATTCCCAGCCAGGGAAGACACCACACATATGACGACATAAATGGGTCTCAACACCCACATAATACACTAACGACTCTCATATCATTAGCAATTCTACACAATTGCATGCAACACAAAATGAAAGAGAGGAAGGCTCATGCCTTTATATACAACCCATATACAAGAATGTCCGTGCTCACATGTGAGCATCATAAATGTGTATATAAACCTCGGGTGTATATAAGTACTCTATACGATACCGTGCTCCATCAAGCCCTGGTACCACGATCCTGTGAGTACATCCAATCAACAGCTCGAGCTCAGCTCCACAGCCATCGATGCACCTGTTCACCTGCCCCAACAGAGACAGCCCCCAACGGGGTGAGCATACCAATACACAAAATCTCATAATCACAATAATGAAATTCATAATTTACAACACAAGTAAATATTAATGAATTTAAAATGATACTCCCTGGATGGCAACATCCTCATCCGGGATTCCGTGTACTGTCCCTGTTCTCACAATCATCAAACTCATCAAATCTCATAAATCAGTAAATCAACACATTGATTTAACTCATTGCATGCCTAGTTCTCGAATATCAATAATTATGATTCCAAGTTCATCATTCATGCAAATGTAGATATCTCAATATCTAATACTGATTTCATAGCCTCGCTATTAATCACAAATAGCTCAAATGCCTAGCATTTATTTTACCAATTCTTCATTATACCTAGACATCTCAAATGTCTTATAATGAATACATGATCCCGCGATCATTCTCAGGCATCTCAAATGCCCTACAATGGTCATATAAACCCAGTACCCCATATATCATGTAAGAGTCATCCTACTCTAGTGTTACGCACGCTACAAGCGGCGATATCAAGATTTGGGTCATTCATTGGCTATATCAACATATATATATAATCCTCATGTGCGATTATTCAATGAAATCAATTTTCATTATGCATTCACAAATGCCCTAATATATAGAAATGCTCGTACGTCGCACGTACCTTAAATCTCCGAAGTCCGAGCCAAACCTTGCTCGAGTTCCATGCCCCGAGGAATGATGTGCTAACACGATAAATAATTCACAATTATTTACGAACATGCAACCCATGCTCAAGCACACCCATATCCCTCAAAAATATTGTCAACACACGACAATAAACCAATATCGAAAATCGCTCAAGAATACCCCACAAATTCTCGAACCTTCACAACACAAATCGAACCCATGTAAACACCATAATTCATCTAAAATATGAATTAATCAATCCATAGCATGAATAATCATCCCACATGCCAAACCCCCAAATTCGAAATCCAAACCCCTAAAATTCGGACACAAGAAGCATCCTTATACAACTAAAGCATGTAATAAACGACCCATAACAAGAATCGCCACACCCCTGCCAAAGATCACAATTTTCGAACCCATTCACGCACACATCACAAAATTCGAACCAACCCTCACGAAATTCGAAATAAATTTGAGCCAATAAATCACAATTAGGCAGGGAATCACATCACAAGCATGGAAAAGGGGTTAGGAAGATTACCCAAACGAAAATCGGAAGAAATCGGACCAAAATCGAAGAACCCTAGAAATTGGGGATCGGCGCACTTCCGCAAAATCCGACTTCCACACGCGATGAAACTTCGAATTGATGGAGGGGAAAGCTGCGCCTCGACGAGACGAAGCCGGTGATAGGTCGCACGCGGCGAACGGCGGCCGGACGGCGGCGGACGAAGCGCCTGAAGCGGCGGGGGGCAGGGGCTGACGGGAAATGGGTCGCGCGCGGGAGAGAGGAGGAAGTTGGGGCTGAAATGTAATTTTTGTTTAAAATCTCGGGTTCAATTGGTATTTATAGCAAAATACCCCGAAAAACTATTAGCCCCACAAATACATCATGATTCCTTAAAAATCATCTGTTTTCAAAAACTCTCTCTCTAACTCCAAAATCCCCTACCGGTGCTCACACAGCACCCGAGATCCCGAGACACAACAAAAACCCAACTCTTAGGTTTTACACCGTAATGTGAATACAATCTCAACCTCTGGATCCAACGATCCCAACTACCCAATTAAACGAGCCCAGAAGGCCCAACACCGCGATTAAATTCCAAATCGCCACGTAAAACCACTTTAGGGATTATTAACACTACGGGATTAACACCTATAATCCCTGGTCATCACAATATCCCCCACTAAAAGAATTTCGTCCTCGAAATTAGCACCGGTGTATCACGTAACACCCGGGCTACACCACAATATGAAGCCATAACTTCGATGCGGGTCATCCCAAAAGGCAGTCTCTCATGACTGTGAAACAACCGATTACTTACGACTGTAGATCGGACAGTCATCATTAGTCCTAAAACAACTAGTAAGAACGCATCCTGAATGACACCTCAACCGTGAGAACGTTGACCTCGTGTCAAACTCTGGAGTGGAATAGACTTCCAAATCCATCATAACGTCAAAGAGCGTCAGCACAACTCAACGCTAATAATCCAAAAGCAGTTAGTCAACTGAAACTGCAAGGATTCGAATCGCTCCCGATTCTATCGTAGATATCATTTCATGACATCTCTATCAAGACTTACGATGTCTAACATACATCGTTACGAGGGAAACACTAGTATACCACGGTGTACACATACCAAACATGGTTTCCCGCTATACAGACCACCTCCATCCAAGGAGCAGTTGCACCCTCTGCAACTCGGATCGGGCAACTCACGGCCACCGATCCACACAAAAGACATCTCACAAGATGTCCACCTCCGGATATCCCAAGAACCACATCCTGGTCGTAATAAACAATCGAGACTCCATAGAGTTTCAAAATTCTGAAAGGGCATGCAATAAACCCATTGCATCCTCAACGCTTGTGTCGTTAGCGACACCCAACAAATCCGAAATTCCTGCCATGGAGATTCCCAATCTCAAGGTGTTCCATATCTCTCATCAGAGATTTAACCATCCTAAAATAGCATAACTCTATGCTTGACAGAAAGGAAATCAATAACTGGCATCCGTATACTCACCGGTATACCTGCCTAAGTATTGGCATCGCATGCATACTCAATGTACTTGGCTCGGGTATCTACAACATACCCCTAAGCCCTATACACAACTGTCAATCCGGAGTCATTCCCATCCAGTGGAGAATGAAAATCGACGATCAACAACACGACGTGATTCCCAAAATCAATACCACACGTACCAGCTTACCGAATCCTTCAAAGATTCCCCAAATAGGTATAGTACTACCCCCCTTCCTCACAAGGGAAGTGCCATCGAACTCCAGATCCACTAGTCTCGAACCACTGTTCGGAAAAACTGGATACAATAACACCCATTGCATCCCAAATACACGGATTCCCTTAGATTGAGTCAATAACGACCTGATGACTCTCTTGTTGGTACTCCAACATCCTGAGCTGTCCCAGACAAGTCTCACCAAGATTAAACACAAACGTATACACGTTTCAGTGAGGCATGCACAACCTCAGTCTCAAATGATGTGGTGACTACTAGAGTCCACCACAATCCACATCGTATCACCTTACGATTTGCTAAACTTGGTTCCAACGAGCAGTATAACGGCTCTAGCAAGCCCCTCATGGTGCTGCACACACACGGCAGACAAACTAGTCGCTGCCTCTCTAGGTTCACCTCAATCCTACCAATAAGATGGATGTTTCCGCACGGCATACCATACTGTGGGAAGAAAACTCAATAGAGTAGTGGGTCTTTATCCAGCATTCCTCTAATGCCGATACACCCTGGACACTCCAATGTCCCTATGTACTTAACATAACCTGCTCCTACTCCCTTAGGACTCATCCTACACCCTCATGGGTGGTGTGACCATGTCTACCACATGTCACATCGACAGAAAGCGAGTAATTTCCTCATGATTACTCCTGTCGTCAAATCACATGGCCAAGAGCCATTCCAACGAGCATACCTCTAGGGTATCACCACTCGTAAAATGATCACCCCAAACGTAAGCTGCGGTACAATCACATGTACAGCGCATCCAACCATTCCTCGAGCAACCCGCTCGGTATAAGGGTCACGTCAATCGGTGCCGCACACACCACCTTGTGCTCGGTACTGGCACCCAAGGCATACCACTGAATACGTATACTCAACGCATCGATCATCGTAACGATGATGCATGTCTAACAAGACATCTCATACACCATCGTCATCGTCATCCCATGACGACACATGCCAACTCATGGCATCTAAGGCATTGTCAACTAGTGACGATACATGTCATCCACCATCATGCTAGTAAAATAGGCATAATAAAACATGTATATCAACGCATGCCAGATACAATAAAGCTAATAGAATAGCAATATCTCATACATCATCGCTAACAATATAGCGGCATACCTGTCTCCGTCGCTCAATAATAGTACAAAATCAGCACCCATCGCTCAAAGGCGGCAAAATCCTGTGCTGAGTACATAGCGGCACAATCCCTCGCTATAGAATCGACGGCATGACACCTCGTCATATAATAAGTGGCATGAAACCTTGCTATACACCTGAGCATGAATCATCGTCCACATAATAGCGGAAAGAGGCATCGCTATCAATATATATACGGCGGCACGAATCATCACCAATAATCACAAAGAGGTGAATCATCATCATCGACACAGCGGGACACATCACCGCTATCATCCGTGTCCGGCGGTATAAACCATCGCAAATCAATATAGCGGAATGAACCGTCGCTATAAATACACCTGGCGGAATGAACCCTCGCCAATAAATATAGCGGAATGAACCGTCGCTATAAATACACCTGGCGGAATGAACCCTCGCCAATAAATATAGCGGAATGAACCGTCGCTATAAATACACCTGGCGGAATGAACCCTCGCCAATAAATATAGCGGAATGAACCGTCGCTATAAATACAAATCGACACAGCGGAACACATCACCGCTATCATCCGTGTCATCACAATGGAATGAATATAAATCGACACAGCGGGACACATCACCGCTATCACCCGTGTCATCACAATGAAATGAATATAAATCGACACAGCGGGACACATCACCGCTATCATCCGTGTCATCACAATGGAATGAATATAAATCGACACAGCGGGACACATCACCGCTATCACCCGTGTCATCACAATGAAATGAATATAAATCGACACAGCGGGACACATCACCGCTATCATCCGTGTCATCACAATGGAATGAATATAAATCGACACAGCGGGACACATCACCGCTATCATCCGTGTCATCACAATGGAATGAATATAAATCGACACAGCGGGACACATCACCGCTATCATCCGTGTCATCACAAAGGAATGCATCATCATCCTTTCTTGAGTCAGTCATCATCAGTTATTTTAATGCTTCCTCGCTTTCATAATCTCAAAACAAGCGGTATCACATACTCGCTTCTTCATACTAGCGGTATCTCTTCCTCGCTCAGTATGGTATGCCTCGCCTCCATGTGCCAGCGGGCCTCCCCCCTCCCGCTCCACATGCGCAGCGATAAAGCGTAAGCATTAAAACCTTAACTGTGATCGCCCTGACTCGTGGAATACACCTCTTTATTCCACATCACAATATGCAACAACAATGCATAATATGCAACAACAATGCATAATAACATGTATCATAACCGTAATGCATCACATTGCATTCATCATGTGTCACACAGACAAACATGAATACATGTTACTGTTGGGATACCCGTACGTCGCCTACGTACTCCATATTTCATGTAACCTGCAACCATCATGGTTAGCAACAATAGTCATATACGCTATGCAGCAATCATCCAATGCATAAATGTAACCACTTGCAAGTCAATAAGTATACCAAGACATGTTACCCTCGGAAATATCCCTTTACCTGATTCTCTTACAAAATCAGATTCCTTGGCACATAACACACGGAGTGCCAGACATCACCATTAATGCCATCCCATCGTGTTCCACACGATTCCTGCAATCACACTGATTAGCAACACCACTTTTCATATCAGAAAAAGCACATAAACAACTAGTTGTGTCATACAACATTAATGCCATCATGCATAAGTATGTGCTATCAATAACGTCTTAGGCCCTTAACAGCCCCAAAGAGCAACCACAGCTCTGATACCACTAATGTAAGGACCCCAAGCCCTTAACCCTTAATTAGTGTATTAACCACTATGTGTGGCACATGCTTTCAACAAAAAGCCAATCGGGAAGCTCAGATGATACTCTATCATTGCATGGCATTTATATAAAAAAAAATTCCTTTAACACTCAATGTTAAAAGGTCATCTGCCTAACAACGAAATAGACTCACAAAGTTCGCCCAATACCAACCCTTTTTGCCACTTTTCACATTGTGGACTTTTATAAAAATTTGGGCAGAGTCTCCCCATAAATAGAGATATCCTGAAATAAAAGCACAACACAGAACATAATTCCCGGCCAGGGAAAACATAATACTCATCAGAAAGCAGTAATACCAAGTAAATTCCCAGCCAGGGAAGACACCACACATATGACGACATAAATGGGTCTCAACACCCACATAATACACTAACGACTCTCATATCATTAGCAATTCTACACAATTGCATGCAACACAAAATGAAAGAGAGGAAGGCTCATGCCTTTATATACAACCCATATACAAGAATGTCCGTGCTCACATGCGAGCATCATAAATGTGTATATAAACCTCGGGTGTATATTAGTACTCTATACGATACCGTGCTCCATCAAGCCCTGGTACCACGATCCTGTGAGTACATCCAATCAACAGCTCGAGCTCAGCTCCACAGCCATCGATTGCACCTGTTCACCTGCCCCAACAGAGACAGCCCCCAACGGGGTGAGCATACCAATACACAAAATCTCATAATCACAATAATGAAATTCATAATTTACAACACAAGTAAATATTAATGAATTTAAAATGATACTCCCTGGATGGCAACATCCTCATCCGGGATTCCGTGTACTGTCCCTGTTCTCACAATCATCAAACTCATCAAATCTCATAAATCAGTAAATCAACACATTGATTTAACTCATTGCATGCCTAGTTCTCGAATATCAATAATTATGATTCCAAGTTCATCATTCATGCAAATGTAGATATCTCAATATCTAATACTGATTTCATAGCCTCGCTATTAATCACAAATAGCTCAAATGCCTAGCATTTATTTTACCAATTCTTCATTATACCTAGACATCTCAAATGTCTTATAATGAATACATGATCCCGCGATCATTCTCAGGCATCTCAATGCCCTACAATGGTCATATAAACCCAGTACCCCATATATCATGTAAGAGTCATCCTACTCTAGTGTTACGCACGCTACAAGCGGCGATATCAAGATTTGGGTCATTCATTGGCTATATCAACATATATATATAATCCTCATGCGCGATTATTCAATGAAATCAATTTTCATTATGCATTCACAAATGCCCTAATATATAGAAATGCTCGTACGTCGCACGTACCTTAAATCTCCGAAGTCCGAGCCAAACCTTGCTCGAGTTCCATGCCCCGAGGAATGATGTGCTAACACGATAAATAATTCACAATTATTTACGAACATGCAACCCATGCTCAAGCACACCCATATCCCTCAAAAATATTGTCAACACACGACAATAAACCAATATCGAAAATCGCTCAAGAATACCCCACAAATTCTCGAACCTTCACAACACAAATCGAACCCATGTAAACACCATAATTCATCTAAAATATGAATTAATCAATCCATAGCATGAATAATCATCCCACATGCCAAACCCCCAAATTCGAAATCCAAACCCCTAAAATTCGGACACAAGAAGCATCCTTATACAACTAAAGCATGTAATAAACGACCCATAACAAGAATCGCCACACCCCTGCCAAAGATTACAATTTTCGAACCCATTCACGCACACATCACAAAATTCGAACCAACCCTCACGAAATTCGAAATAAATTCGAGCCAATAAATCACAATTAGGCAGGGAATCACATCACAAGCATGGAAAAGGGGTTAGGAAGATTACCCAAACGAAAATCGGAAGAAATCGGACCAAAATCGAAGAACCCTAGAAATTGGGGATCGGTGCACTTCCGCAAAATCCGACTTCCACACGCGATGAAACTTCGAATTGATGGAGGGGAAAGCTGCGCCTCGACGAGACGAAGCCGGTGATAGGTCGCACGCGGCGAACGGCGGCCGGACGGCGGCGGACGAAGCGCCTGAAGCGGCGGGGGCAGGGGCTGACGGGAAATGGGTCGCGCGCGGGGAGAGAGGAGGAAGTTGGGGCTGAAATGTAATTTTTGTTTAAAATCTCGGGTTCAATTGGTATTTATAGCAAAATACCCCGAAAAAACTATTAGCCCCACAAATACATCATGATTCCTTAAAAATCATCTGTTTTCAAAAACTCTCTCTCTAACTCCAAAATCCCCTACCGGTGCTCACACAGCACCCGAGATCCCGAGACACAACAAAAACCCAACTCTTAGGTTTTACACCGTAATGTGAATACAATCTCAACCTCTGGATCCAACGATCCCAACTACCCAATTAAACGAGCCCAGAAGGCCCAACACCGCGATTAAATTCCAAATCGCCACGTAAAACCACTTTAGGGATTATTAACACTACGGGATTAACACCTATAATCCCTGGTCATCACAGTAAATAAATTCCAACACAAAATTAATTACTACCATAATTAATCATATAATCACAATTAATGCACCAAATTGCAATTAAATCATTTCAGGGATATCACAATACTCCCCTACTTATAAGATTTCGTCCTCGAAATCACATGCACTTACCCCAAAAGGAAACTAAACATAAACACATACCAGAGAATAGTTCCGGGTAGTGCTGCACCATATGCCGCTCCGTCTCCCACGTAGCCTCCTCGACACCCCTGCGATCCCACTGAACCTTGATCATCGGTATCACTTTGTTCCGAAGTCTACGGTCTGCTCGATCCAGAATTCTGACAGGCCGTTCCACATAAGACACATCGGACTCTAACTGAACTTCGGAAGGCTGTAACACGTGCGACGGATCCGGCTCATACTTCCGCAACATAGACACATGAAACACGTCATGTATCCCAGATAAAGAAGGGCGGCAAAGCCAGTCGGTAAGCTAAGGTGCCAATGCGCTGCAAAATCTCGTACGGTCCAACATACCTCGGAGACAATTTCCCGCGCATCCCAAATCGCACAACGCCTCTGAAAGGCGAGATCTTCAAAAAGACCTTATCTCCCAACTGAAATTCCAACGGTCTCCCGCCGTTTGTTTGCATACGCTGCCTGTCTGTCCTGGGCCGCTTTCATTTTCTGCCTTATTACCTTTATCTTTCTTCCATTTCCCGAATCAACTCCGGTCCTCCCGACCGATTTGCGGTCCAATCATCCCAACACAAGGGTGATCTACACCGTCTGCCATAAAGAGCTTCAAACGGAGCCATCTGAATACTCGCTTGGTTGCTATTGTTATACGAAAACTCTACCAAAGGCACTGAATCCTGCCAAGAGGCATCGAACTCCAAAACACAAGCTCTTAAACATGTCCTCGAGCGTCTGAATAGTGCGCTCAGTCTGGCCATCCGTCTGAGGATGATAAGCAGTGCTCAATCGGACTTCAGTTCCCAAGGCTGACTGAAGACCTTCCCAGAAATGAGATGTGAATCGCGGATCTCGATCTGACACTATAGAAACGGGAATCCCATGCAATCTCACCACATCTCTAATATACAACTGCGCCATCCTCAAAAACGTGAAAGTCATGCTATAGGGGATAAAGTGGGCTACCTTAGTTAATCTGTCCACAATCACCCATATAGCATCGAAGCCTGAAGCACTCCTCGGCAAATGAGTCACGAAGTCCATGGAAATGTGCTCCCCACTTCCACTTCGGTATCTCCAAGCTTCTCAGCTCGCCGCCAGGTCTCTGCCTCTCTGCCTTAACCTGCTGGCAGGTCAAACACCTCTTCACAAAAGCGACGACATCACTCTTCATTCTCTTCCACCAAAACTGACCACACAGATCTCTGTACATCTTCTTCCCGCCTGGGTGGATGCTAAGTCTGCTACTGTGAGCTCGCTCCAAGATCCCCTTACGCAACTCCGGTGTGCTTGGAACCACCCATCGGTCACCCAATCTCAAAGACCCGTCATCGGCCACTCTGAACTTCGTTGGCTGACCAAGATGCACTAAAGATAACCACCTCTGAACCTCGTCATCTGACCTCTGAGCTCTCCTGATGTCCTCATAGATATCTGGCTCAGCTAACAAGGTCGATACATACACAGGCGATGCATCAATGTCGAAGTCATAGCCAAGATGGCAATAGAAGGTCATCATAGCAGACAAATGAATGACGTCCTTAGCAGAACTCCTCACTTTCCGGCTCAAAGCATCTGCTGTCAAATTGGCCTTCCACGGATGGTACTCTATCTCGCAATCATAGTCCTTGAGTAGGTCCATCCACCTCCTCTGCCTCATGTTCAGCTCTGCCTGAGTGAATAAAAATTTGAGGCTCTTGTGATCCGTGTATATGGTGAATGAAGTCCCATATAAGTAATGTCTCCAGATCTTCAGGGCGAAGATGATAGCCGCCAATTCCAAGTCATGAACTGGATATCTGGTCTCATGCGGCTTCAACTGCCTCGATGCATAAGCTACCACATGCTTATCTTGCATCAGAACACACCCAAGGCCCTGAAGCGATGCGTCAGTATACAGAACAAATCTGGAGTTCTCCATAGGGATCACTAACACTGGCGCCGTCGTCAAGCGGTGCTTCAACTCCTGGAAGCTCTCCTCACAAGCTTCTGACCAAAAGAAAGGCACTCCCTTCTGGGTCAACTGAGTCAGCGGCTTGGCAATCTTCGAAAAGCCCTCGACAAAGCGCCGATAATACCCGGCCAAACCAAGAAAACTCCGAATCTCTGGCACAGAAGTGGGGGCAGCCCACTCCATCACAGCCTCAATCTTCTTGGGATCTACAGATATCCCGCTGCTCGATATGACATGCCCCAGAAACACTACACTGCTCAGCCAAAATTCACACTTACTGAGCTTAGCATACAACTGATGCTCTCTGAGAATCTGAAGCACTGTCCTCAAGTGTTTCACATGCTCCTCCTCGCTCCGGGAGTAGATAAGAATGTCGTCTATGAACACGATGACGAACTGATCAAGATACTGCTGAAACACTCTGTTCATCAGACTCATGAAGACTGCTGGAGCATTCGTCACGCCGAACGGCATCACTAGGAACTCATAATGTCCATAACGGGTCCGGAACGCTGTCTTCTGCACATCTTCCTCTCTGACCCGAATCTGATGATACCCGGATCTCAAATCAATCTTACTATACACCCTGGTACCTTGCAACTGATCAAACAGATCATCGATCCTTGGAAGAGGATACTTGTTCTTCACTGTAGCCTTATTCAGTTGCCGGTAATCGATACACAACCGCATCGAACCGTCCTTCTTCTTCACAAAGAGAACTGGTGCGCCCCATGGCGACACGCTCGGGCGTATATATCCCTTGTCCAAGAGATCCTGTAACTGTTCTTTCAACTCTCTCAACTCTGCCGGTGCCATCCTATAAGGTGCACGAGAGATAGCGGATGTCCCTGGCAACAGCTCGATCCCAAACTCGACTTCCCTAGCCGGTGGGAATCCTGGGATCTCTTCTGGAAATACATCAGCGAACTCTGCCACTACTGGTACATCCTCAACTCTGAGTTCTTTACTCTTCCCAGATGTGTCCACGGTATAAATGAGATAACCCGTGTGTCCACGTTCCAACAACTGAGTCATCTTGATCGCTGAAATCAACGGAATCTTCGCACGAGAACCGTTGCCATAGAAAGTCCACTGACTGCCCAACTCAGGTCTGAACTTCACTGTCCTCTGTCGGCAATCTACCACTGCCTGATATCTGTTCAGAACATCTATACCCAAGATGCAGTCGAAGTCTGACATACCCAGCACAATCAAGTCTGATCTCAATTCGTTGCCCTCAAAATAAATGAGGCAGTCTGCCATAAACTGATCAGCAACAACATTTCTTCCAGTGGGTGTCGAGACAAGGAGAGGCGTGGGTAAAGAAGACGTGCGCATATGGTGTCTTTCCACAAAACCCACCGATACAAAAGAATGGGAGGCACCTGTATCGATCAAAATAAAAGCAGGGTACGTAAATAAATGACACGTACCGGCAATCACCTCCTCTGGGGCTGCCTGAGCCTGCTCCCTGGTCAGTGCATATACCTGCCCCTGGGGTGGTCCTACTGTCTGACCTCCCGATGGTCGAGGCCCAAACTGCTGCCTCTGCTGCACTGTCCTATCCTCAAACCTCGGCCTGCTGCCCTGATACTCTGACTGTCCTCCCCGTGTGGGGCAATACCGAGCAATGTGGCCCATCTTGCCACAGACATAACATGCAGGACACTTGTTTGAAGAATGTGGCCCTCCACAATTATTGCACCTCGGCTCTCCCGGCCTATCCCCTTGTGAAGATCCTCTATTGGCCGACCAATTACCTTTCTTGTTATCCTGCTTCTGTCCAAAGTGTTTCTTTCCACCATACCTTGAAGATGAAGAGGCACCACGGGGTTTAAATGGCTCACCCCGAGGCCTCAAGTTGTCACTAGTCTGCCTCTGTTGCGGTACCGGTGGTGGCATAGCGTAAGCTCCCACTCCTAGCTCAGCAAGCTCCGCTCTTGTTAGAGCGTCATCAAAAGAAGTTGGGTTATTGGTGATAACCCGGTCATAGAGCTCCGGTCGCAATCCTTTCATAAAGTTCCTCATCTTAGCGTGTCCACTGGTGGCAATGTGGGGGACGTACCTCAGTAATGAAGAGTACCGTGTGGCATAGTCTGCCACTGTCATGTTCCCCTGCCTCAGACTTGTAAATTCATCCTCCTTTGTCTGTCTTGCTGCCGCGGAGAAGTACCGATTCAGAAACCTAGTCCTGAAGAGTGTCCAATCAATCACAGCACCTAGTGCTCTCATTTCCATTACTGTGCTCCTCCACCACATCAGAGGTTTCTTGGCTAATTGAAACTCCGCTAGCCTCAGCCAAGCTGTCACAGCACAAGGAGCCGATACGAAGATCTGCTCAAGTCTTTCCAACCACTCTTCAGCCTCTTCTCCGGACTCTGTCCCCTCAAACCAGGGCGGATGATAAGAGAGAAATTGTGTCAAGCTAATCTCACCCGGTAGCAGCAACTGAACCACTGGTTCCATTCCTACAGCCGGTGGAGGTAGATGGTTTGTCTGTCCAATACTAGCATTCATGCTCCCCATATCACCGACTTCCTCATTAGCAGCCATGCTGTAACACAAATGTTAACAACAATTCCAAAGCAATACATGTTATACCGTTAGATAACAGGAGTGATATAAGCATGTTAGTATAACAAGATATACAAAATATGCACCACATGCATAATCATGCTTCAAATGGAAGCACCTAGCCTATCATGCTAAGGCTACCCTTCACTCGTTCCCGGGTTCTCTAACCACTGCTCTGATACCACTAATGTAAGGACCCTAATCCTTAAGTGCGGAATCAAGGCATAATAGAGCTAATATAAATGATCAGAGTGAGAAATAACGTGTTGAGTCTATGAGCTTAAGCATTACATGCCAAAATAAGGACTACCAAAAATTGATTAATTACATTCCAATCAATGAATGTTCAATTATAGTTTTATACTACTCATAGAGTAGATACTATCCAATTAATCCTGTCCTTCAGTCTCAAAAGCATCCTCAAAAGCTCACCATCTCAACCCGTCTAGCCCTTCTATCATGCCAAACGTGTACCTACAAGGACAACCCCCAAACATGAGCAATAATAATCATTCATATTCAACACAATATGAAGATAAAGCGTAAATGCATAATCATAATAAAACACTTCCTGTTTTCCCCATGCATTTCAAACGCTTCCCGTTTGGTCGTCCCTGTACCATAACTCATGAGTATAATCAACAGATTATTTTAAATGGTCCAAACATGTCATGAACATATACCATTTCATCAATATACCAAATACTGATCCTCAATCCCTAGTCTGTCCATCACAATGTATTTTAATGCCCCTCGCTTATTTACATATAGACGGCATAGGATAACCTCGCTTCAATGGACTGCGGGACTCCCACCCCTCGCCTCTCATTGAGCGGCAAATACCCTTTCCTCGTCCTATATGATAACCACGCTCAAATGTGACATGCGGCGCTCCCACCCCTCGCTTCACATTTAGCGGAACCAAACCAAATAGCGGCAAGCATTAAAATCATCAAGGGATGACCACGACTCATGGGATGTGCACCAATAATCATATGCATCTATAAACATCATGCATAACATGTATTTGCATCCACTATGCAATACCACATATATACTTGCATCCATAATGCATAAACAATAAGTATATAAGATACATGTACCGTTGGGGTGCCCGTACGTCCACTACGTACCTTTCCAAAATGTAGGGTATGGTAGGACTTCAATGCCTTGGCTGTGTTGCCACCTGGGATGGTTCTACACATTCACATAAACCAATATTAGAACCCAATAATAGTCCAATACCAAAAATCCTACAAAAATAACCAAAAAAACCATATTTTGGCTTTCGCGATCGATCGCCCCTCACGGCGATCGATCGCCAATCCTCACTGTCCGAGAATCAAAATTGCACCCTTCGGCGATCGATCGCCACCCCTGGCGCGATCGATCGCCAGACCCGCCGATCGATCGCCCAAGAGTGGCGATCGATCGCCAAGCGCTGGCAAAACTCACTGCCTGGGCGCGATCGATCGCCTGGAATGGGCGATCGATCGCCAACCCCTGTAACCCGAAAATCCCCCATTTTTGTACCTCTAAACCATTCCAACCCATTCCAACACTTAACCAACCAATCAACAACATAAATATCAACATAAACCACCAAAATACACTTCAAAACAAGTATAAATCTAACCCTTAACCAAAACCACAACAACCCCCACAAACCCATTTCAAAATCATTAAAAACCCTTCCAAAACTAACCCAAACACAATAAAAATGACAATGAGGCATCCATACCTCTTGGGGACCTCAAATCACCCAATAATCTTCACAAATCAAGACTTTTGGAAGGTTTTCTCTTCAACCCTAAGCTCAAGCTCGAAAATGGAAGAAGGGAAAGGGTTTGGGTGGTGATTGTGGTAAAGTAAGAATGAGTGGATGAGGTGGGGTTGGGGTAGTAAAAGGTGTGGTTTAATTAAAAGCAAATCAAAATAATTACATGGTGTATAAAACACCCCAACATGATATTTTTCAAAGCATTAACTCAAAATGCACCAAATATCAATTAAACACATGATTTCCAGTTAATTGCTACCAAAGGCAAATAAATCATGCTTCCAATAATATTTACCCAACATGCACCACATGCACCCTGAAATGCAACCCCGGGTCATCCTATCCACATGACCATGCATTTCCATAAGGTAAATAAATTCCAACACATAATTAATTACTACCATAATTAATCATATAATCACAATTAATGCACCAAATTGCAATTAATCATTTCAGGGATATCACAGTAAAATGTGCATTTTTGATATTTTTGTGGGATTTTTGGATATTGGACCATGATTAGCTTCTAATATCAATTTGTATGGTTTTGTAGAACCATCCCAAGTACCCACAACCTCAAGGAAATAAAGCTCTCCGATTTCTCCACTTTTGGGATTAAGGTACATAAGAAACGTACGGGCATCGGTAAACTATACTCCTACATATGATGTTTGTAATGATAATGTTTATGATGATGATGATGTTTACGACGATGAGTATGATAAGTAAATTATGATAATGATGTTTATGACGAACGATGCGTATGATAAGTAAATTATGATGATGATGTTTCTGATAAGTGAAGAGGATACGATATCCATGAAGATGATTATGACAAGTAATGATGATGTTTATATGATGTTTATATCATGATACAATGTCATGATACGGTAAGATGCCATACGATGTTATGATTGGGTAAGACGCCCACATGGCAAGATGACATACGATGTTTATGATATGGTAAGACGCCATATAACAGGGTAAGACGTCCATATGTATGAATGTAAATCAGGGTCAACAAGAAGAAGTTAACGAATAACTAACAAGTTTACTTAACTAAGATTTCATACATTTACTGTTATGTTTCTTTTATGATGATTAAGTAAAGATGTGCATGCTCACGATGTGTTGTCCCTGTAGGTACACTTTTGGAGAAAAGGCTCAGGGTCGGGTTGAGACAGTGAGCTATGAGGAGCGTGAAAGAAATTAGGATGCAGGATTTTTGGGATAGTCTCTACTCTAGGAGTAGCATAATTCTATCGCTTCAACATTCATTTTGATAATGTAATCAATTAAGTTTGAAGTTTCATATTTTTGGCCTGTAATCTTATAGCTCAAACTACAACCTTAACCTTGAGACGTTATTATATGCAATGGTTAGTCCATCATATGTGTTAAAGATGATGTTAAGGTAGGAGGACCCTACATTAGTGGTATCAGAGCAGTGGTTAGATAACTCGGGAATGAGTGAAGGGTAGCCTTAGCAATAAGTTAGCTAGGTGCTTACTTTTAAACATGTTTTGTGCATAAGTGGCATATGAAGTATATGATGTTGTGCTAACATGTTTTGTTTATCTAACGAGGTATTATATGAACTGCTGTTGGGTATTGTTGTTAACCCTTGTCTTACAGTATGGCAGCAAACGCGGAAGTGGGTGACGCTGTGAGCGTCAATGCAAGTGCCGGACGCACGAATCCTCTACCCCCGCCAGCCTTTGGCGAAGAACCGTCTGAACAGCAATTACTGCCTGGGGAACTGAGCTTGACTCAATTTCTTGCATACCGACCCCCGACCTTTGAAGGAACGGAAACAGGGGAACAAGCTGAAGAGTGGTTAGAAAGAATAGAGCAAATTTTCGTGGCAGCTCATTGTGCTAAGACGGCCTGGATAAGACTAGCGGAGTTCCAGTTGGCCAAGAAGGCGCTGATGTGGTGGATGACCACCATGGTAGAGCAAGAGGCTCAAAGTTATGAAGTGAATTGGAAGATGTTTCGAACTCGGTTTCTAAACCGCTATTTTTCGGCTGCTGCACGACAAGCCAAGGAAGACGAATTTACTCACCTCAAGCAAGGTAGCATGTCAGTATCAGATTATGCTCTTCAATACTGTTCCTTACTCAGATATGTGCCTCATATCGCCACAAGTACGCAAGCAAAGATGAGGAACTTCTTGAAGGGCTTGAGGCCGGAACTGTATGATAGGGTGATCACTTATGGCCCTACTTGCTTTGATGATGCACTGTCACGGGCTGAGTTAGTCGAGCTAGGAGTTGGTGCATACCCTGATGTCGTACCACCTCCAGCACCCCCTCAGAAATCCACTCCTGATAATTTGAAGCCAAGGGGTGAGCAGTTCAAATCAAGAGGAAACACATCGGCGTCAAGGTTCAGTGGTAAGAGGCCCGACAACCGTTGGAAAGGAAACCGTAGAGATGACGCCCAGTCAGGAAGAGGACAGCCTCAGGGAGGCAGACTTGGGAAGATCCTGTGTTCTAATTGTGGGCAACCACATCTGACAAAAGACTGCATGGGATGCTATGTTTGTGGCAGCAAGGGCCACTTTGCTCGGCAATGTCCCAACCGGGAAGGACAACCGAACTCTGCAGGGAGGTCTGCAGAAAGAGCAGTACAGCACATGCCGCCGTTTGTACCTAGGCAGTATGGAGGTCAGCCCATGGGGCCACCTCAGGGACAGGTTTATGCCTTGACAAGGGAGCAGGCTACAGCGGCTCCGGAGGAGGTTGTAGCGGGTACGTGTCTTTTATTTACGCACCCTGCTTTTATATTGATCGACACAGGTGCGTCACACTCTTTCGTGTCGACAAGTTTTGTGGAAAGACACCACATATGCACTTCTCCGTCGCCCACGCCTCTTATAGTCTCGACCCCCGCTGGAAGAAGTATGATAACTAATCAGATTGTCTATGATGGCCTCGTTTATTTTGAGGATAACGAGCTAAGGTCAGATTTGATTGTTCTGGGAATGTCAGACTTTGACTGTATATGTAAGTATTCCTTTGAGCATACAACGCAGCGGAATAAAATTTATAGGATTACAAACCAGCAGATCTATACATAGGTTATCATATCGGATTAAGGAATACGAAGGTCTTACCCTTGTAGCGTGTTTGAAGCAGAATCCACGGAGCAGCACAAACGTCCAACGCCTTCTCCGAGTCAATAGCAAAACTCGATGAGCTTTGCCTCAACGGTATCCACACGATCAAATCGGGTGAAGGGATGGTTTAATAACAAGTTACTAGACAAGTTATTAAACCGGAACAAGAAACACACTCGATTTTAAATCGAAGAGGATGGCTCGAAATCACTACTCCCCCTTCGGCTATTGTGAAACCGAGAGAGAAAGAGATGAGGCGGCCGAGTCCCCTTTTTTTGTGTAGGTTGGAATGATCAAAGTTGTGTCTTACAATTAATCATCATCTTGTATTTATATTATAAGGCTTTCAATTAAGGTTCAAGACTTTCTTAAAGTCTTATGGGCCCAAACCCATGATTTAATTAAAACCTTTTAATCACTTAATTAAGACTCTTCTTAATTAATTAATTCATCCCATGAATTTAATTTCCCTTCTCGATTTAATCTTTTGTGTGACCCGATAGGATCTTGTAATGTTGGCAGTGACATAAAATCTCATTTTATGTCGCAAGCATTGAGCGGTATCTAGCAACACATCGATGCTACCCAAATTACAAGAATGTCAATGACTCGACATAACCTTTAGAACTTGTGATAATATTAATCATGTAACTTAATCCCTTTGTCCTTTGTGTTTAGATTGAACACGAGTCATGGAATAGTCATACTCGTATATCCAATCTTTATTTCTTGATCCCCAAGTAGAACTAGAATAAACGAATAAGCTCGATATCTCATATCGACTCATTCGAGCATGGCCATGCATTTTAGTTCTCACTTGATCAAGGGCCAAACACATCTCCTGTTATATAGGATGGACAAATCCTATCTCGATCAGTCAACATCCCTCTACATAATTCGTAGTGTATCCAATAGTCGCCTTTATAGTATACCCTGTTACGGGTAACGTTTGACGATATCAAGATACATAACTCCTTATGTTGGGATCTCTGATGATCACAAGTCGTAAGGATTGCATACATTATTATCACTATGAGAATTGCATATGACGATCATATAACTATCCATGTTGCATTCTCATGGTGGGTCTGTCCAGTACATCGTTCTCTAACATGTACCCATATGTTGATTTGATATCTCATATCAATGAACAATTCATCGATCAAAATATACTAGTCTCTACGTATTATCATTATCCCTATTCATGATAATACTTGACTAGGGACATCTTTAAGAATAATACAATATTATTCTAAGGACATTAACATATATATTAATTCACAATGCACAGTTAAAAGAATAATATATAATAATGAATTGCCATTCATAAAACCATAAACATTGTATGTCTTAAACAATCATCTAATGACTTGTCTTAGGGCATATCCCAACAGTATAGTAGGTATTGATGTTCTGAATAGGTATCAGGCAGTGGTGAACTGCAGGCAGAGGACTGTCCGATTCAGATCTGATATGGGAGCCCAGTGGACATTCTTTGGGGATGGCTCTCGTTCTAAGATTCCATTAATATCTGCTGTCAAGATGGCACAGTTGTTGGAACGAGGCCATACCGGATATCTCATTTATGCTGTCGATGTTTCTGAAAAGAAAGAAGAAGTAAAAGTTGAGGATGTGCCCGTAGTGGCGGAGTTCCCTGATGTCTTTCCGGAGGAGATTCCCGGATTCCCACCGACAAGAGAGGTCGAGTTTGGGATTGAATTATTACCGGGGACGTCTGCCATTTCTCGTGCCCCATATAGGATGGCACCAGCGGAACTAAGGGAGTTAAAGATTCAATTGCAAGAGCTCCTTGACAAGGGTTATATACGCCCTAGCGTATCGCCCTGGGGTACACCAGTCTTATTTGTGAAGAAGAAAGATGGTTCGATGCGTTTGTGCATCGATTACAGACAACTGAACAAAGCCACAGTAAAGAATAAATATCCACTCCCTAGGATCGATGATTTGTTTGACCAGTTGCAGGGTACGATGCTCTACAGTAAGATCGATCTGAGGTCGGGATACCATCAGATTCGAGTAAGGGAAGATGATGTTCAGAAGACAGCTTTCAGGACTAGATATGGGCACTATGAATTCTTAGTCATGCCTTTTGGGGTGACGAATGCCCCAGCTGTTTTCATGAGTTTGATGAACAGGGTGTTCCAGCCATATTTGGATCAGTTCGTCATAGTTTTCATTGACGACATACTCATCTACTCCCGGACTGAAGAGGAACACGTGAAGCACTTGAGAACAGTACTCCAGATCCTTAGGGATCATCAGTTATATGCAAAGCTCAGCAAGTGCGAGTTCTGGTTGAACAGTGTGGTATTCTTGGGCCATGTTATATCTAGCAGTGAGATATATGTGGATCCCAGGAAGATTGAAGCTGTTATGGAGTGGGCTGCACCCACTTCTGTGCCCGAGATACGGAGCTTCCTTGGCCTAGCAGGTTATTACCGACGTTTTGTCGAGGGATTTTCTAAGATCGCTAAGCCATTGACACAGCTGACTCAGAAAGGAGTCCCATTCTTTTGGTCCGAAGCCTGTGAGGAAAGCTTCCAAGAATTGAAGCGTCGTTTGACGACAGCGCCAGTGTTGGTGATTCCTTCTGAGAATAAGAAGTTTGCCTTGTACACGGATGCATCATTGCAGGGTTTGGGCTGTGTATTGATGCAGGAGAAGCACGTGGTGGCTTATGCTTCGAGGCAGTTGAAGCCTCATGAGACCAGATACCCAGTCCATGATCTGAAACTGGCGGCCATCATTTTCGCCTTGAAGATTTGGCGTCATTATCTTTATGGTACGACGTTTACCATCTATACGGACCATAAGAGCCTGAAATTTCTATTCACTCAGGCTGAACTGAATATGGGTCAAAGAAGATTGATGGATTTGCTCAAGGATTATGACTGTGAGATTGAGTACTGCTGAAGACGCTATGTGTTTATCAGCGATGATGACTTCTTATTGCCATCTGGGCTATGATTTTGATGTGGACACGTCGCCGGTGCGAGTGTCGACCTTATTGGCCGACCCAGATGTATTTGAGGCTATCAGGAAAGCCCATAGGTTAGATGATGAAGTTCATAGATGGTCATCGATAGTACTTCGAGGGCAACCATCAAAGTTCAGAATGGCAGAAGATGATTCCTTAAGGCTGGGCAACCGATGGGTAGTCCCAGATACACCAGAGTTGCGTAGAGGAATATTGGAGCGAGCCCACAGTAGTCGGTTCAGTATCCACCCAGGAGGAAGAAAGATGTACAAGGACCTATGCGGTCAATTCTGGTGGAGACGCATGAAGCGTGGTGTTATGGCTTTCGTCAAAAGATGTTTGATCTGCCAACAAGTGAAGGCAGAAAGACAGAGGCCTAGTGGCGAGCTGAAGAGCTTGGAAGTACCTAAGTGGAAGTGGGAGCACATATCTATGGACTTCGTGACCCACCTACCAAGAACGGCCTCAGGATTTGATGCGATCTGGGTAATCGTGGATAGGCTGATGAACGTAGCTCATTTCATCCCGTACTGTATGACTTTCACATACCTAAAGATGGCCCAATTGTATGTACGGGATGTGGTGAGGTTGCATGGTATTCCAGTCTCGATTGTGTCTGACAGAGACCCAAGGTTTACTTCACATTTCTGGGAGGGTCTCCAGACGGCTCTGGGCACCGAAGTGAGACTGAGTACAGCTTATCACCCTCAGACTGACGGCCAAACAGAGCGTACCATACAGACGCTCGAAGATATACTGAGGGCATGTGTTTTGGAGTTTGATACTCCGTGGCAAGATTCTATACCACTGGTAGAGTTCTCCTATAATAACAGCTATCAGGCGAGCATTCAAATGGCCCCTTTGGAAGCTCTTTATGGTCGACGCTGTAGGTCACCGCTGTATTGGGAGGACTTGACAAGTAAAGCGGTCGGAGGACCGGATATGATTAAGGACATGGAAGAAAAGATTAAGATGATACGTTTAAAGATGAAAGCGGCCCAAGATAGGCAAGCAGCCTATGCCAATAAGCAGCGACAGCCGCTAGAATTCCAAGTAGGAGACAAGGTTTTCTTGAAAATCTCACCCTTCAGGGGTGTGGTCCGTTTTGGTATGCGGGGTAAGTTATCTCCAAGATATGTCGGACCGTATGAGGTGTTACAGCGTATTGGTACATTAGCTTACCGTTTGGCTCTACCGCCGTCTTTATCCAGGATTCATGATGTTTTCCACGTTTCTATGCTACGGAAGTATGAGCCAGACCCGTCTCATGTTTTACAGCCTACTGAAGTGCAGTTGGATTCATATGTATCTTACGTTGAACGACCGGTCAGAATTCTGGATCGTGAGGATCGCAGATTATGAAGTAAAGTTATACCGATAGTCAAAGTTCAGTGGGATCGTCGGGGTGTCGAAGAGGCTACGTGGGAGACGGAACGGCATTTGGTGCAACATTACCCGGAACTATTTTCTGGTATGATTTATGTTTAGTTTCTCTATGGGTAAGTACATGCGATTTCGAGGACGAAATCTTATAAGTAGGGGAGTAATGTGATGCCCCGAAATCAATTATATGCAATTTGAGCATTAATGATGGTCATGTGATTATTTATGTTGGTAATTAATTTATATGATGGGTAATGAAGTGTTAGCATGATTTAATTATATTGATTACCAATTATGAGGAAAGCATGAATTTAAGGGAAGTTTGTAGCATGTCGTAAAATGCTTTTAAAATACCAAGGGGATTATTTTATACATCATGTAAAGTTTGGGGTACAACTTTTAATTAAATTAAACCAACCCCTTTTTAATCCTTTACCCATCACTTTAACCCCACTTTACCATTCACTTTTTAAAAATCCCCAAAACCACTTCCCAACCCCAAACCCTTCCCATTTTCGAGATCCACCAAAGAAGGAGAAGGAAAGCTTCACAAAAACTTTGTTTGTGTGATCTTTGTTAGGATTTGGAGCCTACAAGAGGTATGGAACCATTCCTAAAAGTTTTATGATGTTTGGTGTTGAAATGGGTTAGTTTTTGATGCTTTATGTGGGTTTTTTTGGGTATATGTTGTTTATGGTTGGGGTATGATTTTTGAAGTGTTTTATGTGGGTTTTAGTGGGTTATGATGTTATTGATGTTGTAGGGAAGTTTGGATTTGTAAGGCATGAAGAAAGGTTTGAAAAATGCTCATTAATGGCGATTTTTCGATGTACAGCGACTGGCGATCGATCGCCCATTTTTGGCGATCGATCGCGAGCCGGCAGTGGGCGCCAGTAGCGTTTGGCGATCGATCGCCACCTTTGGGCGATCGATCGGCGAGGCTGGCGATCGATCGCGCCAAAAGTGGCGATCGATCGCCAAGATGCAAAATTTTGAGCCTCGTCCAGTATGATCTCGCGATCGATCGGGCCTGGGCGGCGATCGATCGCGAGGTGTAAAAATGTGCATTTTTGATATTTTTGTGGGATTTTTGGATATTGGACCATGATTAGCTTCTAATATCAATTTGTATGGTTACGTAGAACCATCCCAAGTACCCACAACCTCAAGGAGATAAAGCTCTCCGATTTCTCCACTTTTGGGATTAAGGTACGTAATAAACGTACGGGCATCGGACGGTAAACTATGATGATGTTTACGACGATGAGTATGATAAGTAAATTATGATAATGATGTTTATGACGAACGATGCGTATGATAAGTAAATTATGATGATGATGTTTATGATAAGTGAAGAGGATACGATATCCATGAAGATGATTATGACAAGTAATGATGATGTTTATATGATGTTTATATCATGATACGATGTCATGATACGGTAAGATGCCATACGATGTTATGATTGGGTAAGACGCCCACATGGCAAGATGCCATACGATGTTTATGATATGGTAAGACGCCATATAACAGGATAAGACGCCCATATGTATGAATGTAAATCAGGGTCAACAAGAAGAAGTTAACGAATAACTAGCAAGTTTACTTAACTAAGATTTCATACATTTATTGTTATGTTTCTTTTATGATGATTAAGTAAAGATGTGCATGCTCACGATGTGTTGTCCCTGTAGGTACACTTTTGGACAAAAGGCTCAGGGTCGGGTTGAGACAGTGAGCTATGAGGAGCGTGAAAGAAATTAGGATGCAGGATTTTTGGGATAGTCTCTACTCCAGGAGTAGCATAATTCTATCGCTTTAACATTCATTTTGAGAATCTAATCAATTAAGTTTGAAGTTTCATATTTTTGGCCTGTAATCTTATAGCTCAAACTACAACCTTAACCTTGAGACGTTATTATATGCAATGGTTAGTCCATCATATGTGTTAAAGATGATGTTAAGGTAGGAGGACCCTACAGATATGGACTAAGAAGCGTCCTAGTATGTCTTTTATGAAGATTTGGGGTTGTGAGGCTTACGTGAGACGTCACGCCTCCAATAAACTGGACCCAAATCTGATAAGTGTTTATTTGTGGGGTATCCAAAGGAAACGAAAGGATACTATTTCTATTATCCCACCGAGAACAAAGTAGTTGTTGCTCGGACTGGTGTCTTTCTTGAAAGAGAATTTATTTCGAGAAGAACCAGTGGGAGACAAATAGAACTTAGTGAAGTTCAACCACAAGAAAACATTGAACATGATATTGAGATGAAAACAGAGCAGACACCACAAGCTGTTGTGGATGAAATGCCTGCTCAAGAGACACAAGCCCAACGTAGGTCTGTAAGAGAACACCGTGAGCCACAGAGATATGGATTTCTTGTGACTCAACAAGGTGACTTACTACTCATTGATGAAGATGAGCCGTCATCTTATCAAGAAGCTATAATGGGCCCTAATTCTGAGAAATGGCAAGAGGCCATGAAATCTTAGATGAAATCCATCTATGCAAACCAAGTATGGACTTTGGTTGACCCTCCTGAAGGGGTAAGACCCATAGGGTGCAAATGGATTTTCAAGAAAAAGACCGACATGGATGGTAATGTACAAACCTTTAAAGGTCGACTGGTTGCTAAATGTTTCAAACAAATTCATGGTATGGACTATGATGAAACTTTTTCACCGGTTGCCATGGTTAAATCCATTAGGATCTTACTTGCAATAACTGCATTTCATGATTATGAAATCTGGCAGATGGATGTCAAAACGTCTTTCCTTAATGGAAATTTACTTGAGGATGTGTACATGACACAACCTGAGGGTTTTGTCGATCCAAAGGATGCTGGAAAGATATGCAAGCTACAACGATCCATTTATGGATTGAAGCAAGCTTCTCGGAGTTGGAATCTTCGTTTTGATGATGCAGTCAAAGAGTTTTGTTTCATCAAAAATGTAGATGAACCTTGTGTCTACAAGAAGGTCAGTGGGAGCATAATTATCTTCCTAATATTGTATGTAGATGACATACTTCTCATTGGGAATGATATCCTGCCTTACAATCTGTAAAGATTTGGCTAGGGAATTGCTTTTCTATGAAAGACTTGGGTGAAGCCACCTATGTATTAGGTATCAAGATCTATAAAGATAAATCAAGAAGATTACTTGGCCTAAGTCAAGGTACATACGTAGACAAAGTGCTAAAACGGTTTAGCATGCAAGAATCAAAGAATGGATTCATGCCTATGACACATGGGATACATCTCTCGAAGGATTAGTGTCCTTCAACACCATATGAGAGACAACGCATGAGTAAGATTCCATATGCGTCGGCTATTGGATCTATCATGTATGCCATGATATGTACTCGTCCCGATGTCTCGTATGCCCTGAGCATGACGAGCAGATATCAAGTTGATCCAGGTGAATGTCACTGGATTGCTGTCAAGAATATTCTGAAGTACTTGAGAAGAACTAAGGATACATGCTTGATTTATGGAGGTGAGGAAGAGCTCAATGTAATAGGTTACACTGATGCAAGCTTCCAAACCGACAAAGATGATTTTTGATCGCAATCAGGATGTGTTTTGCCTAAATGGAGGTGCTGTAAGCTGGAAGAGTTCAAAGCAAGAGACAGTAGCCGATTCTACAACTGAAGCTGAATACATTGCTGCCTCAGATGCAACAAATGAAGCTGTTTGGATCAAGAAGTTCATTTTTGAACTTGGGGTGATGCCTAGCATACTAGATCCAATTGAACTCTATTGTGACAACAATGGAGCCATCACATTGGCTAAGGAACCTAGATCTCACCAAAGATCCAAGCACATACTTCGGCGCTTTCATTTAATTCAAGAAATCGTTGAAAGAGGAGATTTAAAAATATGCAAAGTACCAACTGATGATAATGTATCTGACCCACTGACGAAGCCACTATCACAGCAGAAACATGATCGTCATACTAGATCTCTAGGCATTAAGTATATGTCTTATTGGTCTTAGTGCAAGTGGGAGAATTGTTGGGATATGCCCTAAGACAACTCATTAGATGATTGTTTATGACATACAATGTATTATGGTTTTATTAATGGCAATTCATTATTATATATTATTTGAGTATCTGTGTAATATGAATTAATATATAAGTTAATGTCCTTAGAATAATATTGTATTGTTCTTAAAGATTGTCCCTAGTCAAGTATTATCATGAATTGGGATAATGATAATGCATTGAGACTAGTATGTTTTGATTGATGAATTGTTCATAGATATGAGATATCAAATCAACACATGGGTGCATGTTAGAGAACGATGTACTGGACAGAACCACTATGAGAATTCTACATGGATAGTTATATGAACGTCATAAGCAATTCTTATAGTGATAATAATGTATGTAATCCTTACTACTTGAGATCACCAGAGATCCCAACATAAGGAGTCATGTATCTTGATATTGTCAAACGTTACCTGTAACAGGGTAAACTATAAAGACAATCATTGGATACACCACGAATTATGTAGAGGGATGTTGAGTGATCAAGAAAGGATTTGTCCCTCCTATAACAGGAGAAGTGTTAGGCCCTTGATCAAGTAAGACTAAAATGCACGGCCATGCTCGAATGAGTCGATATGTGATATCGAGCTTATTTGTTTATTCTAGTTCTACTTGGGGATCAAGAAATAAAAGATTGAATATACGAGTATGACTATTCCATGACTCGTGTTCAATCTAAACACATTGGACAAAGGGATTAAGTTACATGGTTAATATTATCACAGTACGTAGGTTATGTCGAGTCAATGACATTCTTGTAATTGGGGTAGCCTTGATGTGTTGCTAGATACCGCTCATTGCTTTTGACATAAAATTAGATTTTATGTCACTACCAACATTGCAAGATCCTATCGGGTCGCACAAAAGATTAAATCAATAAAAGGGGATAAAATTCATTGGATGAATTAATTAATTAAGAAGAGTCTTAATTACAAATATTAGATATATGGATTTAATTAAGATATTGGGTATGGGCCAATAAGGCTTTTTGAAAGCCTTTTAATTAAATCTAATATATAAAATATAATATGCTAACAAGGATTAGATTAAGAGTTAATTATTGATAACCTAATAGCCACCAACTAAAGGCTCTCAGCCGCCGCCTCCTCTCACCCTTCATTTTCACGCCGCCGCCGTGAATAGTGGTGGTAGGAACGGCCGTCGTTGACCGGTTTTGAACCGTGAGTTTAGTTCCGGTTTAAGAACGAGTCTAGCAACTTGTTCTTGAACACCCTTTTCGATTTGATCGTGTGGATACCGTAGAGACAAAGGTGCAAATCTTTGTTCGTGACTCAAGGTGTTGCAACGAGGAATCTGCTTCAAACACGCTACAAGGGTATGATTATTATCAGTCTCGATATGATTACTTTGTATAGGTCCATGGTAGGAATCCAAATTTTATTTTCCGCTGCGTATTGCTTGATTGGATTCCTTACAACAGATACATCATAAACAAAACAGCAACTCCGAAGATTGCATCCTCATACCAATCTCGTCTATGCAGAGATTCTCCCAAACGAACAACGAGGTGGACATCTCTTGATCTCACCACATTTCAGTACGTCAGTACTTTTAAACTCACATCTCATCAAATAAGATTTGAACAGAGTGATAACATCTCAACAACTTGTGCTTATCATACACCATGTCAAACACAACGTTTCCCTCTATCACAGTTTGTCGGCCTTGCACCCAATCATCTCCCAGTCCATAACTAATAGAAACATCACGACATGAGATATATTGGTTGCTAACTAATGGAGCAACCCTCAATCACGCAAACAACAAAAAAACACCGCTACTCAACTGTCCTCACGATGTAGGCTAACAATTCCTGAGATCGTGGTTTAAACATTTTACCGTCATGCTATCAATACGGTGTTCTACACACGTATAGTGTCCATCAGAACCATCAATTACCAATTGACATCACAGTCTAATCAGGCCTCAGTGATCTTTATGAGTCATTAAATCAATCAAAATGATCACTCCCACATCACATTCCTCCATATAGTTGACATGAGTAGATATCACAGTTACCCAGAGATGCTATGTCCTTGACCTAGCATTTCTATCATCACCTTCCTTTGTATCAACTATGCCATCGAGACTACTATTCTCAAGGATTTCAATATGTCCACACAATCCAGCACTCTATCAACTCTGTACAAACAGCAACAAACAGATACATACGGCACATACAACTTCACAGTTGAAATCAATATAAATCAATTCCGCTAAGCATCCTCACCCATCAACATGAATAGTGCCAATAAGGTTTCTACGTCTTAGAACAAGACTATAAAGATACACATCAACAAATCGATACCACAACAATTCAACACATCGATGAAAGAGTCGAAACATGAATTGCATTACTCAATCATCATGCTTATACAACTTCCATACCCACACACTTGATCGATTCAAAGTATATGGCTATTCAACTATTTCCTTGACCCAAGAGAGACAAAACAATTTCATGATAGTGCATTCTTGTTGTTATTATTCAACCATTCGCAAATCTATCTATGCAACTGAGATAAATTCCAACGATGCTTATCATAATCAATCATACTCAAACAAGAGATGTTTTCTCATACCTCTCACACAATGAATTCTCTCAGTACTTCCAACACAAATTCTAGAATTGCCACAGTAACACTCACCGTGGTTACTTCGCTAGTCACTTGAGATCAATCATATACTGGCTCCATGCCAGATATCAGTCCGAACTCACAACTCAACAGGATAATGTGATTATACCAACTTGGTCCACAATTCTGCTTAAAATTGATCAGTACAGCCTCAGTGTACAATCAATCAAATGGAATTCACAATCCTCATCATAAACTCAACTGAGTAACAATCTCAGTTATGTTCACGACCGTCTGATACACGTCAAGTATAACACACGTCGATCGTACTAACAACACTAACTTATCAAGAATACATTTCGTTAATGTCGAAATCCAAACATCCAAACATTTGCTTGAGAAAACTCTTATCTCAAATATCGTGACCATACCACATGGACAATAAGCTCTTGTTGTCACATCATACAATGGCTCATACTCGGTACTCACTTGGTACTCACATTCCATCGACTGAGTAGATCCCTTGTTTGCATCAGGTGTGCACATCACACCAACATGTGAGACAGTCCAGGATACTATATCAGTCCACACACTGTCCCATTCTATGACTACACAGGCTTTTCCTGACTCCCATCATGATGTCATTATTCCCATCATGAAGTACATATGAGACTACAACCATAAGAGATAAGAGAACATCCTCTTCTCAATCTCACGGCCAGATACAGATAATCACATATGTCGAAGTCGTCAACTGTTATAGCTCAATCATCACTCATGAGTATGTAGTGATATTTTATTCTTATCACAATTATCTCTGTTCTTCCCGACATCGCTATACACATGCAATGTTCATATCAACCAATTCAATGCCTAAACACATACAATGTATGACTCAGCACACATATAGCACATCTGACTATGCAGTCCAAAGAACCAAATTCCATAACAATACATCTCGCAAGCAAACATACCCAACTGAGTTTTCTCGTGTCAATCTAAGACACACCATGGTATGCCACTCATGCCATTCTGTTCACAGACTCCCATAGAGACATCCATATATCTCCATCTCATCACACATTAGAACGATGATATCGCTACTCATCGCCTCTCATACGATATTCAATACACAGAAAATTGATAACACAAAGTACCCATTGGAAGTCATCACCGAAATCTCATACGGTATGTCTCAGCTCTAACATGTACCAGCTTGGCTTTCTCACCACATCCATCAACTGACATAGGATTAATCACCATAACCCTATATACAACTGAGGCCTCAAGCCTCTCACACTCATAGTTCAACAAGAATGAATTCTGAACAAACAACCTCACATTCATTTTCCTATCTTGTTTCAGAATAAAAAACGCATCTTCATATAGTTGTCTGATAACCACAGAACAATGAGTGACTCAGAATTCCAATCTGAAAACATCCCATTCCACCATCCCAGTTATCATACACAGTCTCAATCATACTGACTTTGCACATGGAGTTGACACCAAAAATCCTGTCACCACACTCCAACCACTCCTCAACTTGCTCCTCAGCACATATTTCAAGACTAAATGATTGGCAAGTCCCCAGATAGGCATATCTATTTCCCCTGGCCCTTGGCCCACTGGAAATTATAATGATAGTGTACAAACTGACTTCAATCACAGTGATACTCACAACATCCCCTCTAACATTCTTACGGATGCAACCAAGGCGTATCACCATACTGCAAAACAAGGGTAACAACAATAGATTGAAACACATAAAGCATGTGAACAAAACATCCTACACGACATGAAGGACATAACATGCTTTCAAGTGAATATGCATCTCCCTAATTCACTTTCTCTACCCTTATTCACCCCAGTCATCTAACCATTGCTCTTATACCACTAATATGGGGCCTCGTCATCTTAATCCTTAATTAAGTGTTCAATTACGTAAAACACATTCTACGTAAATAGGATTAAGATCCTATCATTATTGATTGAGATATTTCACTATGTCTTTCACTTACATTATTCATATACATTACATCTTGTATATCCTTTACATAGTACAAATCATCAAATCTAGCTCAGTTTAACGCCTAGCAGCAGAAGGTAGACTCACAATCCCGGCTCTCCCCAGCTATGAGTCCCTACAGAACAACCACACAAAACATGAGTATCGAAATGATGTACAAAAAATAAATATACTGCATCAATACAATATAAACAACTTCCTGTTAGTCATGCATTTGCAATACTCTTCTTTGGTTGTTCATGTTCATATCCCATGTACATACCTCAAAACACAATATGCAACATAATTCATGGCCAAATATGTCATCACATATTTCATTCAACATCCTGTTATAACGGGACCGATATGATATGCCTCTCAGCTCAATATGTCAGTGGCTTAGCCTTCACGTCCCATATTAGCAGCACATATCATATAACCGTCCTCACACGTTATAACAGCCAAAGCATATGCCCAACAATGGCATACCTCTCATATGGCATCAACGGTATGCCTCAATAATATCCTGTTATAACGGGACTGATATGATATGCTCTTAGCTCAATATGTCAGTCGCTCAGCCTTCACGTTCCATATTAGCAGCATATATCATATAACCGCCCTCACACATTATAACATCCAAAGCATATGCCCAACAATGGAATACCTGTCATGCCAAATCATATGCTCAACAATAGCATACCTCTCGTGCCATCAATCTCAACCTCATGCCAAAGCATATGATCAACAATAGCATACTCTCGTGGCATCAATCTCAACAACATGCATGTTTATCATCATGAATGTATATGATACCATCAATCATATATCTCAATCTCAACATCATCATAATAATAACATCAATACTCGTACGTCAACACGTACTGTTGTGCGACTCAAAATATATAAGTCAGGTGTCAATGTTTAATCGCCTTATTGTCCCGTCTCCTATGATGATGCTACATAAATACCAACAATGTATAATGTCATAACCAATGTTATGGAACAACTAACAAGAAAATACTACATTTTCATAATCTTGGTCTTGCGATTGATCGGTCAATCCCAGCGATCGATCGCTCCAACCAATCACCCTAGTGATCGATCGGTAAAAACACTAGTGATCGATCGGTATTAAATCTGAATTTCATACAAAAGTTACGGCATTCCAGCGATCGATCGGTCACATTCAAAGATCAATCGCTACATGAACCGCCTACATTTCCCTGTTTCAGCGATCGGTCGGTAAGTCTAGCGATCGATCGGTCGACAACGGAAATCCAGTACCATGGCAATTTCATGTCTATCTTCTTGGTGCGTCTCATACACCTCACTTCTTAACAATAAAACTTGTTACATGCAAATCTAGCATCATAAAAACATGTTTCCTTCATCACACAACTAAATTCTCTGCATGTTATCAACTAGTAATTCCAACCATGATACTTTTGGGGTTCACTTCACACAATTCATAGGTAACTACAGGAACAAGCTTATAAACATCAATTCCTTACCAAATATGTTTAATTCCAAGTAAAAGACTTGTTTCCAAGCTGATATCCCAACCAAATATTCAAGAACACTTGAGAGGAGTGTGTAGATAATTACTAGGTGAGTTATGGTGAAGTGTGAGTTTAAAATCTGATTTTGAAGTTAAATCACATGCTTTCCAAATTTAAATGAAATCCATATGAAATTCAACTTCTATGCACATCACATGCTAACTCAAATTCAAATGCATATCAAACTAATGTCTACTTGTTATTTAATTGCATATCAGCTTTCCTCATCATGTATCCTTGTTACATTTGCTACAACCATGTAGCTTTCTATGTTAAATCAATTCATAAGTTTATGAATGTGTTAACTAGTCTCCACTCAACAACTAAGCATACGCTTGTGTGTATTCATCATACTCAATTCAACCCGACCTCGAATTCAGGCGTAATCATATTAAACATGTATGAGTTATATCGAGGCATTATATAAATACTATATTTATTATTTTAATATATTTTCTTCTTCTTTTAATTAAATTTTAACATTTAAATTTGTTTTACCAATACATTTATGGATTTAGATATACTTTATCTAATTCTGTGTACTTTGTAAATATATTAGCGTTCTAATTTTATAAATTTCTTTATAAATACTTTCTTGATTATCAATTTTTTTTTTAGTATTTTAATATATATTTTTTGTCTTTTTGTTATGCCTGTACTACTTTTATATTTATTTGTGAAGTTTATTAATACAAGTTAGATTTATTTTTTCTATGTGAGTAAATTTTTAATGGATAGTGTTTTGACCGAAAATGTTCATATTTAAGAATATAAGTATATTTTTATGTAATTTTTGATTATTTGTATTACATTAGAAATATAGATACACTTTATAAAGTTATTGATAGATTTTACTACAAATAAAATTTATAGTATATAATTACATTATTTATCCATTCATCTTGTTTGAATTATTGGTTTTCGATCCTTATACTTAAAATCACACAATTAGCATTTATATTATATAAATCGGAATATAGCTATTGGCTCCGGTGGCACTTCTGTCTCTAACTATGTTGCGATCTTGCACTTCTGTTCCCGAGCTCTATCCTACTGAGTCTTTTCATTCAACTTTTCAAGGGTAGTTATTGGTCCTGTGTGGCACTTCTGTCTCTAACTATGTTGCAATCTGTCGTATTCTCTTCTCTGGTGTGTGGTTTGTTCCTTCTTGTAAACGTTACTTCTGTCTCTAACTATGTTGCAATCTGTCGTGTTCTCTTCTCTGTTGTGTGGTTTGTTCCTTCTTGTAAACGTTGATAATTAATATATGGTAAGTTTTATGCTAAAAAAAATCGGAATATAGCTTCAAATTATTACTATTATTATTATTATGAGATTTTAGAGGTGTTACAATCTCCCATGCTTCAAGGAATCTGCTCCCCAGATTCCATAACTGTCACGACTCAAGCCTTATGTTGGTTTCTCTTTCAATGTCCTAGCTCCCTTCGACATGATTTCTGTAATTTACGCCGGTCTTCTATAAATGATTTTCTAGGAATCTTCTTGTTCTCGTCAAGTCGAGAAAACTACACTCGTGGCTTTTCAGTTTCTGAAAAGCAGCCTCGGTTTACTCTGAGTTATGAATATCGATCCCTTCAAACCCTTTCGGCTTATCAGTAAAATCTTCATTAGTTATTATTATTATTATTAGTTTATGGTTTTATTTATTTTAATGAAATTTTAACCTAAATTAACAAATCATTTTATTCATTCCAAGCAACTAGGTTAGATCAAAAAAATATTATTGATTGCTCATTAGTAATTCATTCTAAGGTATATAACTAGTGATCTTAAGTTTCATAAAAGTGTCTAATGGAAGATTGATTTGCCTTAAGAGATATCAATTGCGGTTGTTGTGTTGGTATCATCTATTTCTCCGATTAGTGCATATTATTTAGAAGAAAGAAAATGAGTGAATAGATGAACTCATGAACATTTGGCAATCTCATATTTGTCGATATTAATGGTCTCTTTTAGTATCCGGGTAAGAATGAAGAAGTAGAAGAGAAAACCCTTGGTAAAGAAGGTTTTTATTCCACTACCGGGAAATGAAAGTAGGGCAGATGCAATCAAAGAAGCAACCAATATCAAATTTTTGATGTCAAGTCATAATCAATCATTCACTGGATTCGACATGGGATATAAATTCATAACGAAACTGAACGGAGTAGCTTAAGTCCACAAAAGCCCTCTTGTTGGAAGATTGTGTGACTTCAAATGGAGGAAATGCTAGACGCAAATCCAATCCTAGATAACTATTATGCTTAGACTTCCTCTCAGGTAGCTAAATTCACCTCGGTTCAAGTTTTCTTATCTCTTAAAGCCAATTGGATTCTGGAATATTGGGTTTGAGCTTTTTACTTTTTGCTCGAGAACCTTGGATACTAGTTGGTCATTTTCGAGCATCTTGGATATACGAGTTGGTCATTTCCACAATTCACACATTTTCACTTTTGCAATAATTTTCTTCGGTGTGATTGGGTTTGTTGCAATATTGTGGGACCCGACTCGAGCACATACTATATACTTCCTTATCTAGCATCACATTCCCTACTATATAGATAAGCCATACATAACAATTAATTATATTACGTTAGCGGAAGCGTTCATAATATCTATTAACAAAATACAATACCAGACAAACTCCTTATAATGATCTGATACGTAAGCAAAGATGAAACACTATCAGTACTAATAAGCCAACATTTCCATTTATGTCCCTCTAATCCTGGATCCTGGATCATGTTCTCCTGTATCTGGAACTCAAAATAACTTACAAGAAAAAACAGAGGTTAAGTCTTTAAGGACTTAGTGATGGAATAACAATAAATTTGTGTGTATCTAATAACAAACAATGCAATATGTCAATATAATATGTCATGTAACAAGAGATATCAATGCGACAAACAATATATCAATGAAACGATGACGCTTACGATTTTAGAATGAATATCGTGGGCTAAAGAGGTGGCTCCCACCCAACATTAAGGTGTAGCACTTTTCCCCATGTATTCGAATACGATCCAGTTCAATCATTCATCTACGAGCCGAGGTGAACCATTCTTCGGACCGATATGGTGCGTGTTGTTCAGATGAACCATATACCCAGATTCTCATCCGTTGTTCATTGGACTCACTTTCCAGGTCGAGACCACGTTGTCCAGTGGACTCATGTCCAGGTAAGGGTGTAAACGAACCGAGCCTATTCGCGAGCTTTTCAAGCCGGCTCAAAAAATGTTCGATTCGTATTCAAAACTATCGAATTCGTGCCGAACTCGAACATGTTCGAACTTTTTTCGAGCCGAACTCGAGCCCAAATTATTTTGTTTGATAGCTCGCGAGCTTTAATATTTTATTAATATATATATATATTTAAATAAATATATTTTGAGCCTTTCGAGTATTTATTTTCGAGTAATACTTCGAATAGCTTGCAAGCATTTTCAAATTTTTCGAGCCGAACTCGAGCTCGAGCTTCAATTCGAGCCGAACTCGAGCCAAAAATTTTAAATTCTTCGAACTTCGAATCGAGCCTGAACTCGAATAGAATTATTTCGAGCCGAATTCGAGTCTTAAAATTTTCTTCATATTCGACTCAATTCGGTTTGTTTACACCCCTATGTCCAGGGCTTCATTCATTCAAAGGAACAGATTAGCGATAAACGCGGTACTTTCATATGCATACAATATGAGCAATGAAACATTATAATGCACAACATGATAACATAAATGGAAGGTACGATATTGAATAAACATTTACAGTAAGTTTCAGGCCAAATGCCAAAAAAGCTATATAGAAAGAAATCGATAATACACATCACCTCACTTTGTTATCTTGACTTGATTGGCTCGATTTTGAACTCAAATGCCAGTAAAATTTCTATGAACATAGTAGAATGTAATTTATAATGATTATAAACATAAAATGTATGTTTGAGCATTCTTAAGAATCATTTTTGTACGAAACTTATCCAGGTAATTTTAATCAAACATTTGAAAAGTCATTAAAAATCAAGTTTAAGTCTAAACTTCACGAAACTTTCCAGAAATGCCTTAAATCAGTCCAGCAACGTTCGGAGATCGGAAATTCATGAAACTCATCGGCGCATGAGACCGGCTGATATTTTTACAGAAGGTTCGCCTCTTTTCGATCTACAACTTTTGTTTAGAATTCATTTTGAAATGCCTAGCCGATTTGACCCAGAATTAGATTTTCTAAAATGCTTAACCATGGTAATTCGCTCGCCAAAAAATAGTGTTTCCGGTGACGTTTACGACAAACGGCCAACACATATGTAAAGTAAAGCGTATTTGAACACTCTTTGTTCAGAAAACATTTTCGAAATCTATTTTAAAAGGCATGAAATCGAAGCTTGGATCTGCTACCTTGAAATGAGTTTATGAGATTCTGGCAGCACATTGTTTTTCGTGTTCTTGAATTTTCTGGGCAATATCAGCTTGAGATTTTTTAACACCTCCCTTACCTCTCTCAAAAATTTCTAACTCTAACAAACTGGATTTCAGAGTGAAATCTGAAAGAGTATGGATGGTTATTTATAGGCAAGGTTGAAGGGCACAACCCACAATTGGGAAGACACTTGTTTTGGCCAAGAAGTGACAAGTTTAAGCTTAAATATTAATATTTTAATCCTTTAAATACTACATTGATTACTCAATATATTTGTTCTAATAATAATATTTAAGCTTGTTTGGCAAAGAATTTATCTATCTGTGTACTTTGTAAATACGTTAGAGTAGCAAATAAAACTTATAAATCACTTTATTAATAATTTCTTGATTATTCTTTTAGTACTTATAATTGTTTAAGCTATTTATTATGCTTGTACCTATTTTATTATACTTATGTCGAAAGTATATTGATACAAGTAATATTTATATATTTTCTTTGTGAGTAAAGTTTTTTTTAATGAATAATATTTTAACCAAAATCAAATATTCATACTCAAGAATATAAATATATTTTCTAATAATTTTTTATGTAAGTTTAATATTACAAGTAACATATAAATTTACTTTGTGACTAATTTTAGTTATTGATATATTTTACAAATATACAATTTTCAATATATAGTTATATTGGTTATTCATTCTTTTATTATCTATTTTGATGTATGAATATTTTTTAATATAATAAGATAATTATTTAGTAATATTTAAGATAGATTCAAATTATTTTTGTCAAATTTTATAATTGAGATTTTATGGGTGTTACAATCTCCGCTCCTTTAAAGATCTGGTCCCCAGATTCCATCCTTGTCACGGCAAAAAGAATCTTCTTAGTAGTACGTACTTCAACATCCTAACTCCTTTCAACATGATTTATGTAGTTTATGCATCGTGGTTCTTCATCAAGTTGATCTTCTATAGATGAATCTCCACGGATCTTCTTGTTGTCGTCAAGTCGAGAAAACTACACTTGTGACTTTTCAGTTTCTACTTAGCATCCTCGTTTTACTCTGAGTTACGAATAGCGATCCCTTCAAACCCTTCGGGTTTATCAGTAACATCTTGATTAGTTATTTATTATTATTATTATTATTAATCATATTTCTGGTTATGCATAGGGTTTTCTTAATCTTAGTTAAACATTAATCCAGAAGATAGTTTGAGGTAATTTGTACATTCTAAGAAGAGACAAGAACCATTCAAAAATAAATAAATTTGTAAGTCTGTTATGGTTCTGATTAGGTATTTGGATCCTTCTTGACTTCATCAAGTTGATGTTAATGTTGTAGTTCAAATTATTTATTATTATTATTATTATGGTTTTCTTTTAATATAGTTTAGCCTAAATTAACAAATCATGTATTCATTCCGAGTGACTAGGTTAGATCAACAGCATACTATTGATTGCTCATAAGTAATATCTTCTAATTTACATAACTAGTGATCTAAATTTTCATAGACTGACAGTTATTGTCTAATGGAAGTTTGACTTGACTTAAGAGGTATCCATTACAGTTGCTGGGCCGGTGTCTTCTTTTCCCGATGAGTGCGTATTCTTTAGAGGAAGGAAAAAGATTGAACAGAGGAACTCCCGAACAATTGGTGATCTCAGATGTGTTGATTTAATGATCGGTATCCGGATAAGAATGAAGGAGTAGAAGAAAAATCCATTGGACCGAGAATAAAGGTTTTTTTTTTAATTCCACTACCCAGGAATGCAAGTAAGGCAAAGGCCATCAAAGAAGCTATCATTATCAACCACATAATTTTGATGTCAAGTTCTAATGAGTCATTTACCAGATTCGAAATGGGTATAAATTGATAAAGAAATTGACCCGAGTAGCTTACGCCGCAAAAGACCTCTTGCTGAAAATATTGAGTGAACTTCAAAGGGAAGAAATGTTAGACTCAAATACAATCCAAGATAACGATTATGCTTAGACTTTTATCTCCGATGGCTAAATTTACATCGTTCGAACTTTCTTATCTCTTACGACCAATTGGATGCTGGAATCTTGGGTTTGAGATTTTTATCTTTTGCTCGAGCATCTTGGATGCGAGTTGGTCATCCACATTCCGTGAATTTTCCAATTCCAGTAACTTTCTCCGGTGTGATTGGATTCATTGCAATATCCACATCCCTTTTGATTTTTTATCCATCGGTCTTCTCGAAGTCTTCTGCTTGAAGGTTCTTCATGCTTGATGTGCTGGGTTTCCTTCTCTAAACCTCTCTTGTTACTTGTTTAAAAGGGATTTGAGGTTTTGTGTTTTCTTCATCCTCTTCTCTTTTAGCGCAGATGTTTGATTTCGGTCTCCACTCGAAGTCATAGAGCTTGATTAGCGGTGGAACTAAAGTATGTAAGTTTGCTAGATAAGGTTGCCCAACGAATGTCTAAGTTTAAGCCTTGGACAAATTATTCATCCTTCTAAGCTCATCCTTGTTGTAATGAGGGGGGTAGATAATCGGACGGTGAAATTCGATTTCGAAATCTGCCACTTGGAATTTTTGCAAGAAGTTGACCAAAGTCTTCGGGGTGTTGTTTCTCCTCCACTGATGTTCTCTGACTTGCCATCAGTTATGTGTTGCCTCTTTGAACTGATAGAATGCAAAATTCACCTTTTGTTCCTCGAAGTACTCAAGGGTAGAGAAGACCCTTTCTAATTTGGTGAGCCATGATTCAGCTTGGGGGTGCCGGGGTGCCTTGAAGCGTGTGTGGGTGAAACTTAAGCAATCGCTCAAGAGCATGTCCACATATTTCTTCATGTTACTCGAGACCTCAATTACTCTCATCGAAGTTTCTTGGTTGTTGCTGCTGAAAGAACTGCATGATTTGTTGAGATATGTCGAACACATTTCTTCGATCATGTTCTTGCTATGAAATATGATGGTCCTCCCCTTGGTTTCCAGCCGTCGCGTAGCGGTTTGACATTGCTGGAGGGGTTATTTCGTCTTGCACTTGATGATGGTTCCTAGACCCAAGATTATTTCTTGACGACGTCATAAAATTAATGTAAAGTTGTGATTTAAAACATATTTATTTTAAATCAGAAGCTAATGTTATAATAATGCTTTAATACACAAAATAAAATTAATAACTATCATAAAGCTAAGTCACCATTCTCTGAAATAGTGACAACTGTGGAAAACAATTTTAGTGCTAAAATATCAATTCTCCTTCGTTGTTCTGGGTTTACTCGATCTAAGTGTCAATCAAAATAGATACAATAGAATAAACTTTCGAGCTCAGCTTATAGCACATTCCATGGTTACCTCATATCTTACGTATCCCAAAACTTACATGCAGGTGAAACTCAACTCTTGAGGTTACTAATGACTGGTTGCTCTTTTCTTACCAAGATGACCGTGTACGAGCAGTAGAGACTTTTACCCTGAAATAAACCTGTTGATTCCTCAATATCCCAAAGCATCAAATTCTTATGAATTTTGTGATGCCCCGAAATTAATTATATGCAATTTGGGCATTAATTATGTTTATATGATGAATTATGTTGATAATTGATTTATGTGTTGAAATTAATTATCGTGTTGAAATGCTTAGTCACATGATAGACGTGACCCGGGGTTGCATTTCAGGGTGCATGTTATGCATGTCAGAAAATGAAGTGTTAACATGATTTAATTATGTTGATTGTTAATTATGAGGAAAGCATGAATTTAAGGGAAGTTTGTAGCATGTTGTAAAATGCTTTTAAAATACCATGTTGGAGTATGAATCATGTTAAGTTTGGGGTGCAATTTTAAATTAATCCACAACCCCTTTTTAACCCTTTACCCATCACTTTAACCCCACTTTATCCTTACTCTTTTAAAAAAATCCCCAATTCACTCTCAAACCCTACCCATTTCACTATTTTCGTTTTTGAGCAAAAGTGGAAGGAGAAATCTTCACAAAACCTTTGTTTGTGAGATTTATTGTAGGATTTGGAGTCCTTAAGAGGTATGGAACCCTTCCTAAAGTTTTTATGATGTTTGGTGTTGAAATGGGTTAGCATTTGGTGTTTTATGTGGGTTTGTTTTGGGTATATGTTTTATATGTTTGGGGTATGATTTTTGAAGTGTTTTATGTGGGTTTTAGTGTGTTATGATGATGTTGATGTTGTAGAAAAGTTTGGGTTTGAAGGGTTTGAAGTGGAGCTTGAAAAATGCTCAAAAATGGCGAATTTTCGATGTACAGGGATCGGCGATCGATCGCCCGTTTTTGGCGATCGATCGCGAGCCATCAGTAGGCTCCAGAACCATTTGGCGATCGATCGCCACTTTTGGGCGATCGATCGGCGAGGTTGGCGATCGATCGCCAAAAGTGGCGATCGATCGCCGAAGGCACAAAAAGTCAGCAACGGGCAGTGCGATCTCGCGATCGATCGGGGCATCTCAGCGATCGATCGTGAGTCACAAAATTATGTGTTTTTGTTATTTTTGTGGGATTTTTGGATATTGGACTATATTTAGCTTCTAATATCGATTTGTATGGTTATGTAGAACCATCCCAGGTACCCACAACTTCAAGGAGATAAAGTTCTACAACTTCTCCATTTTGGAATTAAGGTACGTAAGAGACGTACGGGCATCGGACGGTAACACATTCCTAAACTATGACTATGCATTGATGCATAAGTATTTATGATGTTTATGATGATGATTACGATAAGTAAATTATGATGATGATGTTATGATAAAAGATGATGATGTTTATAAGATGATGATGTTTACAAGATGATGATGTTTATAAGATGATGATGTTTACAAGATGATGATGCTTATAAGATGATGATGTTTATAAAATGATGATGCTTATAAGATGATGATGTTTATGAGATGATGATGCTTATAAGATGATGATGTTTACAAGATGATAATGTTTACAAGATAATGATGTTTATAAGATGATGATGTTTATAAGATGATGATGTTTATGATATGATGATGATGATGTATGTTTAACATTGTTATTAAGAATGGTTGAATGTCCGGTGGTTGTTATGGGCAAGCAAGGAAGGTACTTGCCGCTCACATAACTAGCGAGGGGATACATCCGCTATCAAGGCGTAGCGAGGCGTATCATAATTCTGCTAAGCGAGGAGATACATCCGCTATCAAGGTGTAGCGAGGGGTATCACAATTCCGCTTTATGTCGAGCGAGGGTGCCAATTGTGCCGCTGTCATAATAGAACCAGACAGTCCCATTTCCAATTAACATTGTTGATTATGAGCTTATGAATGAAGTACGATTTTACTCATTATGTCAAGAACTAATGATTATATGCATGACTATGAAACAGGGACAACCAAAGAGGGTTAATGCGATTAACCAAGAAGTATATGTTACCGAATACTTTCATGCATTTATTTATATGCCATTGCCTTATGATGTTAAGTAACGATGTACATGCTCATGATGGCTTGTTCCTATAGGTACACTTTTGGACTGAAGGGCCTAGGGTCGGGTTGAGGCAGTGAGCTAAGAGGAGCAAGATGGACATAGGATACAGGATTTTGATAGTTTCTACTCTAGGAGTAGTGTAAATCTATAGCTTAAACATTCATTATTGAGAATGTAATTAATTAGCTTTTGGAAATTCTAACTTGGCCTGTAATCTTATTAGCTCAAAGCTACAATCGGCGCCCTAAGAAGTTATAAATGCATGTTTAGTCCCTAATATGTTATTACGATGATGTTAAGGTAGGAAGACCCTACATTAGTGGTATCAGAGCAGTGGTTAGATAACCCGGGAATGAGTGAAGGGTAGCCTTAGCAATAAGTTGGCTAGGTGCTTACTTTTAAACATGTTTTGTGCATATGTTGCATATGAAGTATATGATGTTACACTAACATGTTTTGTTTCTCTAACGATGTATTATATGAACTGCTTGTGGGTATTGTTGTTAACCCTTGTGTTGCAGTATGGCAGCAAATGTGGAAGTGGGTGACGCTGTGAGTGTCAACGCAAGTGCCGGACGTACGAATCCCCTACCCCCGCCAGCCTTTGGCGAAGAACCGTCTGAGCAGCAATTACTACCTGGGGAACTGAGCTTGACTCAATTTCTTGCATACCGACCTCCGACATTTGAAGGAACGGAGACAGGGGAACAGGCAGAAGAGTGGTTGGAAAGAATAGAGCAAATATTTGTGGCAGCTCCTTGTGCTAAGACAGCCTGGATCAGACTAGCGGAGTTCCGGTTGGCCAAGAAGGCGTTGATGTGGTGGAAGACCACAGTAGTAGAGCAAGAGGCTCAAGGTCATGAAGTTAATTGGAAGCTATTCAGAACTCGGTTTCTGACCCGCTATTTCTCAGTTGCTGCACGGCAGGCCAAGGAAGATGAATTCACTAACCTCAAGCAAGGTAACATGCCGGTGTCAGATTATGCTCTCCAATACTGTTCCTTGCTCAGATATGTGCCTCACATCGCCGCAAGTACTCAAGCAAAGATGAGGAACTTCATGAAAGGCTTGAGGCCTGAACTGTATGACAGGGTGGTCACTTATGGCCCTGCTTGTTTTGATGATGCACTTACAAGGGCTGAGTTAGCCGAGCTGGGAGTTGGTGCATATCCTGATGTCGTGCCACCTTCAGCACCCCCTCAGAGGTCCACTTCTGACAATTTGAAACCAAGGGGTGATCAATTCAAGCCAAAGGGGAATACTTCGGCTTCGAGATTCAGTGGTAAGAGGCCCGAGAATCGTTGGATAGGAAACCGTAAGAATAACGCCCCATCAGAAAGAGGCCAGTCTCAGGGAGGCAGGTTTGGGGAGGTTCAGTGCTCTCTTTGTGGGCAATCACATATGACCAAAGACTGCGTAGGTTGCTATGTTTGTGGCAATAAGGGCCACTTTGCTCGGCAGTGTCCCAATCGGGAGGGACAACAGAACTCTGCGGGGAGGCCTGCGGACAGAGCAGTGCAGCACATGCCACCGTTTGTACCAAGGCAGCATGGAGGCCAGCCTATGGGGCCACCTCAAGGGCAGGTTTATGCATTGGCGGGGGAGCAGGCTACAGCGGCTCCGGAAGAAGTGATAGCGGGTACGTATCTTTTATTTATGCACCCTGCTTTTATATTGATAGATACAGGTGCGTCGCACTCTTTTGTGTCGACAAGTTTTGTGGAAAGGTACCACATATGCACTTCTTCGTTGCCCACGCCTCTAGTAGTCTCGACACCCGGTGGAAGAAGTTTGATTGCTGATCGGATTGTCTATGATGGCCTCATTTATTTTGAGGATAGCAAGCTAAGGTCAGATTTGATTGATCGGGGAATGTCAAATTTTGACTGCTTTGTGAGTGTTGATGTTCAGAAGACAGCTTTCAAGACTGGATTTGGGCACTATGAATTCTTAGTCATGACCTTTGGGGTGACGAATGCCGCAACTGTGTTTATGAGTCTGATGAACAAGGGGGTTCCAGCCGTATTTGGATCGGTTCGTCATTGTTTTCATTGACGATGTACTTATTTACTCCCGAACTGAAGAGGGACACGTAAAGCGCTTGAGGGCTGTACTCCAGATCCTTAGGGATCATCAATTATATGCAAAGCTCAGTAAGTGCGAGTTTTGGTTGAGCAGTATGGTGTTCTTGAGTCACGTTATGTCTAGCTGAGGGATGTCTGTAGATCCCAAGAAGGCTGAGGCTGTGTGTTGATGCAAGATAAGCACGTGGTGACTTATGCTTCGAGGCAGTTGAAGCCTCATAAGACGAGATACCCAGTTCATGATCTGGAACTGGCGGCCATCATTTTCGTCTTGAAGATTTGGCGGCATTATCTATATGGTACTTCATTACCATTTTTTCGGACCACAAGAGCCTGAAGTTTCTATTCACTCAGGCTTAACTGAATATGAGGCAAGGAAGATGGATGGATTCACTCAAAGATTATGATTGTGAAATTGAGTACCATCCTGGTAAAGTGATTTTGATAGCAGACGCCTTAAATCGGAAGGTGAAGAGTACTATTGAGGACGCTATGTGTTTATCAACGATAATGACTTCTTATTGCCATCTGGGCTATGATTTAGATGTGGACACGTCGCCGGTGCGAGTGTCAACCTTGTTGGCTGAGCCGGACATATTTGAGACTATCAGGAAAGCCCAGAGATCGGATGATGAGGTTCATAGATGGTCATTGATAGTACTTCAAGGACAACCATCAAGTTTAAAGTGGTTGAGGATGGTTCTCTGAGACTCGGTGACCGATGGGTAGTTCCATGCACGCCGGAGTTGCGTAGGGGGATCTTGGAGCGAGCTCATAGTAGCCGAATTAGTATCCACCCAGGAGGGAGAAAGATGTATAAGGACTTAAGTGGCCAGTTTTGGTGGAAACGGATGAAGCGTGACGTGATCACTTTTGTTAAAAAAAAAAAATGGTTGATCTGCCAGCAAGTAAAGACAGAAAGGCAGAGGCCTGGTGGCGAGCTGAAGAGCTTGGAGGTACCCCAATGGAAGTGGAAACACATATCTATGGACTTCGTGACCCACTTGCCCGGGGACGGCCTCTGGAGTTGATGTGATCTGGGTGATCGTGGATAGGCTGGCGAAGGTAGCTCATTTCATCCCTACAGTATGACCTTCACGTAGCTAAAGATGGCCCCACTATATGTGTGGGATGTGGTGAAGTTACATGGCATTCCAGTCTTGATTGTGTCTGACAGAGACCCAAGGTTTACTCCACATTTCTGGGAAGGTCTTCAGACAACTTTGGGTACAGAGGTGAGACTGTGTATAGCTTATCACCCGCAGACATAGCGTGCTATACAAACGCTCGAGGATACGTTGAGGACATGTGTATTGGAGTTGATACTCCGTGGCAAGATTATATACCACTGATAGAGTTCTCCTTTAATAACAGCTATCAGACGAGCATTCAAATGGCCCCTTTTGAAGCACTTTATGGACGACGCTGTAGGTCACCGCTGTATTGGGAGGACCTGACTAGTAAGGCGGTCGGAGGACCGGATATGATCAAGGATATAGAAGACTAGATTAAGACGATACGTCAAGAGATGAAAGCGGCTCAGGATAGGCAAGCAGCCTATGCCAATAAGCGACGGCGACCGCTAGAATTCCATGTAGAAGACAAGGTCTTCTTTAATACCTCACCCTTCAAGGGTGTAGTTCGTTTTGGTATGCGGGGGAAGTTATCCCTGAGAAATACGAGCCAGATCCGTCTCATGTATTGCAGCCTACTGAAGTGTAGTTGGACTCAGATGTATCCTGCGTTGAACGACCGGTCAGAATTCTGGATCGTGAGGATCACAGATTTACGAAGTAAAGTTATACAGATGATTAAAGTTCATTGGGATCGTCGGGGTGTCGAGGAGGCTACGTGGGAGACGGAACGGCATATGATACAGCATTACCCGGAACTATTTCTGGTATGATTTATGTTTAGTTTCATTTGGGTAAGTGCATGCAATTTCGAGGACGAAATCTTATAAGTAGGGGAGTAATGTGATGCCCCGAAATTAATTATATGCAATTTGGGCATTAATTATGTTTATATGATGAATTATGTTGATAATTGATTTATGTGTTGAAATTAATTATCGTGTTGAAATGCTTAGTCACATGATAGGCGTGACCCGGGGTTGCATTTCAGGGTGCATGTTATGCATATTAGAAAATGAAGTGTTAACATGAGTTAATTATGTTGATTGTTAATTATGAGGAAAGCATGAATTTAAGGGAAGTTTGTAGCATGTTGTAAAATGCTTTTAAAATACCATGTTGGAGTATTTTATGAATCATGTTAAGTTTGGGGTGCAATTTTAAATTAATCCACAACCCCTTTTTAACCCTTTACCCATCACTTTAAGCCCACTTTATCCTTACTCTTTTAAAAAAATCCCCAATTCACTCTCAAACCCTACCCATTTCACTATTTTTGTTTTTGAGCAAAAGTGGAAGGAGAAATCTTCACAAAACCTTTGTTTGTGAGATTTATTGTAGGATTTGGAGTCCTTAAGAGGTATGGAACCCTTCCTAAAGTTTTATGATGTTTGGTGTTGAAATGGGTTAGCATTTGGTGTTTTATGTGGGTTTGTTTTGGGTATATGTTTTATATGTTTGGGGTATGATTTTTGAAGTGTTTTATGTGGGTTTTAGTGTGTTATGATGATGTTGATGTTGTAGAAAAGTTTGGGTTTGAAGGGTTTGAAGTGGAGCTTGAAAAATGCTCAAAAATGGCGAATTTTCGATGTACAGGGAATGGCGATCGATCGCCCGTTTTTGGCGATCGATCGCGAGCCAGCAGTAGGCTACAGAACCATTTGGCGATCGATCGCCACTTTTGGGCGATCGATCGGCGAGGTTGGCGATCGATCGCGCCAAAAGTGGCGATCGATCGCCGAAGGCACAAAAAGTCAGCAACGGGCAGTGCGATCTCGCGATCGATCGGGGCATCTCAGCGATCGATCGTGAGTCACACAATTATGTGTTTTTGTTATTTTTGTGGGATTTTTGGATATTGGACTATATTTAGCTTCTAATATCGATTTGTATGGTTATGTAGAACCATCCCAGGTACCCACAACTTCAAGGAGATAAAGTTCTACAACTTCTCCATTTTGGAATTAAGGTAAGTAAGAGACGTACGGGCATCGGACGGTAACACATTCCTAAACTATGACTATGCATTGATGCATAAGTATTTATGATGTTTATGATGATGATTACGATAAGTAGGTTATGATGATGATGTTATGATAAAAGATGATGATGTTTATAAGATGATGATGTTTACAAGATGATGATGTTTACAAGATGATGATGCTTATAAGATGATGATGTTTATAAAAGATGATGCTTATAAGATGATGATGTTTATGAGATGATGATGCTTATAAGATGATGTTGTTTACAAGATGATAATGTTTACAAGATAATGATGTTTATAAGATGATGATGTTTATTAGATGACGATGTTTATGATATGATGATGATGATGTATGTTTAACATTGTTATTAAGAATGGTTGAATGTCCGGTGGTTGTTATGGGCAAGCGAGGAAGGTACTTGCCGCTCACATAACTAGCGAGGGGATACATCCGCTATCAAGGCGTAGCGAGGGGTATCATAATTCTGCTAAGCGAGGAGATACATCCGCTATCAAGGTGTAGCGAGGGGTATCACAATTCCGCTTTATGTCGAGCGAGGGGGCCAATTGTGCCGCTGTCATAATAGAACCATGACAGTCCCATTTCCAATTAACATTGTTGATTATGAGCTTATGAATGAAGTACGATTTTACTCATTATGTCAAGAACTAATGATTATATGCATGACTATGAAACAGGGACAACCAAAGAGGGTTAATGCGATTAACCAGGAAGTATATGTTACCGAATACTTTCATGAATTTATTTATATGCCATTGCCTTATGATGTTAAGTAACGATGTACATGCTCATGATGGCTTGTTCCTATAGGTACACTTTTGGACTGAAGGGCCTAGGGTCGGGTTGAGGCAGTGAGCTAAGAGGAGCAAGATGGACATAGGATACAGGATTTTGATAGTCTCTACTCTAGGAGTAGTGTAAATCTATAGCTTAAACATTCATTATTGAGAATGTAATTAATTAGCTTTTGGAAATTCTAACTTGGCCTGTAATCTTATTAGCTCAAAGCTACAATCGGCGCCCTAAGAAGTTATAAATGCATGTTTAGTCCCTAATATGTTATTACGATGATGTTAAGGTAGGAAGACCCTACAAATTTATTCAAATACCCAAAGATATTTCTGGACAGACTGGGAGCCTGGGCTCTGATTCCACATCTGTGGGACCCGACTCGGGCACATAGTATATAATCTCTTATATGGTACCACATTCCTACCATATATAAATATATGTATATATATATATATATATATATATGTATATGTAGGGTATTACTTTAAAACAATCCATGCATAACAATTAATTATATTACGTTAGTGGAAGCATTCATAATATCTATCAACAAAATACAATTCCAGACAAACCCTTCATACCACCTCTGTGGGACCCGACTCGGGCACATAATATATAATCCCTTATCTGGTACCACATTCCCTACTATATAGAAATATACATATATTTGTAAGGTATTACTTTAAAACAATCCATACATAACAATTAATTATATTAAGTTAGCGGAAGCGTTCATAATATCTATTAACAATATGCAATTACAGACAAACTCCTTATAATGATCTGATACTTAACCAAAGATGAAATACTATAAGAACTAATAAGCCAACATTTCCATTTTTCCTTATTTCTCTATGATCCTGGATCCTGGATCCTGTTATCCTGTATCTGGAACTCATAATTAATTATAATAAAAAACATATGTTAAGTCTTTAAGGACTTAGTGAGGGAATAACAATGACTTTTCGTGTATCTAATAACAAATAATGCAATATGTCAATATGATATGTCATGTAACAAGAGATAGCACTGCGATCAAACAATATATCAATGAAACGATGACGTTTACGTCTTTAGAATGAATATAGTGGGCTAAAGAGGAGGCTCCCACCCGACATTAAGGTGAGGGAATTTTCCCCACGTATTCGAATACGATCCAGTACAATCATTCATTTACGAGTCGAACCATTCTCCGGACCGATACGGTGCGCGTTGTTCAGATGAACCATATACCTAGATTCTCATCCGTTGTTCATTGGACTCACTTTCGGGCCGAGGTCACGTTGTCCAGTGGTCTCATGTCCAGGGCTCCATTCATTCATTCAAGGGAACATATTAGTGATAAATGCGGTACTTTCATATGCAGACAATATGAGCAATGAAACATTATAATGCACAACATGATAACGTAAATGGAAGGTACGATATTGAATAAACATTTACAGTAAGTGCCAAGCCAAATGCCAAAGAGGCTATATAGAAAGAAATCGGTAATACACCTCACCTCACCTTGCTATCTTTACTTGATTGGCTCAATTTTGAACTCAAATGCCAGTATTATTCATAATATAATGTAATTTATAATGATTATCAATATAAGTTTATGGTTGAGAATTCTTAAGAATCATTTTTGTACGAAACTTGTCAGGGTAATTTTAATCAAACATTTGAAAATTCATTATAAATCAAGTTCAAGTCAAAACTTCACGGAACTTTCCAGAAATGCCTTAAATCAGTCCAGCAACGTTCGGAGATCAGAAATTCATGAAGCTCGTTGGTGCGTGAGATCCAAGCATCACCGTGCCGGCGCGTGTCGGTGGTCTGACCGCCACGCTCGATGATATTTTCACAGAAGGTTCGCATCTTTCCGATTTACAACTTTTGTTTAGAAACCATTTTGAAATGCCTAGCCGATTTAACCCAGAATTCGATTTTCTAAAATGCTTCACCATGATAATTCGCCCGCCCGAAAATAGTATTTCCGTATGTTTATGACAAACGACCGGCACAGATGTGAAGTAAAAAGTATTTGGAACACTCGTTGTTCAAAAAACATTTTTGAAATCTATTTTAAAAGGCGTGAAATCGAAGCTTGAATCTGCTACCTTGAAATGGGTTTCGGAGATTCTGGCAGCATAATGTTCTTCGTGTTCTTGAAATTTCTGGGCAATATCAACTTGTGATTTTTCAACATCTCCCTTACAGAAGATGAACTGGGTGTGTGATGAGTGTTGTGAAATATTTTCGGAATTTTTGAACAAGATTTGGTGTTTTTCCTTGAATTTCTATATTCTACATCTCTTACAACCTTCCCACAAAAACTCCTACAAAAACTCTCAAAAAGTTCTAGCACTAACAAAATGAATTTCAGGTGAAATCTGAAGGAGTATGGATGGTGATTTATAAGCAATCATAAGAGGGATTTATTGATCTCACGATTTTATTAATATTGAAAATATGTCTGGTACATATATGAATATATACATATCTACATATATATATATCAAGCATCAATATTAAATAAAACAGTAAACATGCATCTCATACATCAACATAAAGTAAACGTGGCATGGTTATAGCCCATACTAGCGATTTTCTCAAGCCAATGAGAAAATCCTAAAAGTCCACCTAAGGTTACTTCTCCAAGCACCTCTTTGGCTCCCTTTTGTGAATGGCCTTCTCATCCCGGCACCATGGTCCATCTTCATTGATCTCCATCAATAAAACTCTAACTAAACTATATAACAATTACATGATTTAGAGAATTCCTCGAGTTACATTCGAGGGGGAGCATAGGGGAGGGAATACATTCAGAAAAATAGAGAAGGCACGACTCGCAGGCCGTATTAAATTACAAACATTCACAAAATCCTATCTAATAGGTCATAGGGTTATAACCATGCACCATGCTCAAACAACACATATAACATGCTATAACATTTAATTAATTAAATTCTAAACATTTAAAATTTAATTCTAATTAAAACTGTAAAATAAAATTTTATAAAAATTATCGTACGCTCGTGACATCGCATGCCACGAATACTTGGCGCGTCATAAGCCATGGACCATAAGGGTTCGAATAACCCTAACCACACGGCTGGACCATGCATGAGCCTAGGGTTCGAAACCCTAGCCCAAGTTACGGTCCATAGCCGTGTGTTCAAGCGGCGGTCGCTAGGGTTCAAAACCCTAGCCGTCTCATTCTTTCATGCACGATTCATGACGGTGGCGGCTTGACCATCTCGAGCCAATGGGTTCGAAAACCCTAGCCCTCATGTGGCACCAGCCGTCGACCTTCAATTTTCGTGAACAATGATCGAACCAACATGCACCGCATATGAACTTTATTGAGCCTAAAGGGTTCTAAACCCTAGCCATGTTTCGACACCTCCATGCACAACTATGAGCCACAACGGCTAGACCATCTCGAGCCAAGGGTTTGAAAACCCTAGACCTCATGTGGCAGCCGTGGGTCATTTGTGATGGTGGTGGCCGAACCATCAAGCTTCAAGGTTCGATTTTTCGCCTTCTTGTATCATATACAACAGTTCGCCAATTTATATCAAATACAATTATACGATGATTTCACAAACTCGATTTATTCCATATCATATATGAATATACAGTTTTAAAGCATGCAATACCAATCAAAATATGATTAAACGGTTAACCACATAATTCCGATATGAGCTTTGTACACGGCTCTGATACCACTTTAAGGAATCCAACACACAAGAGCGCAGCGGAAATAAAAATTTGGATTCCTAACCGAGGACCTATACAGAGTATTCATATCGGAATGATTAAAGAGTCTCACCCTTGTAGCGTGTTTGATGCAGAATCCTCGTTGTAGCACCACGAGTCACAAACGAAAATTTACACCTTCGTCTCTACGGTATCTGTGACATCCCCGAAATGGTTAATTGCAATTTGGTGCATTAATTGTGTTTATATGATTAATTATGTGGTAATTAATTATGTGTTGGAATTATTATGTGGAAATGCTTAGTCACGTGATAGAGTGACCCGGGATAGCATTTCAGGGTACATGTTCGGTATATTGGGAATTATTGTTGGAAGCATGATTTATTTGCCTTGGTTAGCAATTAATTAGAAACATGTGTTTAATTGATATTTTGGTGCATTTGGTTTAATGCTTTGAAAATATCACGTTGGGGTGTTTTATACACCATGGTAATTTATGGAATGCAATTGGTTTAATTAAACCACTTATACCCCATCCCACCCTTCCAACCATCACTCTTACTTTCCCCAAAAACCACCACCAAACCCTTTCTTTCCCCATTTTCGAGTTGGTGCTTAGGGTTGAAAAGAAAACCTTCAAAAAACTTGCTTTGTGGGATTTGGTGTGAGTTTTGGAGTCCCCAAGAGGTATGGATACCTCCCCATTGCTTTTATTGTGTTTAGATTGGGTTTGGAATGATTTTTGAAAGGTTTTGAAATGGGTTTGTGTTGGGTTATTGTGGTTTTGTTTGGGGTTGGATTTATACTTGTTTTGAAGTATATTTTGGTGGTTTAAGTTGTTATTTATGTTGTTGATTGTTTGTGTAAGTGTTGGTATGGGTTGGAATGGTTTTGAGGTGCAAAAATGGAGGTTTTTTGGGTAACAGGGGTTGGCGATCGATCGCCCATTCCAGGCGATCGATCGCGCCCAGGCAGTGGGCTTTTCAAGCATTTGGCGATCGATCGCCACTCTTGGGCGATCGATCGGCGGGACTGGCGATCGATCGCGTCAGGGGTGGCGATCGATCGCCGAAGGGTGAAAAATGTTGGTTCTCGGACAGTGAGGTTTGGCGATCGATCGCCATGATGGGCGATCGATCGCGAAGGCCAAAATTTGGTATTTTTGGATTTTTTTTGTAGGATTTTTGGGATTGGACTATTATTGGGTTCTAATATTGATTTGTGTGAATGTGTAGAACCATCCCAGGTGGCAACACAGCCAAGGCATTGAAGTCCTACCATATCCTACATTTTGGAAAGGTACGTAGTGGACGTACGGGCACCCCAACGGTACATGTATCTTATATACTTATTGTTATGCATTGTGGATGCAAGTATATGTGTGGTATTGCATTGTGGATGCAAATACATGTTATGCATGATGTTTATAGATGCATATGATTATTGGTGCACATCCCATGAGTCGTGGTCATCCCTTGATGATTTTAATGCTTGCCGCTATTTGGTTTGGTTCCGCTAAATGTGAAGCGAGGGGTGGGAGCGCCGCATGTCACATTTGAGCGTGGTTATCATATAGGGCGAGGAAAGGGTATTTGCAGCTCAATGAGAGGCGAGGGGTGGGAGTCCCGCAGTCCATTGAAGCGAGGTTATCCTATGCCGCCTATATGTAAATAAGCGAGGGGCATTAAAATACATTGTGATGGACAGACTAGGGATTGGTGATCAGTATTTGGTATTGATGAGTTGGTATATGTCATGACGTGTTTAGACCATTAAAAATAATCTATTGATTATACTCATGAGTTATGGTATAGGGACAACCAAACGGGAAGCGTTTGAAATGCATGGGGAAAACAGGAAGTGTTTTATTATGATTATGCATTTACGCTTTATCTTCATATTGTGTTGAATATGAATGATTATTATTGCTCATGTTTGGGGGTTGTCCTTGTAGGTACACGTTTGGCATGATAGAAGGGCTAGACGGGTTGAGATGGTGAGCTTTTGAGGATGCTTTTGAGACAGAAAGGACAGGATTATTTTGGATAGTATCTACTCTAGGAGTAGTATAAAACTATAATTGAAAACATTCATTGATTGGAATGTAATTAATCCTTTTGGTAGTCCTTATTTTTTTTTTTTTTGGCATGTAATGCTTAAGCTCATAGACTCAACACGTTCTTTTTACACTCTGATTTTTTTTATGATAGCTCTATTATGCCTTGATTTCGCACTTAAGGATTAGGGTCCTTACATTAGTGGTATCAGAGTAGTGGTTAGAGAACCCGGGAACGAGTGAAGGGTAGCCTTAGCATGATTGGCTAGGTGCTTACATTTGAAGCATGTTTATGCATGTGGTGCATATTAATGTATATCCTGTTATACTAACATGCGTATTCTCATTCCTGTTATCTAACGGCATAACATGTATACTGCTTTGGAATTGTTGTTAACATTTGTATTACAGCATGGCTGCTAATGAGGAAGTTGGAGATGTGGGTAGTGTGAATGCAAGTATCGGACAGACAAACCCTCTACCTCCACCGGCCGTAGGCATGGAACCAGTGGTTCAGTTATTGCTACCGGGTGAGATCAGTCTGACACAATTTCTATCTTATCATCCGCCCCGGTTTGAGGGGACAGAGTCCGGAGAAGAGGCTGAAGAGTGGTTGGAAAGACTTGAGCAGATCTTTGTATCGGCTCCTTGTGCTGTGACAGCTTGGCTGAGGCTGGCGGAGTTTCAATTAGCCAAGAAACCTCTAATGTGGTGGAGGAGCACAGTAATGGAAATGAGAGCACTGGGTGCTGTGATTGACTGGACACTCTTCAGGACTAGGTTTTTGAACCGGTACTTCTCCGCAGCAGCGAGACAGACAAAGGAGGACGAATTTACTAGTTTGAAGCAGGGGAACATGTCAGTGGAAGACTATGCCACACGGTACTCTTCGTTGCTGAGGTACGTTCCCCACATTGCCACCAATGGGCACGCAAAGATGAGGAACTTTATGAAGGGGTTGCGACCGGAGCTCTATGACCGGGTTATCACCAATAACCCAACTTCTTTTGATGATGCTCTCACAAGAGCGGAGCTTGCTGAGCTAGGAGTGGGAGCTTACGCTATGCCACCACCGGTACCGCAACAGAGGCAGACTAGTGACAGCTTGAGGCCTCGGGGTGAGCCATTTAAACCCCGTGGTGCCTCTTCATCTTCACGGTATGGTGGAAAGAAATACTTTGGTCAGAAACAGGATGGCAAGAAGGGCAATTGGTCCGCCAATCGAGGACCTTCACAAGGGGATAGGCCGGGAGAGCCGAGGTGCAACAATTGTGGAGGGCCACATTCTTCAAACAAGTGTCCTGCATGTTATATCTGTGGCAAGATGGGCCACATCGCTCGGTATTGCCCCACACGGGGAGGACAATCAGAGTATCAGGGCAGCAGGCCGAGGTTTGAGGATAGGACAGTGCAGCAGAGGCAGCAGTTTGGGCCTCGACCATCGGGAGGTCAGACAGCAGGACCACCCCAGGGGCAGGTGTATGCACTGACCAGGGAGCAGGCCCAGGAAGCCCCAGAGGAGGTGATCGCCGGTATGTGTCATTTATTTACGTACCATGCTTTTATTTTGATCGATACAGGTGCCTCCCATTCTTTTGTATCGGTGGGTTTTGTGGAAAGACACCATATGCGCACGTCTTCTTTACCCACGCCTCTCCTTGTCTCGACACCCACTGGAAGAAATGTCGTTGCTGATCAGTTCATGGCAGACTGCCTCATTTATTTTGAGGGCAACGAATTAAGGTCAGACTTGATTGTGTTGGGCATGTCAGACTTCGACTGCATCTTGGGTATTGATATTCTGAACAGATATCAGGCAGTGGTAGATTGCCGACAGAGGACAGTAAAGTTCAGACCTGAGTTGGGTAGTCAGTGGACCTTCTATGGCAACGGTTCTCGTGCGAAGATTCCGTTGATTTCAGCGATCAAGATGACTCAGCTATTGGAACGTGGTCACACGGGCTATCTCATTTATGCCGTGGACACGTCTGGGAAGAATAAGGAGTTAAGAGTTGAGGATGTACCAGTAGTGGCAGAGTTCGTTGATGTATTCCCAGAAGAGATCCCAGGATTTCCACCGGCTAGGGAAGTTGAGTTTGGGATCGAGTTGTTGCCAGGGACATCCGCTATCTCTCGTGCACCTTATAGGATGGCACCGGCTGAGTTGAGAGAGTTGAAAGAACAGTTGCAGGATCTCCTTGACAAGGGATATATACGCCCGAGCGTGTCGCCATGGGGCGCACCAGTTCTCTTTGTGAAGAAGAAGGACGGTTCGATGCGGTTGTGTATCGATTACCGGCAACTGAATAAGGCTACAGTGAAGAACAAGTATCCTCTCCCAAGGATAGATGACTTGTTTGATCAGTTGCAAGGTACCAGGGTATATAGCAAGATTGATTTGAGATCCGGGTATCATCAGATTCGAGTCTGAGAGGAAGATGTGCAGAAGACAGCATTCCGGACCCGATATGGACATTATGAATTCCTAGTAATGCCGTTCGGCGTGACGAATGCTCCAGCAGTCTTTATGAGTCTGATGAACAGAGTGTTTCAGCAGTATCTTGATCAGTTCGTCATTGTGTTTATTGACGACATTCTCATCTACTCCCGGAGTGAGGAAGAGCATGTGAAACACTTGAGGACAGTGCTTCAGATCCTAAGAGAGCATCAGTTGTATGCTAAGCTCAGTAAGTGTGAATTTTGGCTGAGCAGTGTAGTGTTTCTGGGGCATGTCATATCGAGCAGCGGGATATCTGTAGATCCCAAGAAGATTGAGGCTGTGATGGAGTGGGCTGCCCCCACTTCTGTGCCTGAGATCCAGAGTTGGTTTGGCCGGTTATTATCGACGCTTTGTCGATGGCTTTTCGAAGATTGCCAAGCCATTGACGCAGTTGACTCAGAAGGGTGTGCCTTTCTTTTGGTCAGAAGCTTGTGAGGAGAGCTTCCAGGAATTAAAGCACCGGTTGACGACGGCGCCAGTGTTAGTGATCCCTACGGAGAACTCCAGATTTGTTCTGTATACTGACGCATCACTTCAGGGCCTTGGGTGTGTTCTGATGCAAGATAAGCATGTGGTAGCTTATGCATCGAGGCAGTTGAAGCCGCATGAGACCAAATATCCAGTTCATGACTTGGAATTGGCGGCTATCATCTTCGCCCTGAATATTTGGAGGCATTATTTGTATGGTACGTCGTTTACCATATACACGGATCATAAGAGCCTCAAATTTTTATTCACTCAGGCGGAGTTGAACATGAGGCAGAGGAGATGGATGGACCTACTCAAGGACTATGATTGCAAGATAGAGTACCATCCCGGGAAAGCCAATTTGACAGCAGACGCTTTGAGCCGGAAAGTGAGGAGTTCTGCTGAGGACGTCATTCATTTGTCAGCCATGATGACCTCCTATTGCCATCTGGGCTATGATTTTGACATAGATGCATCGCCTGTGTACGTATCGACCTTGTTAGCTGAGCCAGATATCTATGAGAACATCAGGAGAGCTCAGAGATCAAATGATGAGGTTCAGAGGTGGTTATCTTTAGTACATCGTGGTCAGCCAACGAAATTCAGAGTGGCCGATGATGGGTCTTTGAGATTGGGTGACCGTTGGGTGGTTTCGAGTACGCCGGAGTTGCGTAAAGGGATCTTGGAGCGAGCTCATAGTAGCAGACTTAGCATCCACCCAGGCGGGAAGAAGATGTATAAAGATCTGCGTGGTCAGTTTTGGTGGAAGAGAATGAAATCTGATGTCGTCGCTTTTGTGAAGAGGTGTTTGATCTGCCAGCAGGTTAAGGCAGAGAGACAGAGACCTGGCGGCGAGTTGAGAAGCTTGGAGATACCGAAGTGGAAGTGGGAGCACATTTCCATGGACTTCGTGACTCATTTGCCGAGGAGTGCTTCGGGCTTCGATGCTATTTGGGTGATCGTGGATCGATTGACTAAGGTAGCTCACTTTATCCCCTATAGCATGACTTTCACCTTTTTGAGGATGGCGCAGTTGTATATTAGAGATGTGGTGAGATTGCATGGGATCCCCGTTTCCATAGTGTCAGATCGAGATCCGCGATTCACATCTCATTTCTGGGAAGGTCTTCAGTCAGCCTTGGGAACTGAAGTCAGATTGAGCACTGCTTATCATCCCCAGACGGATGGCCAGACCGAGCGCACTATTCAGACGCTCGAGGACATGTTAAGAGCTTGCGTTTTGGAGTTCGATGTTTCTTGGCAGGATTCAGTGCCTTTGGTAGAGTTTTCTTATAACAATAGCTACCAGGCGAGTATTCAGATGGCTCCGTTTGAAGCTCTTTATGGCAGACGGTGTAGATCACCCTTGTGTTGGGATGATTTGGACCGCAAATCGGTCGGAGGACCGGAGTTGATTCGGGAGATGGAAGAAAAGATAAAGACGATAAGGCAGAAAATGAAAGCGGCCCAGGACAGACAGGCAGCTTATGCAAATAAACGGCGGAGACCGTTGGAATTTCAGTTGGGAGATAAGGTCTTTTTGAAGATCTCGCCTTTCAGAGGCGTTGTGCGATTTGGGATGCGCGGGAAACTGTCTCCGAGGTATGTTGGACCGTACGAGATTTTGCAGCGCATTGGCACCTTAGCTTACCGACTGGCTTTGCCGCCTTCTTTATCTGGTATACATGATGTGTTTCATGTGTCCATACTGCGGAAGTATGAGCCGTATCCGTCGCATGTTTTACAGCCTTCCGAAGTTCAGTTAGAGTCGGATATATCTTATGTGGAACGGCCTGTCAGAATTCTGGATCGAGCAGACCGTAGACTTCGGAACAAAGTGATACCTATGATCAAGGTTCAGTGGGATCGCAGGGGTGTCGAGGAGGCTACGTGGGAGACGGAGCGGCATATGGTGCAGCACTACCCGGAACTATTCTCTGGTATGTGTTTATGTTTAGTTTCCTTTTGGGGTAAGTGCATGTGATTTCGAGGACGAAATCTTATAAGTAGAGGAGTATTGTGACATCCCCGAAATGGTTAATTGCAATTTGGTGCATTAATTGTGTTTATATGATTAATTATGTGGTAATTAATTATGTGTTGGAATTATTATGTGGAAATACTTAGTCACGTGATAGAGTGACCCGGGATAGCATTTCAGGGTACATGTTGGGTATATTGGGAATTATTGTTGGAAGCATGATTTATTTGCCTTGGTTAGCAATTAATCAGAAATCATGTGTTTAATTGATATTTTGGTGCATTTGGTTTAATGCTTTGGAAAATATCACGTTGGGGTGTTTTATACACCATGGTAATTTATGGAATGCAATTGGTTTAATTAAACCACTTATACCCCATCCCACCCTTCCAACCATCACTCTTACTTTCCCCAAAAACCACCACCAAACCCTTTCTTTCCCCATTTTCGAGTTGGTGCTTAGGGTTGAAAAGAAAACCTTCGAAAAACTTGCTTTGTGGGATTTGGTGTGAGTTTTGGAGTCCCCAAGAGGTATGGATACCTCCCCATTGCTTTTATTGTGTTTAGATTGGGTTTGAAATGATTTTTGAAAGGTTTTGAAATGGGTTTGTGTTGGGTTATTGTGGTTTTGTTTGGGGGTTGGATTTATACTTGTTTTGAAGTATATTTTGGTGGTTTAAGTTGTTATTTATGTTGTTGATTGTTTGTGTAAGTGTTGGTATGAGTTGGAATGGTTTTGAGGTGCAAAAATGGAGGTTTTTCGGGTAACAGGGGTTGGCGATCGATCGCCCATTCCAGGCGATCGATCGCGCCCAGGCAGTGGGCTTTTCAAGCATTTGGCGATCGATCGCCACTCTTGGGCGATCGATCGGCGGGACTGGCGATTGATCGCGCCAGGGGTGGCGATCGATCGCCGAAGGGTGAAAAATGTTGGTTCTCGGACAGTGAGGTTTGGCGATCGATCGCCGTGATGGGCGATCGATCGCGAAGGCCAAAATTTGGTATTTTTGGATTTTTTTTGTAGGATTTTTGGGATTGGACTATTATTGGGTTCTAATATTGATTTGTGTGAATGTGTAGAACCATCCCAGGTGGCAACATAGCCAAGGCATTGAAGTCCTACCATATCCTACATTTTGGAAAGGTACGTAGTGGACGTACGGGCACCCCAACGGTACATGTATCTTATATACTTATTGTTATGCATTGTGGATGCAAGTATATATGTGGTATTGCATTGTGGATGCAAATACATGTTATGCATGATGTTTATAGATGCATATGATTATTGGTGCACATCCCATGAGTCGTGGTCATCCCTTGATGATTTTAATGCTTGCCGCTATTTGGTTTGGTTCCGCTAAATGTGAAGCGAGGGGTGGGAGCGCCGCATGTCACATTTGAGCGTGGTTATCATATAGGGCGAGGAAAGGGTATTTGCCGCTCAATGAGAGGCGAGGGGTGGGAGTCCCGCAGTCCATTGAAGCGAGGTTATCCTATGCCGCCTATATGTAAATAAGCGAGGGGCATTAAAATACATTGTGATGGACAGACTAGGGATTGGTGATCAGTATTTGGTATTGATGAGTTGGTATATGTCATGACATGTTTAGACCATTAAAAATAATCTATTGATTATACTCATGAGTTATGGTACAGGGACAACCAAACGGAAAGCGTTTGAAATGCATGGGGAAAACAGGAAGTGTTTTATTATGATTATGCATTTACGCTTTATCTTCATATTGTGTTGAATATGAATGATTATTATTGCTCATGTTTGGGGGTTGTCCTTGTAGGTACACGTTTGGCATGATAGAAGGGCTAGACGGGTTGAGATGGTGAGCTTTTGAGGATGCTTTTGAGACAGAAAGGACAGGATTATTTTGGATAGTATCTACTCTAGGAGTAGTATAAAACTATAATTGAAAACATTCATTGATTGGAATGTAATTAATCCTTTTGGTAGTCCTTATTTTTTTTTTTTTTTGGCATGTAATGCTTAAGCTCATAGACTCAACACGTTCTTTTACACTCTGATTTTTTTTATGATAGCTCTATTATGCCTTGATTTCGCACTTAAGGATTAGGGTCCTTACAGTATCCACACGATCAAATCGAAAGGGACATTCAAGAACAAGTTGCTAGACTTGTTCTTGAACCAAAACTAAACTCTCGGTTCAAAATCAATCAACGACTACCAATCAAATCTACCAAGAACGGCGGCGGTCGTGAGTCTTGAAGAAGAGTGAGGCGGCCGAGAGAGAGGGAGCTTGAGTAGCTTTTAGGTTTTGATATCTAGGATTAATCTAATTAATCACCTTGTTATCAAATTATATATTAGATTTAATTAAAGGTTCAAGACTTTCTTAAAGCTTCATGGGCCCAAACCCATGATTTAATTAAATCCTTATAATCATGTAATTAAGACTCTTCTTAATTAATTAATTCATCTAATGAATTCAATTCCCTTTATCGATTTAATCTTTTGTGCCACCCGATAGGATCTTGTAATGTTGGCAGTGACATAAAATCTCATTTTATGTTACAAGCAATGAGCGGTATCTAGCAACACATCAAGGCTACCCAAATTACAAGAATGTCATTGACTCGACATAACCTTAGAACTTGTGATAATATTAACCATGTAACTTAATCCCTTTGTCATATGTGTTTAGATTGAACATGAGTCATTGAATAGTCATACTCGTATATTCAATCTCTATTTCTTGATCCCCAAGTAGAACTAGAATAAACGAATAAGCTCGATATCACATATCGACTCATTCGAGCACGGCCATGCATTTTAGTCTTACTTGATCAAGGGCCCAAACACTTCTCCTGTTATATAGGAGGGACAAATACTATCTTGATCAATCAACATCCCTCTACATAATTCGTAGTGTATCCAATAGTTGCCTTTATAGTTTACCCTGTTACAGGTAACGTATGACAATATCAAGATACATAACTCCTTATGTTGGGATCTCTGATGATCTCAAGTCGTAAGGATTACATACATTATTATCACTATAAGAATTTCTTATGACACTCATATAACTATCCATGTAGCATTCTCATGGTGGGTCTGTCCAGTACATTGTTCTCTAACATGTACCCATGTGTTGATTTGATATCTCATATCCATGAACAATTCATCAATCAAAACATACTAGTCTCAATGTATTATCATTATCCTGATTTATGATAATACTTGACTAGGGATAATCTTTAAGAACAATACAATATTATTCTAAGGACATTAACTTATATATCAATTCATATTGCACAGATATTCGAATAATATATAATAATGATTTGCTATTTATAAAATCATAATACATTGTATGTCATAAACAATCATCTAATGACTTGTCTTAGGGCATATCCCAACATCAACTCCCCCAAACTTAAACTTGATCGTCTCGAGCAAGAATTAAAATCACAAAGTAGAGTTCGATATTGAAGACTCAAATAAACCACTTCGCAGTCAATCATGTAACTCAGACATCTCACTTACAAATAAACAAAAATAAATCAGAAAGTTTAACAGGTTGTGTTTTCTCCTAGATCAAGCAACATGTCTCCAAATTAGAACGTGCGTGTGTGCTATTGTCACTTTCAAGTTCCATACAATTTTCGTAGATCAAATCATGCTAGGTAATGAAAGTTAAGATTATCATTGAGCACCCCATAGTCCTATTTTCAAACACTTCTTCACTAATGTAGTCACTCCCTAGACTTGGATCAATAGGTCGTTTTAAGCTTGTAGTGTTAGGCCTAGGTGTTGGCTTCAAAGAAAAGATAGGATATCACAAAGAAGAGAGTATAAGCATGTAATGTTCATATTTTTAGCACAAAATTGAGCTTCTCTTCTTTTTCTCTTATACCTTGGCCACTTTGGGTCTTAATTATATAATTTTTTTTTTTCAAGGCTTTATCTATCTTTTTCTTTTCTCATTCATCAATTATTTTCAATAATAAGCTCATCAAAATATAGCATTTTATGTGCATCTAATGAGATTCATTATACTCCCTTTAGGTAAGGATGAATTCTTTCAATTTAGGCTCATAAGGTGGGTAAAATGAGTTGCCAAAAAATTGTTGAATGGGGGTTAATAGTATGTTAAACATACTCCATTCTTTTGCAATTAGGCTCAAAATGGGATACTAGAGATTGATATATATCATGGTAAGCTTGAAAGGCTCAAACGGTCCAAAGATCGCCTATATCATCTCCTAATCAAGTTCATGACTATAAAATTTCGCCTCAAAGTGTTATCATCAAATAGTTTCTAAAGTACTCTAAGATGTTCAAAAATAATTCATCAAGTTCACAAAAATTTTCACTACTACAAATGCAATTCACAAGATTGTGACTCAAATGTGCTCAATATATTCCTCATCTTTGACATGCTACTCAAAACAAGATATTCACAAACAAGTTTTACAATCATCAAAACTAAAGTTGACATGCACAGTGAGATTAATATCATCATGGAGTAGAGACCACTACTATGATTCATTCGTATCTTACTAATTGAACTCATTTTCAAGAAAAAAATTTCGTTGGTGCTCAATAAACGATCAATTTCCAAATAAGAAGCATGACACAGTAATGCACTCCCCCAAACTTAATTCATGCATTGTCCTCAATGTAATAAGCATGGAAAGTAAGACAAAGCAGTTACCGTTGACAACGACCGTCAGTGATCGTTGTCCAATTCCTCATCAGCTCATGGGGCATATTGTTGGACAGATCACAGCACGCATGGAGTCTCGCCAAAATCAAAAACAAAAACAAAAACAAACCAAAATAAACTAAAATAAAGCAAAGGGTTAAGAAAGAGTTCTTGATTTATAGTCCCAAGCTGGACTTTTTACCGTTTACGCTCAAGTGCCGCAATGGCCAGTAGGGGAAGATTTTCCATCCTCCATGTGGTAATGTCGTAACCACTTCTCTTTCACAGTAAATAGTGCCTCGTGGTCATCTCTCAGTTTGAAGGTGTCGAATGGTAGAACATCGACAACTTTGAATGGTCCAGTCCATGGTGCGTCAGACTTCCACGGAAAAAAATCTCATTTTTTTCCTATTCATTAATACCGAGTCTCCTACTCCAAATTTACCTCCTCGGTCATTCGATGTGGCCTCCACCTTCTTCTCACTCTTAACCTGCATCGCATCAACAGATAGTGTATCAATTATACTAAAGCATCGGTGCTCAGTGCGTGTAGTGTTCACAACTTTGAACATATCATAAGTAACTTGATCCCCCCCTACTCGGAGGATCAACTTCCCTTCTTGGACATCTATCAATGCCCTTCCAGTAGCTAGGAATGGTCTTCCTAATATCAATGGCATGTCTGCCTCCTCTTTTATGTCTAGCACCATGAAATCCACCGTAATGGTGAATTTGTCAACTTTGACTGGTACATCCTCCACTATCCCATGAGGGTACTTGATGGACTTGTCTGTCATCTGCAATGAGACATTGATTGCTTTCAGCTCTCCTAAGCCCAGCTTCCTGTACACAGACAAATGCATTAAATTAAGACTTTACCCCAAATCACATAAAGATTTATTAAAAGATTTAGAATTTATTTTGCAAGGTATAGTGAAACTCCCTGGATCCTTTAACTTTGGAGGTGAATCATTTTGAATGACAGCAGAACACTCCTCAGTTAAGTTTATCATCTCATGCTCTCCCAGTTTCCGCTTTTTTGATAGAATCTCTTTTAAAAACTTAGCATAATTCGGCATGTGCCGAATAGCATCTATGAAAGGCATCTCAATATGAAGATTCTTAATCAATTCTAAAAATTTAGCAAATTTAGCATCAATTTTTGCTCTCTTATACGCAGCGGGGAATGGGAGTAGGATATCTACCTTAGCAGGTGTGATTGGTGCAGGGGTCTTAGTAGACTTACCTTTGTCGCGTGTTTGATCATATTGTTGCTTGATGTCCGCCTTGCCTCTTAACTCTACGTGCACATCCTTCTTCTCAGCGACCTCCTTTCCACTCCTCAACGTGATAGCATGGACTTGCTCCCTAGGTTTCGTCTCAGTGTCACTAGATAGTGATCCTTGTGCTCGTTCGGCTACGATCTTTGCTAACTGTCCCACTTGGACTTCCAAGTTCTTTATCGATGCCTCATGATTGTTCATCCTTGTTTCAGCCGATGATATGAACTTATTGTTAGGAATCAATCAAGCAATAAGCAGCGGAAAATAAAACTTGATTCCTACCACTGGACCTATACAAAGTTATTCATACCGAGATTGTTAAGAATCATACCCTTGTAGCGTGTTTGTAGCAGATTCCTCGTTGCAAGACCACGAGTCACGAACAAATATTTGCACCTTCGTCTCTACAGTATCCACACGATCAAATCGAAAAGATGTTCAAGAACAAGTTGCTAGAATCGTTCTTGAACCGGAACTAAACTCACGGTTCAAAACCGTTCAACGACGGCCGTTAAACCACCAAGAAATACGACGACGGCCGTGAGGTTCTCGGCGTTGAGGTGAGGCGGCCGAGAGTGTATTTAGTGGCTACTAGGTTTTTGTTTAATCAAATTAACTCTTAATCATGAAACCTTGTTAGCATGATATAATATATATTAGATTTAATTAAAAGGCTTTCCAAAAGCCTTATTGGCCCAAACCCAATATATTAATTAAATCCATATATCTAATATTTATAATTAAGACTCTTCTTAATTAATTAATTCATCCAATGAATTATATCTCCCTTTATCGATTAATCTTTTGTGTGACACGATAGGATCTTGCAATGTTGGCAGCGACATAAAATCTAATTTTATGTCTGAAGCAATGAGCGGTATCTAGCAACACATCAAGGCTACCCAAATTACAAGAATGTCATTGACTCGACATAACCTACGGACTGTGATAATATTAACCATGTAACTTAATCCCTTTGTCCAATGTGTTTAGATTGAACACGAGTCGTGGAATAGTCATACTCATATATTCAATCTTTTATTTCTTGATCCCCAAGTAGAACTAGAATAAACGAATAAGCTCGATATCACATATCGACTCATTCGAGCACGGCCAAGCAGTTTAGTCTTACTTAATCAAGGGCCCAAACACTTCTCATGTTATATAGTAGGGACAAATCCTTTCTTGATCACTCAACATCCCTCTACATAATTCGTGGTGTATCCAATGATTGTCTTTATTGTTTACCCTATTACAGGTAACGTTTGACAATATCAAGATACATGACTCCTTATGTTGGGATCTCTGGTGATCTCAAGTCGTAAGGATTACATACATTATTATCACTATGAGAATTGCTTATGACGTTCATATAACTATCCATGTAGCATTCTCATGTTGGGTCTGTCCAGTACATTGTTCTCTAACATGCACCTATGTGTTGATTTGATATCTCATATCTATGAACAATTCATCAATCAAAACATACTAGTCTCAATGCATTATCATTATCCCGATTCATGATAATACTTGACTAAGGACAATCTTTAAGAACAATACAATATTATTCTAAGGACATTAACTTATATATTAATTAATATTACACAGATACTCGAATAATATATAATAATGAATTGCCATTAACAAAATCATAATACATTGTATGTCATAAACAATCATCTAATGAGTTGTCTTAGGGCATATCCCAACAAATCTCCCACTTGCAGTAAGCCAAATCAGACATATACTTAATGCCTAGAGATCTAGTATGACGATCATGCTTCTGCTGTGATAGTGGCTTCGTCAGTGGGTCAGATACATTATCATCAGTTGGTACTTTGCATATTTTTACATCTCCTCTTTCAACGATTCCTCGAATGAAATGAAAGCGCCGAAGTATGTGCTTGGATCTTTGGTGAGATCTAGGTTCCTTAGCCAATGCGATGGCTCCATTGTTGTCACAATAGAGTTCAATCGGATCTAGTATGCTAGGCATCACCCCAAGTTCAGAGATGAACTTCTTGATCCAAACAGCTTCCTTTGCTGCATCTGAGGCAGCAATGTATTCAGCTTCAGTTGTAGAAACGGCTACTGTCTCTTGCTTTGAACTCTTCCAGCTCACAGCACCTCCATTTAGGCAAAACACATATCCTGATTGTGATCGAAAATCATCTTTGTCGGTTTGGAAGCTTGCATCAGTGTAACCTATTACATTGAGCTCTTCCTCACCTCCATAAATCAAGAATGTATCCTTAGTTCTTCTCAAGTACTTCAGGATATTCTTGACAGCAATTCAGTGATATTCACCTGGATCAACCTGATATCTGCTCGTCATGCTCAGAGCATACGAGACATCGGGACGAGTACATATCATGGCATACATGATAGATCCAATAGCTGACGCATATGGAATCTTACTCATGCGTTGTCTCTCATCTGGTGTTGAAGGACACTGGTCCTTCGAGAGATGTATCCCATGTGTCATAGGCACGAATCCTTTCTTTGATTATTGCATGCTAAACCGTTTTAGCACTTTGTCTATGTATGTACTTTGACTTAGGCCAAGCAATCTTCTTGATCTATCTCTATAGATCTTGATACCTAATACATAGGTGGCTTCACCCAAGTCTTTCATAGAAAAGCAATTCCCTAGCCAAATCTTTACAGATTGTAAGGCAGGGATATCATTCCCAATTAGAAGTATGTCATCTACATACAATATTAGGAAGATGATTATGTTCCCACTGACCTTCTTGTAGACACAAGGTTCCTCTACGTTTTTGATGAAACCAAACCCTTTGACTGCATCATCAAAACGAAGATTCCAACTCCGAGAAGCTTGCTTCTATCCAAAAATGGATCGTTGTAGCTTGCATATCTTTCCAAACCCTCAGGTTGTGTCATGTACACATCCTCAATTAAATTTCCATTCAGGAAAGTTGTTTTGACATCCATCTGCCAGATTTCATAATCATGAAATGCAGCTATTGCAAGTAAGATCCTAATGGATTTAATCATGGCAACCGGTGAAAAAGTTTCATCATAGTCAATACCATGAATTTGTTTAAAACCTTTAGCAACCAGTCGACCTTTAAAGGTTTGTACATTACCATCCATGTCGATCTTTTTCTTGAAAATCCATTTGCACCTATGGGTCTTACCCCTTCAGGCGGGTCAACCAAAGTCCATTCTTGGTTTGCATACATGGATTTCATCTCAGATTTCATGGCCTCTTGCCATTTCTCAGAATCAGGGCCCATTATAGCTTATTGATAAGATGACGGCTCATCCTCATCAATAAGTAGTAAGTCACCTTGTTGAGTCACAAGAAATCCATATCTCTGTGGTTCACGGTGTTCTCTTACAGACCTACGCTGGGCTTGTGTCTCTTGAGCAGGCATTTCATCCACAACAGCTTGTGGTGTCTGCTCTGTTTCCATCTCAATATCATGTTCAATGTTTTCTTGTGGTTGAACTTCACTAAGTTCTATTTGTCTCCCACTGGTTCTTCTCGAAATAAATTCTCTTTCAAGAAAAACACCAGTCCGAGCAACAACTACTTTGTTCTCGGTGGGATAATAGAAATAGTATCCTTTTGTTTCCTTAGGATACACCACAAATAAACACTTATCAGATTTGAGTCCAAGTTTATTGGAGGCGTGACGTCTTACGTAAGCCTCACAACCCCAAATCTTCATAAAAGACATACTAGGACGCTTCTTAGTCCATATCTCATATGGTATCTTTTCTACTGATTTAGATGGAACACGGTTCAGTATAAATATTGTTGTTTCTAAAGCATGTCCCCAAAAGGAAGTCGGAAGATCTGCATGACTCATCATTGATCGAACCATGTCCAACAAAGTTAGATTCCTCCTTTTGGATACACCATTCCATTGTGGAGTATACAGAGGTGTGAGTTGTGGGACTATCCCACACTCCTTTAGATAGTCATGAAACTCTTGGCTTAGGTATTCTCCTCCTTGATCTGATTGGAGGGTTTTGATACTTTTGCCAAGTTGGTTTTGTACTTCATTCTTGAAATCTTTGAACTTTTCAAAGGTTTCATGTTTATGTTTCAAAAGGTACACATACCCATATCTACTGAAGTCATCAGTAAATGTAACGAAGTATTGAAAACCACCTCTAGCATGTGTGCTTATTGGTCCACATACATCACTATGTATGAGACTCAATAAATCATTCGTCCTTTCAACATGTCCCTTGAAAGGAGCTTTAGTAATCTTGCCCATTAAACAAGATTCACATGTTTCATATGATTCAAAATCAAATGAATCTAATACTCCATCCTTATGAAGTTTTGATATGCGATTCTCGTTTATATGGCCCAAGCGACAATGCCAGAGATAAGTTGGATTAGAATCATTATTCTTAATCCTTTTAGTATTTATGTTATAGACAGACATATCTAGATTTAAAACATAAATACCATTAATCAATTGTGCACTAGCATAAAACATCTCATTCAAATAAATGGAGCAACATTTGTCCTTTATAATAAATGAAAAACCAATCTTGTCCAAACAAGAAATTGAAATTATGTTTCTAGTAATAGATGGCACAAAATAACAGTCTTGTAAATCTAATAATAAACCAGAAGGCAAAGTTAATGAATAATCTCCAATAGCTAATGCAGCAACTCTTGCTCCATTTCCCACTCGGAGATCAATCTCGCCTTTCGCCAACATCCTACTCCTTTTGAGATCCTGCACATTAACACAAATGTGAGAACCACATCCAGTATCTAATACCCATGATGAAGAAGTAGATAAATTGACTTCTATAACACAAATACCTGAAGTGGAAGTCACACTTCCCTTTGTCTTCTTAAGATCTTCCAGATATAATTTGCAGTTCCTCTACCAATGACTGGTCTCACCGCAATGGAAGCAGTTCCCTTCCTTGGCCACTCCTCCCTTTGGCTTGAGTGCAGAAGCATGAGGCTTAGACTTAACAAAGACTTTCTTGTTCTTCTTAAAGCCTTTTGCTTTAGTCTTTCCCTTGCTCTTATTCACAATAAGAACATTAGTGGGCTTAGACTTCTTTGAGTTTGCTTCATATGTTCTCAACATACCAAGCAATTGCGGTAGAGTCTTTTCGATTTCAATCATATTGTAATTCAAGACAAATTGACTGCAGCTATAAGGCAACGATTGCAAGATTACGTCAGTAGCCAACTCTTGGTCCAATGGAAAACCCAGCTTCTCAAGATTCTCAATGTACCCAATCATCTTTAGTACATGAGTTCCGACAAGGCTTCCTTCTACCATTATGCACTGGAATAACGCTCTAGAGACGTCATACCTCTCTTGTCTAGCTTGTTGTCGGTAGAGTTGCTTTAAGTGCTCGATCATATCGAACGCCTCCATTTCCTCATGTTGCTTCTGAAGCTCAGAGTTCATGGTGGCAAGCATAAGGCAACCAACATCAAGTGCGTCATTCTGATGCTTCTTGTAAGCATCCTTATCGGTTTTAGTGGCCGTTACGGGAGGTTCCTCAGCAGGTAAGGTTCCTCTAGGACATATTGTTTTTTCTCTTGTTTGAGGACAATCCTCAAATTCCTATACCAGTCTAGGAAATTAGTCCCATTTAGTTTGTCCTTCTCAAGAACCGATCGCAATGATAGTTTGCTAGTTACGTTGTTTGATGCCATGGATATCTACAATATAAATATGCAAAATAAGTTTATGATTTTAATCATTTAATAAGGTCTTATATTAAATGACACCCCCACTATTTTGTTTAAAATCAACCCTCGAAAACTTAGTGGGCCAAGATCCATATTTCACCTAATCCTGAGTTAGCTTTGGCTAATCACCCAAGACTCGGTTATTTAGGAAGACAACACTTTGTCAATTACATCACATGTAATTCTTGGATGGTTGGATGAACAACACTTTGTTCAAATTCATCTAATGAATAATTATCCAATCCCATGCCTCTAGGTTCCCAGTCTTATTGTAATAACCTAGTGAAGTCAAATCCAATTTAATAACACGGATATCACTTTTATCCTTTCGCGCCTTACTAAGATTGTCACGGTGCTTTGCTTTGGCAAACCCACACATGTTCAATCGAAGTCTTGACGAGTATTTTTAATTGGAATGCATCTTGATTGACTTAATGTGATATCCCCGAAATAATTATATGCAATCTGGGCATTAATTATGTTTATGTGATTTTTTTATGGTGATAATTAATATTTTTGTTGGCATTAATTATCTTGGTGAAATGCTTAGTCACATGGTAGGAGTGACCCGGTAGAGCATTTCAGGGTGCATGTTATGCATGTTGGATAATTGGGTGCTTTAATTGTTTAAATGTGATGGTGGGTAATTATTGGTGGAACATGTATTTAATTGGGATTTTGATGCATTTTGGTATAATGCTTTTAAAATATCGTGTTGGAATATTTTATACATCATGTTAATAGTTGGGGTACAATTTAATTATTTTTCCCTTAACCCCACTATCCCACCTTTACCCATTTACTTTACCAAAATCCCCAACTTCTCTCCCAACCCTAACCATTTCTCCTATTTTCGTTTTTGGCTAATAAGAGGAAGAGAAATTCTTGCAAAAAGCTTGTTTGTGGAAATTTTTGTGAGATTTAGAGTCCCCAAGAGGTATGGATATCTCCTTGGTATTTTTATGGTGTTTGGTTTAGTTTTGAAATGGTTTTGGATGGTTTTGAAATGGGTTTGTTTTGGGTTGGTATTGTTTTGGTTGGGTGTTGGATTTATGGTTGTTTTAAGGTGTATTTTGGAGGTTTATGATGTTATTTATGTTGTTGGTTTGATGGTTTAAGTGTTGGTATGGTTTGGGTTGAATATGGTGTGCAAAAATGGTGGAATTCGAGTTACAGGGGTCAGCGATCGATCGCGAGCCAGCAGTAGGCTCCAGGGGCAATTGGCGAACGATCGCCACATCTTGGCGATCGATCGGTGAGGCTGGCGATCGATCGTGCCAAATGTGGCGATCGATCGCCGAAGGGTGAAAAATTTGGTATCGGGCAGTAAGGTTTCGCGATCGACCGCCCGCCACAGGCGATCGATCGCGAAAGGCAAAATATGGTATTTTTGGATATTTTTGTGGAATTTTTGATATTGGACTATTATTGGCTCCTAATATTGATTTGTGTGAATGTGTAGAACCATCCCAGGTGGCCACACAGCTTAGGAGATAAAGTCCACGATATCTCCACTTTTGGAACTAAGGTACGTAGTGAGACGTACGAGCATCGGACGGTAAAACGTATTTATTACGCTTTGAATTGGTTATGCATTATGGTTGCATATATGGTCTTGTTTATGCATTATGGTTGCATACATGGTTGGAATATGAATTATGGTTGCATGTAATTGTGAGTCGAGATTATATTACAGTGATGAAGAATACTTGCCGCCTTCATGTCGAAGCGATGATAGAATACTTGCCGCTGTCATATTATAGCGATGAAGAATATTTGCCGCAAACATGTCGAAGCGAAGGATAATGCCGCTGTCATGTTGATGCGAGGGATATTATGCCGCTAATATGTCGAAGCGAGGGGTATTAATGCCGCTGTCATGTAAAAGCGAGGGGTATTATGCCACTGATATAATAAGACTGGAACTGGCCATTGGTATACATGGAATGAGTGCATGTCATGACATAAATTATTGGTATTGGTATTATAATCCATTGATTATGATTGCGGTACAAGGACAACCAAAGGGAGCTTTTAAATGTATTACATACAGGAAGTGAATCGCATTTACGATTTATGCATTTAAAGTGCTATCATATTATTGTGAATATGATTTATGTACATGCTCATGGTTTTGGGGTTGTTCCTGTAGGTACTTTTGGGCGGACGGGCTAAGGCGAGTTGGTGCGGTGAGCTAGTGAGGAGTGCTCTTGGTAGCAGGCACATTCTTTTGTATAGTATCTACTCTAGGAGTAGTGTAAAGCTATAGGATTAACAATCATTGGTTGGGAATGTAATTAATCCCTTTTGGAACCTTATTTTGGCACTGTAATCTAATAGCTCAAGGCACCAACACAACTTTTATACTCCGTTTATGCATGAAAATTTTATTTACGCCTTTAATCCGCATTTAAGGAACTAGGGTCCTTACACTTAATATTATAAGAGGGATTTATTGATCTCATGATTTTATTAATATTGAAAATATGTCTGGTACATATATGTATATATACATATCTACATATATGTATATCAAGCATCAATATTAAATAAAACGATAAACATGCATCTCATACATCAACATAAAATAAACGTGACATGGTTATAGCCCCAACTAATGATTTTCTCAAGCCAATGAGAAATGGTCAACCTAAGGTAACTTCTCCAAGCACCTCTTTGGCTCCCTTTTGTGAATGGCCTCCTCATCCCGGCACCTTGGTCCATCTTCATTGATCTCCATCAACAAAATAAACTATACTATATAACAATTACCTGATATAGAGAATTCCTCGAGTTACATTGAGGGGAACATAGGGGAGGGATAACATTTAAGAAAAATAGATAAGGCACGACTCGCAGGCCGTATTAAATTACAAACATTCACAAAATCCTATCTAATAGGTCATAGGGCTATAATCATGCACCATGCTCAAACAACACATAAAGCATGCTATAACAATTAATGAATTATATTCTAAACATTTTAAAATTTAATTCTAATTAAAACTGTAAAATAAAATTTTATGAAATTATCGTACGCTCGGGACATCACATGCCAGGATACTTGGCGTGCCTCAAGCCATGGACTTGCTAACCCTAGCAAGCCCACGGTTGCAGCCATGTCTCGGTCCAAGGTTCGAAAACCTAGCCTAACCCACGGCCCAACCATGCACGAGACTAGGGTTCGAAACCCTAGCCATGTCGGTGGCGGCTTGGTGCTCATCGAGCCAAAAGGGTTCGAAACCCTAATGATTGGCGGCGGCGGCCGAGAGCCATGCGCGAGCCAAGGGTTCGAAACCCTAGCCCTTTGACGGCGGCTCGACCCATGCTCGAGCCAAGGGTCCGAGACCCTATCTCCATGCGGCGGCCGTGAGATTTCATGTTAGCCAATGGCTCGGTTTTGATCACGAATTATCATATACTTCAATCCGTCAATTATATCACATTTAATATAGCGATAATTCCCACAAAATTGATTAATACATATCATATATGAATTAAACAGTTTTAAAGCATGCAAAAGATTCAAAACATGATTAAACAATTAATCACATAAATCCGATATGAGCTTTGTACACGGCTCTGATACCACTGTTAAGAATCAATCAAGCAATACGCAGCGGAAAATAAAACTTGATTCCTACCACTGGACCTATAAAAAGTTATTCATACCGAGATTGTTAAGAATCATACCCTTGTAGCGTGTTTGTGTGACCGATAGGATCTTGCAATGTTGGCAGCGACATAAAATCTAATTTTATGTCACAAGCAATGAGCGGTATCTAGCAACACATCAAGGCTGCCCAAATTACAAGAATGTCATTGACTCGACATAACATACGGACTGTGATAATATTAACCATGTAACTTAATCCATTTGTCCAATGTGTTTAGATTGAACACGAGTCATGGAATAGTCATACTCATATATTCAATCTTTTATTTCTTGATCCCCAAGTAGAACTAGAATAAACGAATAAGCTCGATATCACATATCGACTCATTCGAGCACGGCCATGCATTTTAGTCTTACTTGATCAAGGGCCCAAACACTTCTCCTGTTATATAGGAGGGGCAAATCCTTTCTTGATCACTCAACATCCCTCTACATAATTCGTGGTGTATCCAGTGATTGTCTTTATTTACCCTGTTACAGGCAACGTTTGACAATATCATGATACATGACTCCTTATGTTGGGATCTCTGGTGATCTCAAGTCGTAAGGATTACATACATTATTATCACTATGAGAATTGCTTATGACGTTCATATAACTATCCATGTAGCATTCTCATGGTGGGTCTGTCCAGTACATTGTTCTCTAACATGCACCCATGTGTTAATTTGATATCTCATATCTATGAACAATTCATCAATCAAAACTTAGTAGTCTCGATGCATTATCATTATCCCGATTCATGATAATACTTGACTAGGGACAATCTTTAAGAACAATACAATATTATTCTAAGGACATTAACTTATATATTAATTCATATTACACAGATACTCGAATAATATATAATAATGAATTGCCATTAACAAAATCATAATACATTGTATGTCATAAACAATCATCTAATGAGTTGTCTTAGGGCATATCCCAACACTTAGTTAGCAGCTCCTCCATGCTTGGCTTTGGTGCATACCCCGGTGGTGGTTGGGGATAGATCCTCGGCCCAGTATTGTATGTATTTGGGTAGGGATAGGTCTGTGGTGGTCGGTTCCCTACAAAATTAACAGCTTCATTAGTAGTAATTAACGGGTTACCAACCTGGCATTCAGTGCTCGGATGTCCTCCTTTGCAAAGCTCGCATGTAACAGTTTGAACTTGCATTGCACGCATGCTCAAACTATCCATCTTCTTGTTCAGCGCTTCCAACTGGGCAGCTATGGCAGTGACTTCACTCACTTGATGCAATCCGACTTGCTTCTTTGGCACGTTCCTTTCAGACTGCCATTGACAACTATTAGCAGCCATCTCCTCCAATAGCGTATAGGCCTCCTCGGGCGTCTTCCTCATCACAGTTCCTCCTGACGCTGCATCAATCATAGAACGATTATCAGAAAATAAACCGTTATACAATGTTTGTACCTGCAGCCAGATAGGGAGGCCGTGATGTGGGCATCTCCGCAGTAAATCTTTGAAGCGCTCCCAAGCCTCATATAGTGTCTTTGGATCACATTGGGCAAAAGTAGTGATGTCATTGCGCATCTTGGCCTTCTTGGATGGTGGAAAGAATTTTGACAAGAACAACCGCGCCATTCCATCCCACGTGGTAATAGATCCTGCAGGCAACGATTGTAACCAGGATTTAGCTTTATCTTTTAAAGAAAAGGGAAACAAACGTAACCTGATGGAGTCGTCAGTAACGCCATTATGCTTGAATGTATCACAAATCTCCAAGAAGTTGGAGATGTGATCATTTGGATCATCTGTAGGGGCTCCCCCAAACTGGACCGAATGTTGGATCATCTGTATGATAGCAGGCTTGATCTCAAAATTGTTAGTCTGTATGGTTGGTCTTGTGATACTCGACAATGATCCATGGAATGCAGGGTGGGCATAGTACATGAGTGATCTCGCAACTGGTGGTACCGGTATCTCCTCAGTATTAGCCATGTGTGCTCTTGCTTGCCTTAGCCTAACAACCAACCAAAAAGAACACAAACAGTAGAAGAGTAGAGAGAAAAAAAATCAAAAATAAAAACAAATAAATGACTAAACTACAGTCAACTAATCTTGTTTGATATTATTAAACTAATCCCCGGCAACGGCGCCAAAAACTTGATCGCTATTATTTTAAACAGTATTTTCGAGTGTAGCGATTCTATACCGCAAGTGCACGGTGTCAAGTTTTAGTATAATGATATGAAAAGTACGGATTGTCGAACCCACGAGGACTAGAAAATAAGTACCAAACTCCACTAATTTAACTATATTTAGCCTACGAAAATTGGTTATAATTAATTAACTAATTTGACTAATTAATTCAATAATTAACCCAAACAAACAATAGAGAATGAGAATAAAATCGAGACAATTATCAAGACTTTCGGTTCACCTATGTAATCCCCCACAATTCGCCTATTAGTTAAGAATTAAATTCAAACAATCTAAGGTGACGAGTTTTCCTAATTCACTTGTTATACCTTGGTCCGGCTATAACAAATCTAATACTAACGTAACAATAAGCCACTCTCGTACCCTTATTGAAGAATTAATATTGTAAATCGATCTATGAAAACTTCTAGCCTTCGATTTTGGTAAATCTATTGCTATCACACATGTATTTGACTTTATCTCTCGATTTCAGCCTGAAATCCACGACATAAATCAGTAAATCGAATTCCAATTTTATCTCTCGATCTCAATTGTAATTTATTATCATTCAAGGATGGCCAAACCCTTAAAAGCATGAAGAGATCTATGCACTTAGATATATAAGAATAAATCAAAACATTCAAATTAAATCATGGGTTCATAACATAGGATCCCTGTAAGGACCCCAAGCCCTTAACCCTTGATTAGTGTATTGACCACTATGTGTGGCACATGCTTTCAATAAAAAGTCAATCGGGAAGCTCAAATGATACTTTTTCATTGAATGGCAATCACAAAATTTTCTTTAATACTCAATGTTATAAGATCATCAGCCTAACAACAAATAGACTCATAAAGTTCGCCCAATACCATCCCCTTTTTGCCACTTTTCACATTGTGGATTTTTATAAAAATTTGGGCAGAGTCTCCCCATAAATAGAGCTATCCCGAAATAAAAGCACAACACATAACATAATTCCCGGCCAGGAAAAACATAATACTCATCAGAATGCAGCAATACCAAGTAAATTCCCAGCCAGGGAAGACACCACACATATGACGGCAAAAGTGGGTTTCAACACCCACACAATACACCAATGACTCTCATATCATTTTGCAATTCTACCTCTAACTGCATGCAACATAAAATGAAAGAGAGAAAGGCTCATGCCTTTATATACAATCCATATACAAGTATAATCGTGCTCACATGCGAGCCTCATGAATGTATATATAACCTCAGGTGTATATAAGTACTCTATACGATATCGTGCTCCATCAAGCCCTGGTACCACGATCCTGGGAGTACATCCAATCAACAGCTCGAGCTCAACTCCAAAGCCATCGATGTACCTGTTCACCTGCCCCAACAGAGACAGCCCCCAACGGGGTGAGCATACCAATACACAAAATCCCATAATCACAATAATGAAATTCATAATTTACAACAAAAGTAAATACTAATGAATTTAAATGATACTCCGTGGATGGCAACGTCCTCATCCGGGATTCCGTGTACAGTCCCTGTTCTCACAATCATCAAACTCATCAAATCTCAAAAGTCAGTAAATCAACACATTGATTTACTCATCGCATGCCTGATTCTCAAATATCAATAATTAATGATTCCAAGTTCATTTTACATGCAAATATAGATATCTCAATATCTAATACTGATTTCACAACCTCGCTATTAATCACAGATAACTCAAATGCCTAGCATTTATGTTACCAATTCTCCATTATACCTAGACATCTCAAATGTCTTATAATGAATACATGATCCCACGATCATTCTCAGGCATCTCAAATGCCCTACAATAGTCATATACATCAGGTACCCCATATACCTTATGAGAGTTACACTACTCTAGTGTCACGCGCGCCCCTGGCGGCGATATCAAGATTAGATCGCTTCATAGCTTCTCAACACATATAAATAATCCTCATGCAACACATATAATAATCCTCGTGCAACACATATAATAATCCTCGTGCACTTTTATTCAATAAAATCAAAATACATTATGCATTCACAATGCTCTAATATGTAGTAATGCTCGTACGTCGCACGTACCTTAAATCTCCGAAGTCCGAGCCAAACCTTGCTCGAGTTCCATGCCCCGAGGAATGATGTGCTAACACGATAAATAATTCACAATTATTTACGAACATGCAACCCGTGCTCAAGCACACCCATATCCCTCAAAATATTGTCAACACACGACAATTAACCTTTAAAAAGACTCGGGGCAGGGTACATGCAGGGAGGGAACAAATGAGACGATATCGAAAATTGTTCAAGAACACCCTAAAAATTTTCGAACCCTTATCTCACAAATCGAACCCAATTAAACACCATAAATCATCTAAAATGTGAATTAAACCATCAATAGCAAGAATCATCATCCTTGCCAAAAACCCCCAAATTTTCGAATTTCAAAGCCCTAAATTCGAACTCAATTCCTAAAATTCGAACACAATTAAGCATCAACAATACATCTAAAACATGTAATAAACGACCCATAACAAGAATCGTCACAACCCTGCCAAAACCCCCAATTTTCGAACCTTATTCACGCAACCAGCGCTCAAATCGAACCAACTCACGCCAACAGCAATAATTCGAACAAATTGAACACAAAAATGGCAGGGAATTACACAATAACGACGACAAAGGGGCAAGGGAGGTTACCCAATCGAAAATCGGAAGAAATCGGACGAAAATCGAAGAACCCTAGAAATTGGGGATCGGCGCTCTCTGCCAAAATCCGAACGAGAAACGCGACCAAACTTCAAATTGCCGGAGGGGATAGCTGCGCCTCGACGAGACGAAGCCGGCGGCGGGTCGCACGCGCCGAACGGCGGCGGGACGGCGGCGGGCGAAGCGTTTGAAGCCGCGGGGGCAGGGGCTGACGGGAAGGGGCGACGCGGGAGAGAGAGAGAGAATGTAAGGGCTGAAATGAAATTTTCCTTAAAAATTTTGGGTTCAATTGGTATTTATAGCAAAAATACCCCGAAATACTATAGCCCCACAAATACATCATGATTCATTAAAAATCATCGGTTTTCAAAAATTCTCTCTCTAACTCCAAAACCCCCTACCGGTGCTCACACAAGCACCCGAGATTCCGAGACACATCAAAAACCCAACTCTTAGGTTTTACACCGTAATGTGAATACAATCTCAACCTCGGGATCCAACGATCCCAACTACTCAATAGACGAGCCCAGAAGGCCTAACACCGCGATTAAACTCCAAATCGCCACATAAAACGACTTTAGGGATTATTAACACTACGGGATTAACATCTATAATCCCTGGTCATCACAATATCCCCCACTAAAAGAATTTCGTCCTCGAAATTAGCACCGGTGTATCACGTAACACCCGGGCTACACAACAACATGAAGCCATAACTTCGATTCTTGACCATTTCAGAATCGTATTAATAAACGCGAGGATACTTACCTCACACCAACATATCACCCAAAAGGCAAACGTACCTCGATGCGGGTCATCCCAAAAGTCAGTCCCTCATGACTGCAAAACAACCGATACTTACGACTGTAGATCGGACAGTCACCTTAGTTCTAATACAACTAGTAAGAACGCATCCTGAATGACACCTCAACTTGAGAACGTTGACCTCGTGTCAAACTCTGGAGTGGAATAGACTTCCAAATCCATCATAACGTCAAAGAGCGTCAGTACAACTCAACGCTAACAGTCCAAAAGCAGTTAATCAACTGAAACTGCAAGTATTCGAATCGCTCCCGATTCTAACGTAGATATCATCCAATGACATCTTTACTATGATTCACGATGTCTAACATGCATCATTACGGGGAAACACTAGCATTCCACGTATATTCATACCAGACCTGGTCCCCGCTATACAGACCACCTACATCGGATCGGGCAACTCACGGCCACTGATCCACACAAAAGATATCTCACAAGATGTTCACCTCCGGATACCCCAAGAACCACATCTTGGTCATAAATAAACAATTGAGACTCTACAGAGTTTCAAATTTGAAAGGACATGCAATAAACCCATTGCATCCTCAACGCTTGTGTCGACAGCGACACCCAACAAATCCGAATTCCTGCCATCCCTTGATAAACCTAGGATTTAACAATCCAAACTTGGGAAGGCTATCGCATAACTCGGAGGAAAACACCAACAAGGAAGTCAATAATTGACATCCGTATACTCTCCGGTATACCTGCCTAAGCACTGACATCGCATGCATACTCAATGCACTTGGCTCGGGTATCTACAACATATCCCTAAGCCCCAAACACAACTGTCAATCCTGAGTCATTCCCATCCAGTGGAGAATGAAAATCGACGATCAACAACACGGTGTGATTCTCAAAATCAACACCACATGCACCAACTTACCGAATCTTTCAAAGATTCCCCAAATAGGTATAGTACTACCTCCTTCCTCACAAGGGAAGTGCCATCGAACTCGAGATCCACTAGTCTCGAACCACTGTTCGGAAAAACTGGATACAATAACACCCATTGCATCCCAAATACACGGATTCCCTCAAATCGAATCAACAACTACCTGATGACTCTCTTGTTGGTACTCCAACATCATTAGCTGTCCTAGACAAGTCTCACCAAGATTAAACATAAACGTATACACGTTTCAGTGAGGCACGCACAACCTCAAATGATGTGGTGACTACTAGAGTCCACCACAATCCACATCGTATCACCTTACGATTTGCCAAACTTGGTTCCAACGAGCAGTATGACGGCTCTAGCAAGCCCATCATGGTGCTATACACACGCGGCAGACAACCTAGTCTCTGCCTCTTTAGGTTTACCTCAAACCTACCAACAAGACGGACGTTTCCGTACAGCACACCATACCGTGGGAAGAAAATCAATAGAGTAGTGGGTCTGCACCCAACGTTCCTCTAATGTCCCTATGTACTTAACATAATCTGATCCTACTCCCTTAGGACCCATCCAACACCCTCAAGGGTGGTGTGACCATGTCCACCACATGTCACATCGACAGAAAGCGAGTAATTTCCTCCATGATTACTCCTGTCGTCAAATCACATGGCGAAAAGCCATTCCAACGAGCATACCTCAAGGGTATCACCACTCGTAATATGATCACCCCAAACATAAGCAGCGGTACAATCACATGTACAGCGTATCCATCCATTCCTCGAGCAACCCGCTCGGTATAAGGGTCATGTCAATCGGTGATGCACACACCACCTTGTGCTCGGTACTGGCACCCAAGGCATACCACTGAATACGTATACTCAACGCATTGTTCATCGTAACGATGATGCATGTCTAATAAGACATCTCCTACACCATCGTCATCGTCATCCCATGACGACACATGCCAACTCATGGCATCTAAGGCATTGTCAACTAGTGACGATACATGTCAATAATGACATTTAAATAACCCAGTCAACTCGTGACGGTCCATGTACATCAGCGTATGTCATCCACCATCATGCTAGTAAAATAGGCATAATAAAACATGTATATCAACGCATGACAGCTACAATAATGCTAATAGAATAGCAATATCTCATACCTCATCGCTAGCAATATAGCGGCATACATGTCTCCGTCGCTCAATAATAGTGCGTAATCAGCACCCATCGCTCGAAGGCGGCAAAATCCTGTGCTGAGTACATAGCGGCACAATCCCTCGCTATAGAATCGACGGCATGATACCTCGTCATATAATAAGTGGCATGAAACCTCGCTATACACCTGAGCATGAATCATCGTCCACATAATAGCGGAAATAGGCATCGCTATCAATACCCGACGGTATAAACCATCGCCAATCAATATAGCGGAATGAACCGTCGCTATCAATACATCTGGCGGAATGAACCATCGCCAATCAATATAGCGGAATGAACCATCGCTATAAATACATCTGGCGGAATGAACCATCGCCAATCAATATAGCCGAATGAATCATCGCTATAAATACATCTGGCGGAATGAACCATCGTCAATCAATATAGCGGAATGAACCATCGCTATCAATACACAAATCGACACAGCGGGACACATCACCGCTATCATCCGTGTCCTCATAATGAAATGAATATAAATCGACACAGCGGGACACATCACCGCTATCATCCGTGTCATCACAATGAAATGAATATAATCGACACAGCGGGACACATCATCCGTGTCATCACAATGAAATGAATTAAATCGACACAGCGGGACACATCACCGCTATCATCCGTGTCATCACAATGAAATGAATATAATCGACGCAGCGGGACACATCACCGCTATCATCCGTGTCATCACAATGAAATGAATATAATCGACACAGCGGGACACATCACCGCTATCATCCGTGTCATCACAAAGGAATGAATCATCATCCTCGACACAGCGGAATACATCACCGCTATCATCCGTGTCATCACAAAGGAATGAATCATCATCCTCACAAGCGGCATCTCATCCTCGCTTCTTCATACAAGCGGTATCTCATCCTCGCTTCGTATGGTATACCTCGCCTCAATGTGCAAGCGAGCCTCCCCCCTCCCGCTCCACATTTTTAGCGGTATAAACATAAGTATAAAAATTCTCACTGTGATAAGTAAGACTCCTGGAATGTATAATCATCATTCCTTTTTATACTCCATATTTCCTGTAACCTGCAACCATCATGGTTAGCAACAATAGCCATATACGCTATGCATCAAACATCCAATGCATAAATGCAACCACTTGCAAGTCAATACGTATACCAAAGCATGTTACCTCGGAAATATCCCTTTACCTGATTCTCTTACAAAATCAGATTCCTTGGCACATAACACACGGAGTGCCAGACATCACTATTAATGTCATCATATCGTGTTCCACACAATTCCTGCAATCACACTGATTAGCAACACCACTTTTCATATCAGAAAAAGCACATAAACAACTAGCTATGTCATACAACATTAATGCCATCATGCATAAGTATGTGCTATCAATAACTTCTTAGGCCCTTAACAGCCCCAAAGAGCAACCACTGCTCTGATACCACTAATGTAAGGACCCCAAGCCCTTAACCCTTGATTAGTGTATTGACCACTATGTGTGGCACATGCTTTCAATAAAAAGTCAATCGGGAAGCTCAGATGATACTTTTTCATTGAATGGCAATCACAAAATTTTCTTTAATACTCAATGTTATAAGATCATCAGCCTAACAACAAATAGACTCATAAAGTTCGCCCAATACCATCCCCTTTTTGCCACTTTTCACATTGTGGATTTTTATAAAAATTTGGGCAGAGTCTCCCCATAAATAGAGCTATCCCGAAATAAAAGCACAACACATAACATAATTCCCGGCCAGGGAAAACATAATACTCATCAGAATGCAGCAATACCAAGTAAATTCCCAGCCAGGGAAGACACCACACATATGACGGCAAAAGTGGGTTTCAACACCCACACAATACACCAATGACTCTCATATCATTTTGCAATTCTACCTCTAATTGCATGCAACATAAAATGAAAGAGAGAAAGGCTCATGCCTTTATATACAATCCATATACAAGTATAATCGTGCTCACATGCGAGCCTCATGAATGTATATATAACCTCAGGTGTATATAAGTACTCTATACGATACCGTGCTCCATCAAGCCCTGGTACCACGATCCTGGGAGTACATCCAATCAACAGCTCGAGCTCAACTCCAAAGCCATCGATGTACCTGTTCACCTGCCCCAACAGAGACAGCCCCCAACGGGGTGAGCATACCAATACACAAAATCCCATAATCACAATAATGAAATTCATAATTTACAACAAAAGTAAATACTAATGAATTTAAATGATACTCCGTGGATGGCAACGTCCTCATCCGGGATTCCGTGTACAGTCCCTGTTCTCACAATCATCAAACTCATCAAATCTCAAAAGTCAGTAAATCAACACATTGATTTACTCATCGCATGCCTGATTCTCAAATATCAATAATTAATGATTCCAAGTTCATTTTACATGCAAATATAGATATCTCAATATCTAATACTGATTTCACAACCTCGCTATTAATCACAGATAACTCAAATGCCTAGCATTTATGTTACCAATTCTCCATTATACCTAGACATCTCAAATGTCTTATAATGAATACATGATCCCACGATCATTCTCAGGCATCTCAAATGCCATACAATAGTCATATACATCAGGTACCCCATATACCTTATGAGAGTTACACTACTCTAGTGTCACGCGCGCCCCTGGCGGCGATATCAAGATTAGGTCGCTTCATAGCTTCTCAATACATATAAATAATCCTCATGCAACACATATAATAATCCTCGTGCAACACATATAATAATCCTCGTGCACGATTATTCAATAAAATCAAAATACATTATGCATTCACAATGCTCTAATATGTAGTAATGCTCGTACGTCGCACGTACCTTAAATCTCCGAAGTCCGAGCCAAACCTTGCTCGAGTTCCATGCCCCGAGGAATGATGTGCTAACACGATAAATAATTCACAATTATTTACGAACATGCAACCCGTGCTCAAGCACACCCATATCCCTCAAAATATTGTCAACACACGACAATTAACCTTTAAAAAGACTCGGGGCAGGGTACATGCAGGGAGGGAACAAATGAGACAATATCGAAAATTGTTCAAGAACACCCTACAAATTTTCGAACCCTTATCTCACAAATCGAACCCAATTAAACACCATAAATCATCTAAAATGTGAATTAAACCATCAATAGCAAGAATCATCATCCTTGCCAAAAACCCCCAAATTTTCGAATTTCAAAGCCCTAAATTCGAACTCAATTCCTAAAATTCGAACACAATTAAGCATCAACAATACATCTAAAACATGTAATAAACGACCCATAACAAGAATCGTCACAACCCTGCCAAAACCCCCAATTTTCGAACCTTATTCACGCAACCAGCGCTCAAATCGAACCAACTCACGCCAACAGCAATAATTCGAACAAATTGAACACAAAAATGGCAGGGAATTACACAATAACGATGACAAAGGGGCAAGGGAGGTTACCCAATCGAAAATCGGAAGAAATCGGACGAAAATCGAAGAACCCTAGAAATTGGGGATCGGCGCTTTCTGCCAAAATCCGAACGAGAAACGCGACCAAACTTCAAATTGCCGGAGGGGATAGCTGCGCCTCGACGAGACGAAGCCGGCGGCGGGTCGCACGCGCCGAACGGCGGCGGGACGGCGGCGGGCGAAGCGTTTGAAGCCGCGGGGGCAGGGGCTGACGGGAAGGGGCGACGCGGGAGAGAGAGAGAGAATGTAAGGGCTGAAATGAAATTTTCCTTTAAAATTTTGGGTTCAATTGGTATTTATAGCAAAAATACCCCGAAATACTATAGCCCCACAAATACATCATGATTCATTAAAAATCATCTGTTTTCAAAAATTCTCTCTCTAACTCCAAAACCCCCTACCGGTGCTCACACAAGCACCCGAGATTCCGAGACACATCAAAAACCCAACTCTTAGGTTTTACACCGTAATGTGAATACAATCTCAACCTCGGGATCCAACGATCCCAACTACTCAATAGACGAGCCCAGAAGGCCTAACACCGCGATTAAACTCCAAATCGCCACGTAAAACGACTTTAGGGATTATTAACACTACGGGATTAACATCTATAATCCCTGGTCATCACAATATCCCCCACTAAAAGAATTTCGTCCTCGAAATTAGCACCGGTGTATCACGTAACACCCGGGCTACACAACAACATGAAGCCATAACTTCGATTAACTTGAAAGGGTTCAAGAACCACAAACTACTAGAAAAGTGAAAACGGTGAAATTAATTGAGTCAATCATAACCTTTGATTTACACGCACGAAGGAGATTTGAAAATGTTTCAAGAACTCCTGATAAATTGAATTTACTCCTAGAAAGTAGTCAAAATGATTTTGACCATGGATGTGATCCTAGAACTTTCAAGGAGACGGTGTTGGACATCGTTTTGGGATATTGGCGAGATGCCGTGAAATTTGAAATAGACTCCATGTACTCCAATAAGGTATGGGCCTTAGTAGATCCTATTTGGGAATTGTTCCCATTGGCTGCATAGATTTACAAGTGAAAGCTTGGAGTGGATGGGAAGGTAGCGACCTTCAAAGCTTAACTGATGTGAAGAGATTATTCTCATAGGCAAAGAGTTGTCTGTGAGAAACTTTTAATCAGTTGTGATGCTATAGTCTATTTGGATTTTTATTAGTTATATCTGCATATTATGAATATGAGATATGATAGTTGGATGTGAATACAACATTTCTCAATGGTGACATTGAGGTAGAAATGTAGCAGCCAAAGGTGTTCACAACTTATGGGCGTTAGCAAAATGTTTGCAAACTCCATAGGTCCATTTATAGGCCTAAGAAGACATCCCAAAGTTTAAACTTTCATTTTGATAACATCATCAAAGTGTTTGGTTTTGTTATAAATCCGGAAGTGGCATGTGTGTGCAAAAAGGTTAGTGGGAGCACGGTTACATTTGTGATGCTTTAAGTCGATTATATCATGCTCATTGTGAATGGTATTGGATTAATCAATTAAAGCATGATTATCTACTAATTTCTCCATGTAAGATTGGGAGAAGCGTCATACGTGCTTAGCATAAGGATCTATAGGGATAGATCTAAAGGATGCTTGAGATCTCTCAATCTACGTACATAAACACTGTGCTAAAAGGGTTTAGCATAGAATAGTCGAAAAATGAGTTACTTCATATAATGTCATAGTATTCATCTCTCGAGTCAATGGGCCGTAAGATTGATGAGGAGAGAGAAAAGATGACATTGGTACCTTATATTTCTACTTTTAATAGCATATTGTATGCTATGGTATGTACTTGGCCTGATGTATGTTCTTAGAGTAATGGGCAGACATCAGACAGATCCCGGTGAAGGTCACTGGAAAACTGTGAAAATAATCCTCAAGTTCTTATGAAGAACTTATGATATGTTCATGGTTTTTGGATCTGTAAGTCGAGAAATAAAAGTTGAAGGCTAAGCTGATGCTGGTTTTTTTTAAATTGGATGTAGATGATACCATATCGATGTTCGGATTTGTATTTAAGCTCAATGATGGTGATGTCTCTTGGAAACGTTCCAAGCAAGACACGACATTGGATTCCACCATTGAAGCTGAATACATTGCAGCATACGATGCAGCAAAGTGGCAGTTTGGATAAGAAATTTCATCCAAGAGTTGGGTGTAATTTCTAGTGCAGTTGACACAGTCTCTGTGTACTGTGACAACATTTGAGCTATTATGAATAGCCAAGATCTCATCAGGATCCAAACATATATTGAGAAAATACTATCTAATGAGACAGATGGTAGACGCGACATTATTATCGAGAGAATCGCTTCAACAGAAAAATATAGTGAATCCACTGCCAAAGCATTTACAATGATTGGTGTATGTTAGACATCTTGGGAAGATGGTCTTAAGACACATGAGTAGTTGGCTTTGGGAAAGTGAAAGATATTGTTGTCATACATGATTAAGTAAATCAATAGTTGATTGATTGTACCTGTAATCTTATTATGACAAATCTTTGTTTGAATATTAATATATATGGCACTTCTTCATCTGTTTACCCATGCATCTTGATGCATTGATGAAGTCCTTGAGATTGCTATAGTCCATAGAATGTGGTTACGCATATGATGGTGACATGAAATACATTCTCGACTGCGATTTCTAAATGTTCCTGGTCGATGAGCCTTCGAGAATGGGATATCGATATATGCTCGTTAGAGACTGGTATTCATGATGTGTCTATTGTAGTGCGCCGCGTTTCATCGGCGTTGGCTTGGAGAAGTCAGCACACATGAATAGGTGCTCATTAGGAATGAGTTCACTGAACGACCCTACTCGGAATTCTATAAGTGGTTACCACTTGTCGAGTATAGAATTTCTAGTCATAGTCGTGCACCATTACTCCTCATGACCCGAGGCGTCATTGAGGTCTTGATAGATAGCTGTGTACTTTGATTTAATGACTGATCTCATGTGGGTCATAAAGTCATTATTTTGGGTATTCAGTGATGCTGTCAGAGGCCTATGATTGTCGTTGGGGATTCACCACTGGTCTTGATGAACCAGGATGTCCTATGTGTTTTTCTATATATGATTCGAGGAATCTCTGGCCAGAGTGGGTAGTGCTTGTGAAAAAAGAGTTTTTCATATACGCACACAAAGAATCATATAACGTGAAACAAATACATAGTTATTGAAATCATAATGGGTCTCGATCAACCAATGCCCTTGATTCAGACGGGACATATTGAGTGAAAGGAATGTACTGCACGCTAACTATGGCTGACAGGTTCTCGTACGTTGCTAGTCATTTGTATCTAGGTCTTCGTGAAGCGCAGATGCTAGGCGCTACCCACGATCGGTAGGTTGTTGCTGGAATTATATTTCCGTTATTGTCTATTAAAGGAGTTTAATTGACAATGGGGCATTCAGGGTAAGCCCAAGAAGTTGTTTGACTTCTAAAATCACAAAGGTTGTGATCCTACTGCTATGATACACTTGAGCCTCGCTGGGTCACAATCAACCGGCAGCCGATCTATCGATGAGAATTGAGACTTAAAGGTTAAGTGCTCAAATTGAGTGATTTAGTATAGATGAATTTAATTTTTGAAAGCTCCTCATTCTAGTGGAGTTTCTATATTTGAAAGTGTTTCATCTATAGAAAGTTCTAAAATTAAATCATTTGATATATTTATGTTTCATAATTATGTAAAATGGTTGTACATCAAGTTATTCAATTGGATTGACTTACTTGGATTATGATTTTATTGTTTTGTGTTGGCTTTTGGGCAAGTGGGAGATTGTTAGCATAAAATACCCAGCAAGCCAAACGTTGGCCCGATGGGCTTTATGAGCCTAGCCCATTAGCTGTCTCATGAACACTATAAATATAAGGTTCACTCTAGGGTTAACCTAGACCATTCAATACACTTCATCTCATGGAATAGCCGACATCACACTAGCACTGGTGCGGGCTTGTAGATCTGGTCAGGTTGATTGGACTCGAGGATCACTGCCATCAGATTGATTTCGCTGTTATCGGTAATCCCTTTTCGTGCATTATATTATGATATTTGCATGTTTATATATGAATCAGACGGGATCGACCGTCCCCGGGTCAGATCTGTTTATTGTATTATTTCCGCTGCGTTTGGATCTGGCGCCGGGGTACGGAAACCCAACATTGAAGACGTCACTCTTCACGTTAATATTGCTCCCGTCTCCAGTAACTTGCTGCTCTTTTTATCTGTTCGTTCGTCCCTGAACTCCTCTTCACAAAGTCACGTACGTGAATCACTCTCCTCCTCTCTCTCGTTGTTGATTTTCGTAAGTTTTTCTCTTCTTTTCTTACGTCTTGATCGTTGCTGCTATTTTGTACGTAAGTGATCCCTTCGTGAATAATAAGTGAATTTTCTTCCTAAATATTCTGCTCGCCTCGCATAAAACCTTCACTCCTTCACGTTCTCGATCCTCTGTTCACGTAAATTTCTTTACGTCTTTTACGTCAATTCCCGTCTTTGAAAGTTTCTTTTGCTCAAGTCTGTTCACCTCCAAAATCTCTTCCCCACGTCCAGAATTTTCGTTCGTATCTCTCTCTTATCTCTCGTTGAAGTCTGAAGTTCTCCCTCTGAACTCCCACGTACGTTTCTTTTTCCTCCTTCAAATCTGATATGACATCTCCTCTTATTGTCTCATATGCTGCACACTTTTATCATGTTCACCTCTATCTGATATTGGTTCACGTACGTCTCGTATCTGCTCACTTACGTTGCTTATCAGATTATGCTCAATCTTATCACCTTCTCACGTACATTCTTATCTTCACTTCTATCCGTAAACTCCTGCTGCCTCAAATCTCTTCGTCTCCTATCTGCTATCGTTCGGCCTGTCCTCAATCTCTTCACTCCGTTATCTCGTAAAATTATGGTCTCACTCTTTATCCTCTTAATATCATATATTATAATATCATGTATTATAATACAGTATTTCATCCATGTCCGATAATATCCGGTTGTTCTCGGTTTGGTTCTTTTTTATCATTTTAAGCTTAATTCTTCCACTTTTATGCATTTGAACCTGGATTCCTGAAATAAACAAATATATACCAAAACACGTAATAATTTCCAGAAATCACTATAAAAACACCTCTAATCATATATCAAATTAAGTGTAAAAATCACACTTATCACCAATTGAAATTCAGCCAAACGTATCCAGGCGGACTTGGCACATGGTGCTGACACAAAGATCTGTTCAATACGTTCCAACCATTCATCTGCTTGTTCCCCTGATTCAGTACCCTCAAAGCGAGGCGGCTGATAACTCAGAAATTGTGTTAAAGTCAACTCTACAGGTAACAATACATGTTCCATTGGCCCTTGCCCAAATGGTGGTGGGGGCACAGGCGCCAATCCAACACTCGCGTTGCCACTCATGGCATTCCCAACATCATCATGAGGTACTCTGTCTGCCATTACTGCAAATACAGGGTTATCCCAACAAACAAATATATAAAGAATGTCAGTATAACAGCATATCAATACTCTCAACATGCTTTCAAGTGATTAGGCAACTCTCTAATACACTTCCTCTACCATTATTCACCCCGTTCTCGAACCACTGCTCTGATACCACTAATGTGGGGTCCTCGTTACTTAATCACTTATGTATCAGTTCATTTATACATATGTGAGTAAGAATTAAGTAAAACATATACTGATTAAGAGTTTAGTTATGTAAGTTGTTACAAGTTGACAAAAACCATGTCATAATATACATCATATATGCAGCAAACCAACCTAGACCAAAACTCCTAAGTAGTGGTTCAGCTCGCAGCGGAAAAAGACTCACAATCCCATCCTCCCACGTCTATGAGTCCCTACAGAAACAATCACACAACATGAGTATAGATAAACAACTATCCCAGTGCAATATCAATAAAAACATAAACGATAAAGCACTATAAACATCCAATGTGATTGTCATGTATCATGCATCATCAAATGCAATTATGTCATGACATGTCTCATTCTTCATCCTGTTATAACCAGACCAATATGATATGCCTATCTCAGCTCAATATGTCAGTGGAACCTCCTCACATCTTCATATTAGCAGCACATATTATAGTACCGTCCTCACATGTTATAATAGCAAGAGCATATACCCAACCGACGTATATCTCTCATGCCAAAGCATATGTAGCATACCTATCGTGGCAACAATCCCAGCCAAAGCATATACCCAACACTGGTATATCTATCGTGGCACCGATCTCAGCCAAAGCATATACTACACATCTATCGTGGCATCCCTCTCAACAATATAAATAATCATGAATGCACATGCATATGATACCATGCTCATATCATCATCACAACAATATCATATACTCGTACGTCAAAACGTACCTGTCCACATCAACAACATAAAACAAATACATAAAGCACATATTCCTTACCACACAAAACCAATTTCTAAGTTGCAACAAGTTTCCTTGATTCCAAGTTCAAATCCAAGAAAAAGAAACAAGAGCAAGAAAAGGGTTTTGAGAGGAGCTTGTGTAGAGAATTTGTGGGTGAGTTATGGTGTGTTGTGTGTTTATCCATCTGATTTAACATGTTATATCTACTCTTCCACTTCAACTCAAATGCAAGTGCAAATTTCTCTCAAATTCATGTCAAATGTAAATTCCAATTATGTGATGCATTTTGTCTCTTGTTCACTATAACATAACATTGTTAAGTCCCTACTACATGTCTATGTTATTAACTCACCATCTTTGATTGCTCACATATACATAGTCATTTTATTACTTTTCAACTACACTTCATTCATGCATGGCATTACTCATGCTCGGATCAACCCAAACCCGAGGCCACATCATACCGTAATTCTTCATAATATGACACCACTGTTAGGTTTCCGTCCCCGGCGCCAGATCCAAACACAGCGGAAAAATGAAAATAAACAGATCTGACCAGGGGACGGATAGATGGCGCCTGATTCATATATAAACATGCAAATATCATAAATAAATGCAAGAATAGGATTACCGTTCACCGGCGTAGATCTGAATGCAGTGACCCTCGAGTCCAACCAACCCGACCAGATCTACAAGCTCAGCACCAGTGCTAGTTTGATGTTAGCTTTTGTGAGAGGGAGTGAATTGATTGAGAGTGATTGAGAGTCGTCCAACCCTAGAGAATGAATGTTATATTTATAGTTGTAATATATCAGCTGATTGGGCTATGATTCATAAAGTCAATCGGACTAACATTTAGCTTGCTGGACATTTATGCTAACAGGTAGAAACTCAGATTACGGATTTACTACAGGTGAATGAACTTTCAATTACAAATTATTTTCGATCATGCTGATCAAATTAAACAAGGAATTTCATAAGGATACATAAAACATGAATAATAGATAAAAATTTAGAATCTAAAAATCAAAGGAGGGACACAAAACCTTGAGAATTATCCATAAAAAAAATTCAAAGTAACAGCAGAATTCTACCTCTCCAATTGCAAGCTGTACCATTTTTCCATTTCTTGTTTTTCCACTTTCTTCATTTCTCCATTTAACTATATCAACCTCCATTTCTCCATTTAAACTACATCAAACTCCTTTTTTCATTTAAAACTAAATCTAATATAAATTATGAAAAAATTTATAATAAAAATATATTATAGAATGATATATATTATGCACATACAACGCGTGTGCTCTGGCTCTTAGTATAATTACGATAGATCTTTGATCAATCATAAAAAGTGTTTTCTTTGCCTACCCGAACACACTTCTCTACCAGTCGTAAATGGAAACCGGAATTGTCACTTAAAAATCAGAACAAAAACCGATTTCAATTTCGACTGTAAATCGAAATCAAATCGAGAACATTTTGCTTCAGTTCTGCTTTTTAAAAACATGAAATCAAAATAGGAACTAGAACTATATGCTAATCTTACATTTTATGTTTGATAGCATATAATGTTATATAATTAAACTATTTAATTTATGTAAACAAGCCACAAATTTTATTTTTTCAATAAATAAAACTTTTTATAAAACTTTGTACTATAATTGTTAAATAAATTAATTTTAATCATTTTGATTAACTAACAAGTTATATCGTCATTTTTTCTCGGTCTAAATTAAAGAATAAAGGTGAAACGTTAGGAACCGAATTGTATCAAAACGATACGATTAGAGAACCAAAACCATAGGTTAGAACATGGTCATGTCTATATATACTATTATAGTGGGCATTAAAATTTATATTTATCAATAAATATTTATGAGAAATAAATATTTATTTATATGGATAGACCTGACCATTATTCTTAACTCTATGGTTTAGTTCCCTACTCGAATCAGATCAAATCGTTTGGATACAGTTTCAGCCCTGGTTTATTTTTATTTTGTTTAATCAAATCATTTTTATATAAAAATAAAATATATTTTGTTTTGTTTTCTGTTTTAAAACATTTGCTTTTTATTGTTTTATTTTATAAAAGATAAGATATTTATCCAAACAAACTCGATGAACTTATCCCCTTATGCATTTATCAAATGTTATTCGCCACACAGAACATTAGAGTTTGGAACATTAAGAACCTATCACTGCTTTTTCGCAATTGGTACATTAAATATTTGCTTTTTATTGTTTTATTTAAAAAATAAGATATTTGTGATGCTCGGGAATTATTGGTGTAAATCCCGTGTGGTAATGATCCTTAATGGATTTTAACTGTGGCAATTATGAATTAATTGCGGTATTGGGACTCCCGAGAATTTTAAATCCGGTATTTGGAGTCGTTGGATCCAAGGGTTGAGATTATATTCTCATCGTGGTGATAACCTTGGAATTTGGTTTTGGTGGGATTTGGGGTCCGGAGTACTTTGTGTTGTGGCTGATAATGAAAATTGAGATTGAGATGTAATTATTTAACACGGATGATTTTTAATGAGTCATGATGTATTTATGAGGGACTCGGGATTTTTTTGAACCTTAGTACTATATATACCAAGTGGACTCGGTGTTCGATCATTTTGGATCTCATTTCTCTCTCTCTCTCGCCAGCGCTTCCCTTCCCCAAACCCATTTCCCTTCTCCTTTTTCTCCCATGAGCAAATCGGTGGAGGCTTTCGGGGCCGGATTTCTTGAAGAAAAGTTGGTAATCTTCCTCCCCTCATCTTTAGCTTCGTTTTGATTATGATTTTGTGGTGTTTGGTAAGGATTGGTGATGGGTTTGAGTTTTTGAATTTTAAAGATTTTTGGATTTGGGTGTTAAAGGAGGTTGTATAGCTCCTTGTTGAGGATTTATGATGTACGGGGTGTGGGGATTATTGTTTTGGAAAATTTTGCAAGAAAAAAACGTCGTTTTTGGCTGGAGCAGGTCGAGGCGATCGACCGCCTCAAATGAAACGATCGATCACCAAGGGGCATTGGCCATTTTAAACAGTGAAGCGATCGATCGCTTCAAATGTGGTGATCGATCGCATGGAGACAATGACGTTGAGAGGCGATCGATCGCCTGGAATGAAGCGATCGATCGCCCGGAATGAAGCGATCGATCGCCCATGCCTATTGTTGAGGGGCGATCGGGAATGAAGCGATCGATCGCCCATGCCTATTGCCAGTTTTGTGGGAATTATTTCGTGTTGAGTTTTCGATGCATGCTTCGCCCGGGGTCTTTTAAAATGGTTAATCGTCTTGGATTGACGATATATTTGGAGATTGTGAACGTGCTTGGGCACGTGATTGCATGCTTGTAATTAATTGTGAATTATTAATTGTGTTTAGCACATAATTCATCGGGTCACGGGACCAAGGCAAAGTTTGATTCGGACTACGGAATTATAAGGTACGTATAACGTACGAGCATAATCTTATATCTTATTGCAATTGTTGAATACATGGTACATTGTATTTGCAATAAATGGATAGGCATTGTGAATTATATGGTGCCACTTTTGAGCGAGCAATGATTGTGATGTTGTCGCTATTGAGCGAACATCGGTTATTGACGACGCTGCTGTTGAGCGTGCATAAGGTTAAAATGCCGCTATTGTGGAGCGAGCGATGAAATAGAACTAGGGAACCATTGGTTAGATATATGTGATATCTATGGCCCTTCATTTAATGATTTAATCATATGTGGTTATGAAACTTGCATGGCAGGAATGGTTTTAGTTAATCAATGTAGTGATTAACTGATTTTGAGAATTTGATGGTTTTGGATATTTTGAGAACAGGAACAGTACAGGGGATCCCATGTGGTAACGAATACTATACATGGAGTATCTTTTACATTACAGTTTTATATTCTGTAAATTATATACTGTGATTATTAGAACGATGGTATTTGTATGCTCACCCCGCGTGTGGGTTGTCTCTGTTGGGGCAGGTGGAACAGGTACAACGGTAACTCCGGAGTTGAGATCGATCTATGGATTGGAGGTGCTTCCAGGACTGAAGTACCAGTGATGGTATTGAGCACAATATTTTATACATTAGATACACATGCATTCATTGATGCTCGAATGTGAGCACTACTATATATATATATGGGTTGTATAAAAACGCAAGGGTCTTTCTCTTTTCACTCATGTGTTGCATGCAATTAATTAAGGAAATTGCTAAAAGAATTAAGATATGTTAGTGTATTATAAGATGCATACTTAAGGGTTGAGTGGTATGGAAGATTTGAACATTATATGGAATAATGTAAGAAATTTTATTGTTGATACATTATGATATGGTTGCTTGTGGTTTTTTCCCCCTGATTACATGATTGTATGCACTTAACACTTGGGTTAATACACTAATAGCGGATTAAAGGCTAGGGGTACTTACAATATTTATACAAACAAACTCGATGAATTTATCCCCTATGGAAAAATTTCAGGATTATATACTAACTAATGGGTTTTGATGGCAGGGGATACGAGTTTATTGAGGAAGGAAGATAAGTTTGTAATGTTGGCGGAGGATGTTTAGGGGGTGATGGAGGTAGAGGTTATGAATTTAGTGCCATGGGATTAACGACAGGGACAGCTCTTGGTGAGTCATTTTGGGCTCTAACTACGACATCTATGTCTGTCGTAATCTGCGTTGCTACAACGGATCAAGTTGACTTGAGTTCAAAAACTGATTTTAACCTCAAACATTGCAGTTCAACTACATTTGGCTTGGGGAAGGGAAGTGTTCGTACTTGGTGAATACTTGATGTGGTGAATACTTGATGCTAACAAGAAATAGGATAGAGGACAAGTAGTGGCTGATGGAGAAGTGACAGAAACACTGCTCCACAAGGCTGAAATTGAGGTGGATGTATTGTTATAGACCAAAGTTTGTCCAGCAAGCTAAGATAGGAATGGACCAGCAATTGAGGTGGATGTATTGTTATAGACCAAATTCTTTATACACATTTGCCAGCAGCATTTTCAGAATACGTTCCTTGACACAACCAACGAAAGTACAACTTAAAAAAGGCAAATGACTCTGTATACGAATTTGTTATACACATCAAGCTCGTTGCTCCTACAATCTCTTCCACGATGAATTGGACAAGCAGATAGTTTCAGAAGTTTACGGAAGTGAAGAAAAATAAGTGAAGAGGTCTCGAATAGGCGAAAGAGAAAGCTTGTATACAGTGCTTCTGAGTGCTTGTTTGGCATATTCCAAACTCCACCATATCCCATTATAGAAAAAGACGTGCATATTATAGTTGTTCAGCCATTTGTGGTCCTGTGCATGAACTTCAAGGGAAATAACTGTCGAACTAGGGGATTGCAAATCAAGAATCTGAGTGGAATTGTAAGAATTAGAAGACTCTAGATCCTGAAAGTTCAACTTTGTAGGTAGAACTGTCGGTCATTAGGGTCTCTTGCGAAAAATCTATAAATTCAGTCACTCAGCTCGTCTGCATTATTATCGGGAAAGATAAATTGAAGGTCTTTGTTATCTCTATATACTTGCACCAGCGCAGCAGCCTTGTATGCAAATAGCCCGACCATAGCTGGCAATAACTGTGAAACAAGAACAAAATCTTGATAACTCGAGCTCGAATATCAATACCAAAGATTCGATAAGCTACACTTTTGAATACCTGAAAATCAAATACATTGTGGGAAAAATGTTGGGAGAGTTCCCACAAACCATAAATAGCGGCAGGAATAACAAGCCTTGGTGATGAAAGTGCGACACTTGCACCTTTCACTGATCTTTCGAACGCGTCCTGCAAGTCCTCGCTTCTTATTCCGATTCTGACAGAACCCAAATGTCAGCTCGCAGAAGCAAGAAAATAGATTCTTGAAAATAAAATAAAGAAATGGTTGGCATAAGTGCCGGCACCTTTTTGACCGCTTTTTGGTGAAAATTTGCGGAACAAAATCCCTCGACATGTTGTCCGCATGTTTGCAGAGTAGCTGAAAGTACAAGCAACTGCAGGAATAAAATAACCACATGGATACGTCAAGAATATGAGTGGGATGAAAAAGTAATTTTTCCACTTCAAAATGCTACTTTATTGAGAAACAGTACATTGACTAAACTAGATTATACAGTTCATGAATCCCGACTAAACATGTGGAAAAAACAGAGTGTGCAGATCTTGTTTTTTTTTTTTTTTTTTATGACTCGGTATCCGACCCGAAGACCGACTAATCCGGGGGACCAATCACCCCGTCCTCTAGCGGGGGCCTCAATTGAAGCCGGGGCTTTACGCCACCGTATGGACTTGGCCCACGGAAATTGATAGCACCATGGAGATTTCGAACATAAAACCTAGAGAGGAGCAAGATTCCTAAGTCCCAAGCCTCTACCACCAGGCCAACCCCTGGGGGTTTAGCGTGCTGATCTTGTACAAATTTCAGCATCGACAATAGATTATTAAAACAACCAGGCCCCTTCAGATTTACTCACGTCGAGAAAAGAAAGGTCTAAAGTCATACCTGAGAAGAACTCCGACAGCATAGCTCACAGCAGCCTAACGGATATAGAGTAAAGTAAGCATATTTGAGGGTTTCAAATTCTCTCTTACCAAAGGATGATTGCAAATAAAAAGGGAGAAAATAAACTAAACCTCCTTTGTAAAAGTATGTATAAAGTTGAGTTAAAAGCCAGAGCAAGTTAAAGTTTATCCTCAATTCCTGTAAACATATGTAGAGATTCTACGAATATCTACCTCAACTGACAAAGCTACGAGACAGTATCCAGTACATGCAGTTCCAATACCCACCGTCAAAAGCAGCAGTTCCCTCTTTAGCTGCATTGGCACGTGAAAACATCTGCATATTACCAGATAGAGAAACACTGCGTTGCCCAAACGAAAGACTAGTGACAAGTGTTCTATTTTAATATAGTACTTGTTGTACATCAATGGAAAATAATTTTGTGTTTTAAGATATAACCTTCTTGTTGGGTTTCATCACAACTTGGATCGATTACAGAACGGAAATTTAAACTTTTTCGATCTACTATACATTCCAAGGACAGTTGATTGTCTTTGCTTCATACAAAAAATCACATCTTATATATAAATGCACGAAAAGAAATTACTACAAGATCTTAGTGTCGAACTCTAACTCCATCTGCATACTTTGCCGCAAGTAAGGTCCACTAACTGACTAAATCTACCACAAAGTTAATCGGCACTCGATAACTATATGTTATATACAAACATGATATATATTTTGTTGTGTGTTGTCACGCTTACCATTTTTTGAAATTTCTAGTATTTTTGTTCGTATACCTCATGTTCTTTCTTAAAAGTTGGAAGAACAAATTGTTTTTATCACATTTTAAAATGACGCGAGACACATTAATTTTAGCGAAATACTAGTTTCCTTCCTCCTTTATTTTCTATCTTAACAATTCTTTATCGATTCCTTTTTTTTTTTGCAAGGTAACCCCTCACATTTTTCTCCATTCTTTTTTACTTAAGATTTGATTTTATTTTTTTTTTAATATTTGATTTTTCACAAATCTCGACTTCCCGTTCTTCATTGTCTCATAGTTTTTCACCCTATTGACTACTTCTTCAAGTGAACAATCAACCTTGTTCATGGTGCAGTTGGAACAAAACCATCAAATAAGCTTAGAAGAGACTAGAGGCTTACATCCACAACCAGTTGATGAGGTATCACCACATCCAGATTTTCTAATTTTTTGAATAGAGGTGTTATTTTACATCATGCTCATGGACCAAAGCCCCTTCTCACAGGCGAGATGAAAACAACTCTTTCGAGGTTGCAAGTATCAAGGATTGTATCTGCTCACCAAACAACAATTGTAGGTATAGGAAAATATCCGTAGAATAAGCAAATTCCTCATATCCTAATTTAAGCTCATTTGAGATCGATGTCATCACATAGCATCGATCTGTGAGATCATTATCCCACAGCTTTCTTGTGTGGGTTCTTTTTAGTAGAAGAACAGGGAGATGCTTAAGGTGGATGTATTACAGTTTTTCAGAAGCAAGCATTTTTTAAAATCACGAAGCCGGTTTTTCAGTAGAGAGAATAGCAGCTAGTGGATAACAAACATTAGCCGACTATTCAATTATGATTTTATTCAAAAACCATTAAATTTAGGAGTTGAATTGCCTCCCACTAAATTTTCGAATTTCATTACCTTCTTATAGTATATAGAAAGTCAAACTATCATTATTGGCTTCTTGATTTGAAAATTATGCTTTGCTTCTGGAAACTTGTCATTCATCCTTAATGGGAAGCCTCCTACTGAAGCGTCTCCCAGTTCATCGACTAAAGAGATCTTAACACTTGAGAAGTGGTGGATAACGATCTAACGGCTAGATTCTATATGATGGCATCGATGTCAAATGAGCTACAACGACGATATGAGATATTACTCCTACTTCAGATATTTTTTAACACCTACAGTGGTTGTTTGGTAAACATATACGATTCTTAAGACTCACAACCTCGAAAGAGTTGTTTTTGTCTCGCCTTTGAGAAGGGGCATCATTCCATGAGCATGGCATAAAGATAATATCTCTAATAAAGAAGAGAATTTGGATGTGGTGATACTATCTGATCCTTTCATCTTTTCGAAGCTTATTTGAAGGCTCAGTGACTAACTACACCGTGAACAAGATTGATTGTTTGCTTGACGAGCAAGTCCATACACTAGAAGGCCATAAGACATTGAAGTTAATTATTAAGGACAAATAATCAAATCTTAACAAAAAGGACTGTGGAAAAGGGTGATCATCCTTATTTCAAAAGGGTGGCTACGTGACTTGCAAAAGGGAAGGAATTGATAAAGAAAAATCAAGGAAGGAAACTAGTATGTTTGCCTTAAGTTAATGCATGACGTCACTTTAAAAAGTGACAAGAAAAAGCCTTGTTCTTCCAATTTTAACAAAAAACATATGGAGGTGCAAGCACAAAAAAGCTAGAAACTTTAAAGGGATACAAATCTTGATAAGTACGCCAACAAAGAATAAAATACATATATTATTCATATATAACAAATAATCGTTTAGTGCCGATTATTTTGTGGTGGATCTAATCAGTTAGTGGACTCGATTAAGCGGATTGTGGGTTGTCGCAAAGTCTAGGGTCAGTCAGAGTCAGAGTTGGACAAGTGGAGTCAGAGTTGGACAAGTGGATACACATGTATCCGTCCACGACTCAAGTCCATTTAATAATCTCTTTACGTGCATTTACATTTAATGTATGAATCAAAGTCAATAGATTTTCCCTGGAATTTATAAATCGAAATTTTTTTAAAAAAAAATTTCGCTGCATATTCGATTTGGATTCCGGGAATACCCACTACTTGTAACATGCTTTATTAGTGAAACGAAATAGGAAATGTATATAGCACCTAGAGATGATAACAATTCTTCAATAGTAATGAAAAGCCCTCGAGTTATGTGCCTACATTCAAGGTGCAACAAGGCTCACCCTGTCAGGCTAGAAACATGACAAGGGTAGTGGGATCAGTAAAATGAATGCGTTGCCAATGAAGCTCGGACTTTGGCATGTTTCAAAAGACTCAAGGTAACCTCTAAGTTTACCTTAAATGTGTTGATGAAAACTAAAAAAGTGAAATGTTATGTAGTAGTCATTTATTTTGGCCTATATACTAATGAATATTTGTTCTATTATCTTTCAGAAGTAAGAATATATTGGACGATAAGTGACCACGGAATTTTTCTCGAGATGTTTAGATCTAGTATATTATCTCTAGGTGTATAAAACATGTGTTTCACATTCTTCCTACCACCCACGTTCTACGAGTAGTACGCTCCCATACCAAATAACTATGGCTTCCATCGTTCCTATTACATTAGAAATAAACTGAGTAGGCATCACAATCTTTCATTTGCATATTCCTATATCAACTAAGGAAAATTGGCAACAATATTCATGACATCAGCATAATAATTTCCCCTAAAACTCATGGTCCAACCCGACCTTGGCAAAACAACTAACCTACTCAAAGAATTCAAACGACATTATGTGCTATTGCTACAGATAAATCGAGTAAAAACGAACGTGGAGAAAATTAATCTCAAGGATTAAGAATCTAGCTAAGGACAAACTCGATAAAGATAACTTGAATTTGAGACAGCGTACAGCTTCATATCTGAGGAAATTCAGTCTCTTCCGTCTGTAACCATCATCGAGAAATTCCTATCATCGTAATCACATAAAAATCAACAAGTTCACAGGACGATCATCTCAGACTAAAGATTCATCGGTGACAACTATCATAATCATGGGAGTCATTTTACAGGTAAGTACAGACAAAGGTCCGCATACAACCTTGTAGACAATCTTCCTGTTCACTGGTACAGAATTGCTGTCACCAAGAAGAAATTCACTAGTTTGTTTCAATTTCAAGAACCCATCATTTTCATTCTCTTCTCCAACAGGCTAAATAAATCGAAAATTCATTAAAAAACAACAAAAACCACTGTAATAACTTACAAAAAAACGAGAATACACTATCTTTACGCCTGTACCTCCTCCATAACATCATCAATTCCCCCAAGTTCCCGAAGATTCTCAGATTTTACAGTCAAACCCTTCTTCAGCCAAAGTTCATCGGAGAGCTTTGCGATAAGATCTCCACTTACCTCCCTCTCTCGCAAAAATGCCCGTAAAACATCATCTCCACAGAATTCTTTCACTTCAATTTATACATCAAAACGTTAAAGTAATGAATAGATGTCACTTTAGAACCGGTGCTAGATTCAAACAAACAGATAATTCTATGCATAAATTCGAAATGGGTACTCACGCGGAGGCGGGGAAGTTTTGAGAGCGGAGATTACAGTAGGTATTCCGGAACTTACACGACGTGATTTTGCGCACTTAGTCGCCGGATATTTAGGGAAACTTGTAGCTGCTGCGAACGAATTCATTATTCCGCAAACTCAAGGATTGCGAGCGTAAATAACGCCACGCTGTAATAATATTATCTATATCTTTATATCTCTATATAAAGTAAAGAGATTACAATATTATCATACTACATAACAAAATCAAAAAAACATATTAAAGTCCAACAAAACTAGTTGTTAAAAAAGATAAATAAACAACTAAACTCAAAAAATAATTTAACAAATTTATTAAATCCCAAGATAAAAATAAAAAAATGACTTTACAATTACCACATTCTTTTATAAAAAAAATCGGTTCATGCACGCAACGTGTGCATGATAACACTAGTCATGATGATGGTTGGTTTGATGCTTACGGTTACCCACCGTTTGAAACATTGATGAGGGTAAGATGAATCATAATTTCTAACTACTCGTCACACGTTAATATCATATAATCAATTATACCAAACGATGTGTCACGCCCCGAGATCGGACCAATGACACCGGTGTTATTTTCAAATAAAAAATTTGAAAACAACAAGTATCGGATACAGATCTAAAACAAATCAGTCTTTATTCCATAAACAAAATTTAATTGTCTTTACAACTAAACTGATATTAAAATAAGACTGATTTACAACTAACTGAAAATATAAAATGTTGCAGAAGCATAAACTAATAAAACTGATTTAAACATCACTAGCTATTAACTTCATGTCAGCAGGAACAGATCACCATTCCCAAAAATGATATTATTCTTCGTCTTCCACTTCTGACTCATTCTTAAATGGGGAGGAGCATAATGGGTGAGTGTTTGAATATACACTCAGCAAATAGGGGCCGAATATCATAAAAAAGCATACATATATTAATAACTTCATAACAGAGCAGATTTCGGAATACATCTATACCATATTATAAAGGAAGAGCAATACATAGTAACTACATTGGCTTCTTGGTATGTTTTATGTGTTCTTCCTAAAATACTCTTATATAAATAATTACCTCAAATATTTTGATTTTCTTCAAATTTTCTAAAAAAATCATATATTTCATTTAATTACTAATATACCATTTTAGCTTAAATATTTACAATTTTAAAAACATACAATAATTATATATTTATATTATAATTATATACTGTATAAATTTTTTAAAAAAGTTTACATAATATTATATATGCACGCATCGCGTGCCAAAAATCGCTAGTCTTTATATAAAGTAAGAGATACCTAAACTAATATTTGGCCTCTTGGTATGCCACAAAATTTACTAAAATGCCCATAACAATCTTATTATTTAAAATATTACCATACTACATAACAAACTAAAAAAAACATATTAAGTCCAACAAAAATATTTGTTAAAATAGACAAATAAATAACTAAACTCAAAAAACAATTTAACAAATTTATTAAATCCCAAAATAAAAATAAAAAAATGACTTTACAATTACCACATTCTTTTATAAAAAAAAGTTGGTTCATGCACGCAACATGTGCAGGATAACACTAGTCATGATGATGGTTGGGTTGATGCTTACGGTTACCGCTCGTTTGGAACATTGATGAGGGTAAGACGAGTCATAATTTCTAGCTACCCATCACACGTTAATATCATATAATCAATTATATCAAACGATGTGTCACGCCCCGAGATCGGCCAATGACACCGGCGTTATTTCCAAAATAAAAATTCGAAAACAATAAGCCCCGGATATAGATCTAAAACAAATCAATCTTCATTCCATAAACAAAATTTAATTGTCTTTACGACTAAATTGATATTAAAATAAGGCTGATTTACAACTAATTGAAAATATAAAACGTTGTGGAAGCATAAACTAATAAAACTGATTTAAACATCAGTAGCGATTAACTTCATGTCAGCAGGAGCAGATCACCGTTCCCAAAAATGATATTATTCTTCGTCTTCCACCTCTGACTCATTCTTAAATGGGGAGGAGCATAATGGGTGAGTGTTTGAATATACACTCAGCAAGTAGGGGCCGAATATCATAAAAAAAGCATACATATATTCATAACTTCATAACTAGCAGATTTCGGAATACATATATACCATATTATAGTAGGGGAGTATTGTGATATCCCCGAAATAATTAATTGCAATTAGGGCATTAATTATGTTTATGTGATATTATGGCGATAATTAGATTATGTGTTGGGACTAATTATCTTGGTAAAATGCTTGTCACATGGTAGGCGTGACCTGGTAGAGCATTTCCGGGTACATGTTATACATGTTGGGATTTGAGTGTTATAATGGTTTAAATGATATGGGTTGTGTCTATTTGGTAATGCATGATTTTAATAGGGATCTTGTTGCATTGTGGTAAAATGCTTTTAAAATACCTTGTTGAGGTATTCTATATATCATGCTTGTGTCTTGGAACACATTTAAAACCCCATAGCATGGCTTGGGAGCCACTTGCAATGCTTTACATCCCATCACCCCCTCCCTATCAGCTTTTGTCCCCAAAACCCCATCCCTCCACCTAAGAACTCTCATTTTCGTTTCTGCATCAAGAGTGGAAGAGTAAACTTGGAAAAAGGAGTCTTTTGTGCTTTTCTTGCTTGAAACTTGGAGCTCAAGTGGTAAGCTTCCATCTTGGTAGAGTTTTGTTGAGTTTTGGTTAGGTTTGTGGCTTGTTTTTGGGGATATAAGGGTGGATCTTGGTCCAACATCTTGTTTATGTTTGGGGGTTGTATATTAAGGTTGTTTTGTGGTTATATGTTGAGCATGGTAGTTGTTCTTGGTTGTACTTAAGTGTAGGTGTTGTTGGAAGCTCATACATGGAACTTTCTCGAAGAAACAGGGCTTCTCGATCGATCGGAAAATGGGTCCGATCGATCGAGCAAAGCAGAGCCTGAACAAGGCGTGAAATGACCTTACCGATCGATCGGTCATTTGTCCCGATCGATCGGTGTGACGTCTCGATCGATCGGTAAAATGGCTCGATCGATCGGTGGAGGCAGTACTTGGATGCCTATTTTTCTGAACTTGGCGATCGATCGGGGCTTAGATGGCGATCGATCGCAAGGCATAAAAATGTGGATTTTGAGATTTTGTTTTAAATGATGTTATTTTTGGTAATGGTTCACTTATTGGCTTCTAATATGGATTCATGTGATTGTGTAGAACCATCCCAGGTAGCCACACATCAAAGGAGATAAAGTTCCACGACATCTCCACTTTTGGAACTAAGGTACGTAGTGAGACGTACGAGCATCGGATGGTAAAACGTATTTATTACGCTTTGAATTGGCTATGCATTATGGTTGCACATGTGGTCTTATTTATGCATTATGGTTGCATATATAGTTGGAACATGCATTATGGTTGCATGTAATTGTGAGTCGAGGTTATATCACAGTGATGAAGAATACTTGCCGCCTTCATGTCGAGGCGATGATAGAATACTTGCCGCTGTCATATTTAGCGATGAAGAATATTTGCCGCAAACACGTCGAAGCGAAGGATCATGCCGCTGTCATGTTGATGCGAGGGATATTATGCCGCTAATATGTCGAAGCGAGGGGTATTAATGCCGCTGTCATGTAACGCGAGGGGTATTATGCCACTGATATAATAAGACTGGGATTGGCCATTGGTATACATGGAACGGATGCATGTCATGACCTATATTATTGGTGTATAATCAATTAATTGTGATTATGGTACAGGGACAACCAAGGGAGCTTTTATATGTGTTAAGTACAGGAAGTGATTTGCATTTTGGTTTATGCATTGAATTATGATCATATTATTGTGAATATGATTTATATACATGCTCATGGTTTGGGGTTGTTCCTGTAGGTACTTTTGGGCGGACGGGCTAAGGCGGGTTGATGTAGTGAGCCAGTGAGGAGTGCTTTTGGCATAGCAGGCTTATAGTCTCTACTCTAGGAGTAGTGTAAAGCTATAGGATTAACATTCATTGGTTGAGAATGTAACTAATCCCTTTTGGAACTTCATTTTGGCACTGTAATTTAATAGCTCAGGGCATCAACACAACCTTTATACTCTGTTATGCATGGAAATTTTATTTACGCCTTTAATTCGCACTTAAGGAACTAGGGTCCTTACATGTAGTCTCTATGTGGCATGATGTTTGAGGTAGGGAATACCTCACGAGAACGTTTTTACGTTTATCGTTTTGAGGGGCTGATCGCTTTTATTTTAAACAATATTTTTCAGTGTAGCGATTCTATACCGCAAGTGCACGGTGTCAAGTTTTAGTATAATGATAATATAAGTACGGATTGTCGATCCCACAAGGACTAGGAAATAAGCACCAAACTCCACTAGTTTAACTATATTTAGCCTACGAAAATTGGTTATGACTAATTAACTAAATTAACTAATTAACTCAATAATAAATCCAAACAAACAATAGAGAATGAGAATAAAATAAATAGAGACAATTATCAAGACTTTCGGTTCACCTATGTAATCCCCCACAATTCGCCTATTAGTTAAGAAATAATTCAAACAATCTAAGGTGACGAGTTTTCCTAATTCACTTGTTATACCTTGGTCCGGCTATAACAAATCTAATACTAAAGTAACAATAAGCTACTCCCGTATCCTTATTGAACAATTAATATTGTAAATCGATCTATGAAAACTTCTAGCCTTCGATTACTAGATATCTATAGCTATCACACGTGTATTTGACTTCATCTCTCGATCTCAGTCTGAAATCCACGGCATAAATCACTATATCGAATTCCAATTTTATCTCTTGATCTCAATTGTAATTTAATATCATTCAAGGATGGACAAACCCTTAAAAGCATGAAGAACGATGATCTATGCACTTAGATAAATAAGAATCAATCAAAACATTAAAATTAAATCATGGGTTCATACAAAGGGTCCCCTAAATCTTGATAACAAACTTAGCCTAGCAACATATTCAAAATCAAATGCAATATCATGTTTTTCAACATCAAAAGCATAAGAAAATTAAATAGAATCAAACAAAGTTTAGAAATACGTATAAACTAGCGATGTTGAATCGCGTTGTCGATTCGTAACTCCGTCTCTCCCTTTGTAGTGCTGTACGTGAGTCTTCTTCCTCTTCACGTGAGTTCTTCTGCTCTGTTCCTTCCAAATGAATCCGTGGAATGCGTCCAGAAGCCAAGTTACGTGCGCAGACTGAGACTTTTGAGAAATTATCGTCTGTTCAATCTCCTCCTCTCAAGTCACTCTTTTCCCTGACTGTCCTAATTCTGTTCACGTCTCCAGGCCAATCAGAACTTGGATCTCCTCTTCTCTTCTTTTATCTGATCCTCCCGTCTCCTTCTCTTCACTCACGCAAATCCTTCGTTGTGTTCTCGTCCGTGAAGGTTATCCACTGAAGCACGTACGTAACTCTCCTCTGCCTTCACTCTTCGTCCGTCTGTCTCTGCGTCTCTCAACAACGTCAATATCTTTGCTGCCTCTTTTTCTTCACGTAAAATTCTTCACGTAATCTGATATCGTTGCTGTTCACCCTCTCTTAATCTGTTTTCTCGTCCACTCACGTAACTCCTGCTGCTCTCCCTTTTCTCCTCCCGTAACTCCTCCTTCTCTCTGTATTTCTGGAGCACGTCACTCTCTTCTTCCTCACGTCTATCAGCTCTACCGAATCTCTTCTTAGTAATCTTGTTGCTTCTGAATTCAGTCTTCCTCTCCTATGAACTCACGTAACTCTCCCTTCTTCTCTGTATTGCTCCCGTCTTTCTTCTCCTGTCGCTCCGCTTCTTCCCTGATATCTCCTTCGAAAGTCTCTCACGTGGTTTCCTTCCCTGAAGTCCTCCCAATATCTTTGCGTATATATCTCTTTCTACACGTTTCTTTTGTCCAATGAATATCCTCCCACAATCTGTACGTATTTTTTCCTTGTTGAAGTCTGCCTCCTCACCGCCAATCTCTACGTAAATATCTTCCTTTTAATTGGTTAATCCCTTGGTAAAATATTAGAGAATATTTTATTCCCTACTAATGCTCATATACAATCTTCTCTTCTCTCCCTTCCTTATCATGCATGTGACGTGTAAAATCTTTAATAAAATCGTGTTGCATAAATGGCGTTAGGGTGCAGCATGTATTCTATCCCGGTGCACGATTTTTCAACTCTTGAGACCCAATTTGAATTATTGTCACATTTATGCATTTCTCATCATCTTTTAGCATTTGTACCTGGATTCCTGAAATATACAATTATATACCAAAACGCGTAATATTTTCCAGGAATCACTATAAAAACGTCCCTAATCATATATCAAATTAAGTGTAAAAATCACACTTATCAACTCCCCCAAACTTAAACTTGATCGTCTCGAGCAAGAAATAATATCACAAAGTAGAGTTCAATATTGAAGATTCAAATAAACAAATTCGCAGTCAATCAAGTAACTCAGACATCTCACTTACAGACAAATAACAGTTAATCAGAAAGGTCAACACGCTGTGTTTTCTCCTAGATCAAGCAACATGTCTCTGAATCAGAACGTGCGTGTGTGCTATTGGCACTTTCAAGTTTCATGCAATTTTCATAGATCAAATAATGCTAGGTAATGAAAGTTAAGATTATCATTGAGCACCCTATAGTCCTATTCTCAAACAGCTTTTCCACTAATGTAGTCACTCCCTAGACTTGGATCAATAGGTCTTTTTAAGCTTGTAGCGTTAGGCCTAGGTGTTTGGCTTCAAATAATAGATAGGATAGCACAAAGAAGAGAGTATAATCATGTAAAATTCAAATTTTTAGCACAACTTGAGCTTCTCTTCTTTTTCTCTTTTAGCCTTGGCCACTTTGGGTCTTATTTAGTCACTTTTTTTCTCAAGGCTTTATCTATCTTTTTCTTTACTCATTCATCATTTTTTTCAACAATAAGCTCATCAACATATAAAAAATTATGTGCATCTAATGAGTTTCATTATACTCCCTTTCGGTAATGATGAATTCTTTCAATTTAGGCTCATAAAGGTGGGTATAATGAGTTGCCAAAAAAATGTTGAATGGGGCTAATAGCATGTTAAACATACACCATTCTTTTTCAATTAGGCTCAAAATGGGACACTAGAGATTGATATATATCATGGTAAGCTTGAAAGGCTCAAACGGTTCAAAGATCGCCTAGATCATTTCCAAGTCGAGTTTATAACTATAAAATTTCGCCTCAAAGTGTCATCATCAAATAGTTTCTAAGGTACTCTAAGATGCTCAAAAACAATTCATCAAGTTCACAAAAACTTTCACTACTACAAGTGCAATTCACAAGATTATGACTCAAATGTGCTCAAAATATTCCTCATCTTTGACATGCTACTCAAAACAAGATAATCACAAACAAGTTTTACAATCATCAAAACTCAAGTAGACATGCAGAGTGAGATTAATATCATCATGGAATAGAGACCACTACTAAGATTCATTCTTATCTTACTAATTGAACTCATTTTCAAGGAAATTTTTTTTTGTTGGTGCTCAAAAAACGATCAATTTTCAAATAAGAAGCATGGCACAGTGATGCACTCCCCCAAACTTAATTCATGCATTGTCCTCAATGTAATAAGCATGGAAAGTACGACAAAGCATTTACTGTTGACAACGACCGTCAGTGATCGTTGTCCAATTCCTCATCAGCTCGTGGGGCATATTGTTGGAACACGTCACAACACGCATGGAGTCTCTCAAAATCAAAAAACAAAAACAAAAACAAAAACAAACCAAAATAAACTAAAACAAAGCAATAGGGATAGGAAAGAGTTCTTGATTTATAGTCTCAAGCTGGACTTTTTACCGTTTAAGCTCAAGTGCCGATATGGCCAGTAGGGGGTGATTTCACATCCTCCATGTGGTAATGTCGTAACCACTTCTCTTTCACAGTGAATAGTCCCCCATGATCATCTCTCAGTTTGAAGGTGTTGAATGGTAGAACATCGACAATTTTGAATGGTCCAGGCCATGGTGCGTCAGACTCCCATGGAAAAAATCTCATCTTTTTCCTATTCATTAATATCGAGTCTCCTACACCAAATTTACCTCTTCTTTGTTGGCCATTCGATGTGACCTCCACCTTCTTCTCACTCTTACCCTGCATCGCATCAACAGATAGTGTAACAATTATACTGACACTAAAACATCGGTGCTCAGTGCGTGTAGTGTTCACAACTTTGAACATATCATAAGTAACTTGATCCCCCCTACTCGGAGGATCAACTTCCCTTCTTGGACATCTATCAATGCCCTTCCAGTAGCTAGGAACGATCTTCCTAATATCAATGGCATGTCTGCCTCCTCCTTTTATGTCTAGCACCATGAAATCCACTGGAATTGTGAATTTGTCAACCTTTATCGGTACATCCTCCACTATCCCATGAGGGTACTTGATGGACTTGTCTGCCATCTGCAATGAGACATTGATTGCTTTTAGCTCTCCCAAGCCCAGCTTCCTGTACACAGACAAAGGCATTAAATTAACACTTGACCCCAAATCACATAAAGATTTATTAAAAGATTTAGAATTTATTTTGCAAGGTATAGTGAAACTCCCTGGATCCTTTAACTTTGGAGGTGAATCATTTTGAATGACAGCGGAACACTCATCAGTTAAGTTTATCATCTCATGCTCTCCCAGTTTCCGCTTTTTTCTCAGAATCTCCTTTAAAAACTTAGCGTAATTTGGCATGTGCCGGATAGTATCAATGAAAGGCATCTCAATATGAAGATTCTTAATCAATTATAAAAATTTAGCAAATTTAGCATCAATCTTTGCTCTCTTATACGCAGCGGGGAATGTGAGTGGGATCTCTACCTTAGTATGTGTGATGGGTGTAGAGGCCTTAGCAGACTTACCTTTGTCGCGTGTTTGTCCCTCTTCTTGCTTGATGTCCGCCTCGCCTCTTAACTCTACGTGCACATCCTTCTTCTCAGCGACCTCCTTTCCACTCATCAACGTGATAGCATGGACTTGCTCCCTAGGTTTCGTCTCAGTGTCACTAGATAGTGATCCTGGTGCTCGTTCGGCTACGATCTTTGCTAACTGTCCCACTTGGACTTCCAAGTTCTTTATCGATGCCTCATGATTGTTCATCCTTGTTTCAGCCGATGATATGAACTTAGTTAGCAGCTCCTCCATGCTTGGCTTTGGTGCATACCCCGGTGGTGGTTGGGGATAGTTCCTCGGCCCAGTATTGTACGTATTTGGGTAGGGGTAGGTCTGTGGTGGTCGGTTCCCTACGAAATTAACAGCTTCATTAGTAGTAATGAATGGGTTACCAACCTGGCATTCAGTGCTCGGATGTCCTCCATGGCAAAGCTCGCATGTAACAGTTTGGACTTGCATTGCATGCATGCTCAAACTATCGATCTTCTTGTTCAGCGCTTCCAACTGGGCAGCTAGGGCAGTGACTTCACTCAATTGATGCAATCCGACTTGCTTCTTTGGCACGTTCCTCTCGGACTACCATTGACAGCTATTAGCAGCCATCTCCTCCAACAGTGTATAAGCTTCCTCGGGCGTCTTCCTCATCACTGTTCCTCCTGACGCTGCATCAATCATAGAACGATTATCAAAAAATAAACCGTTATAAAATGTTTGTACCTGCAGCCAGATAGGGAGGCCGTGATGTGGGCATCTCCTCAGTAGATCTTTGAAGCGCTCCCAAGCCTCATATAGTGTCTCTGGATCACATTGGCAAAAGTAGTGATGTCATTGCGCATCTTGGCCGTCTTGGATGGTGGAAAGAATTTTGACAAGAACAACAGCGCCATTCCATCCCACGTGGTAATAGATCCTGCAGGCAACGATTGTAACCAGGATTTAGCTTTATCTTTTAAAGAAAAGGGAAACAAACGTAACCTGATGGCGTCGTCAGTAACGCCATTATGCTTGAATGTATCACAAATCTCCAAGAAGTTGGAGATGTGATCATTTGGATCATCTGTAGCAGCTCCCCCAAACTGGACCGAATGTTGGATCATCTGTATGATAGCAGGCTTGATCTCAAAATTGTTAGCCTGTATGGTTGGTCTCGTGATACTCGACAGTGATCCATGGAATGCAGGGTGGGCGTAGTCCATGAGTGATCTTGCAACTGGTGGTACCGGAATCTCGTCGGTATTAGACATATGTGCTCTTGCTTGCCTTAGCCTCCTTTGACAAGTGCGTTCAATCTCGGGATCAAAGGGCTCAAGTGTAGGGTTGCTACTCCTTAGCATGCACCAAGAGATAGTACCATGTAACAATCAACCAAAACAAAAAGAAACAGTAGAAGAGAAGGAAAAAAACGAAAATAAAACAAACAAATGACAACTACAGTCAACTAATCTCGTTTGATATTATTAAAACTAGTCCCCAGCAACGGCGCCAAAAACTTGATCGCTTTTATTTTAAACAATATTTTTCACTGTAGCGATTCTATACCGCAAGTGCACGGTGTCAAGTTTTAGTATAATGATAATATAAGTACGGATTGTCGATCCCACAAGCACTAGGAAATAAGCACCAAACTCCACTAGTTTAACTATATTTAGCCTACGAAAATTGGTTATGACTAATTAACTAAATTAACTAATTAACTCAATAATAAATCCAAACAAACAATAGAGAATGAGAATAAAATAAATAGAGACAATTATCAAGACTTTCGGTTCACGTATGTAATCCCCCACAATTCGCCTATTAGTTAAGAAATAATTCAAACAATCTAAGGTGACGAGTTTTCCTAATTCACTTGTTATACCTTGGTCCGTCTATAACAAATCTAATACTAAAGTAACAATAAGCTACTCCCGTATCCTTATTGAACAATTAATATTGTAAATCGATCTATGAAAACTTCTAGCCTTCGATTACTAGATATCTATAGCTATCACACGTGTATTTGACTTCATCTCTCGATCTCAGTCTGAAATCCACGGCATAAATCACTATATCGAATTCCAATTTTATCTCTCGATCTCAATTGTAATTTAATATCATTCAAGGATGGCCAAACCCTTAAAAGCATGAAGAACAATGATCTATGCACTTAGATAAATAAGAATCAATCAAAACATTAAAATAAAATCATGGGTTCATACAAAGGATCCCCTAAATCTTGATAACAAACTTAGCCTAGCAACATATTCAAAATCAAATGCAATATCATGTTTTTCAACATCAAAAGCATAAGAAAATTAAATAGAATCAAACAAAGTTTAGAAATGCGTATAAACTAGCGATGTTGAATCGCGTTGTCGATTCGTAACTCCGTCTCTCCCTTTGTAGTGTTGTACGTGAGTCTTCTTTCTCTTCACGTGAGTTCTTCTGCTCTGTTCCTTCCAAATGAATCCGTGGAATGCGTCCAGAAGCCAAGTTATGTGCGCAGACTGAGACTTTTGAGAAATTATCGTCTGTTCAATCTCCTCCTCTCAAGTCACTCTTTTCCCTGACTGTCGTAATTCTGTTCACGTCTCCAGGCCAATCAGAACTTGGATCTCCTCTTCTCTTCTTTTATCTGATCCTCCCATCTCCTTCTCTTCACTCACGCAAATCCTTCGCTGTGTTCTCGTCCGTGAAGGTTATCCACTGAAGCACGTACGTAACTCTCCTCTGCCTTCACTCTTCGTCCGTCTGTCTCTGCGTCTCTCAACAATGTCAATATCTTTGCTGCCTCTTTTTCTTCACTTAAAATTCTTCACGTAATCTGATATCGTTGCTGTTCACCCTCTCTTAATCTGTTTTCTCTTCCACTCACGTAACTCCTGCTGCTCTCCCTTTTCTCCTCCTGTAACTCCTCCTTCTCTCTGTATTTCTGGAGCACGTCACTCTCTTCTTCCTCACGTCTATCAGCTCTACCGAATCTCTTCTTAGTAATCTTGTTGCTTCTGAATTCAGTCTTCCTCTCCTCTGAACTCACGTAACTCTCCCTTCTTCTCTGTATTGCTCCCGTCTTTCTTCTCCTGTCGCTCCGCTTCTTCCCTGATATCTCCTTCGAAAGTCTCTCACGTGGTTTCCTTCCCTGAAGTCCTCCCAATTTCTTTGCGTATATATCTCTTTATACACGTTTCTTTTGTCCAATGAATATCCTCCCACAATCTGTACGTATCTTTTCCTTGTTGAAGTCTGCCTCCTCACCGCCAATCTCTACGTAAATATCTTCCTTTTAATTGGTTAATCCCTTGGTAAAATATTAGAGAATATTTTATTCCCTACTAATGCTCATATACAATCTTCTCTTCTCTCCCTTCCTTATCATGCATGTGACGTGTAAAATCTTTAATAAAATCGTGTTGCATAAATGGCGTTAGGGTGCAGCATGTATTCTATCCCGGTGCACGATTTTTCAACTCTTGAGACCCAATTTGAATTATTGTCACATTTATGCATTTCTCATCATCTTTTAGCATTTGTACCTGGATTCCTGAAATATACAATTATATACCAAAATGCGTAATATTTTCCAGGAATCACTATAAAAACGTCCCTAATCATATATCAAATTAAGTGTAAAAATCACACTTATCAGGGGCTAGTACTTGGACAGCTCAATTTTGTTGGTTGTACCAACACGAGTGTCAACATGTCGTTGTTAGCTCTAGTTGAGCATCCTTGCATATGGAATACAACGGGAGACACAATTGGAATTGTGAGATATAGTTAGTGGGGTGACACTACTATATTGATTTTATCTCTTGGAGAGATTTGGATTGTACTGTCATGGAGACAGCTGGTATTGATTAGGGGTTGATTGTGAATCAACCGGGGGGAAGCCCTTACTAGTGTTGGACTAGGTGTTGGCTTCGTACTTCCAGTGAGACATTAGAGGAGACGTCTCCGGGATAATGCTCGAGATTGTGGAGTACTATGGCAATAGTACAGAGCATCATTAGTTTGAGTATACATGGCGTATACGGGTTTCGTTTGGGTTAATAGTGGTGTTGGTACACTATCCTAACCGGTTGTGTATTTCTGAGTTCCGGAATATATTTTGGTATAAATATATCCAGGTTTTCCGAACAGTGGTTCGAGGTTGGAGGGTCATGGATTCATGACACTTTCTTTGTGAGGAAGGCGGTATTGATATACCTACCGATTGGGAATCTTTGGGAGATTCAATGAGTCGGTTTGTGTGGTGTTGATGTTGGAATCACACCATTGGTCGTTGGTCTGTCAATCATTATTCTCCGCGAGGTGAGAATAGCTGGGGATTGTCAGTTTGTTTTGGGATTTTGGGTATGATTGGAGATACCCGAGTCTGTTGCATCGAGTATGCACGTGGTGTCGGTACTTGGGCGTGTATGCCGGTGTGAGTATAAGACTGCCAACTTTTGTTAATGCTCGTCGAGCATCGGACTAGTACGCTTGGTTTGGCAATCTCTGGTGAGAGATTGTGGTATATTTAGATTGGTAAATCTCGATGACACGATGTATTCTGAGGAATGATCGTGAGGCGTTGACTTCCCCTGAGGAGGGATTGCCGTGTTTTGGGACCGTTGTAATTCTTGCTGGTCAACTCGATAGCCTCCCTGTTTTAGGATTGTTGAATCCCAGGATGAACGAGGGATGGCCATGATTCGGATTTGCTAGGTGTCGTGATTGACACGTGTGGCAGGAATGCAATTGATTATTCTTGCATGTCCTTTCGAGAACTTGAGACCTTGTGGAGTCTCGATAGTTTGTTTGGACCAAGATGTGATCTTCTTGGAACACCCGGATGTAGACATCTTTGGAGATGTGTTTTATGTCTATTGGTGACGTGAGTTGTCCGATCCGTGTTGCAATGTGGTGCAACTACTCCGATCCGATCCGTGTTGCAATGTGGATTGCGTATTTTCAGCGTTACATGGAGTACGCCGTGCAAATTTCGGGGATGAAATTTTGTTAGTGGGGGATAATTGTGATACCCAGGGATTAATGGTGTTAATCCCGGTGTGGTAATAATCCTTAATGGATTTTATTGTGCAATTATAAATTAATTGCGTTTTCGAGACTCTCGGGGATTTTAAATCCGATTTTTGGAGTCGTTGGATCCAAGGGATGAGATTGTATTCTCATCGTGGTGATAACCTTGAAATTTGGTCTTTGGTGGGATTTGGGGTCCGGAGTACTTTATACGGGGATGATATGGGAATTGAGGTTAGAGAGATGATTTTTGAAAACAGATGATTTTTAATGAATCATGATGTATTTGTGATGGGATTGGTATTTTCGAGTTTTGGTACTATATATACCAAATGGACTCGGTATTCCGTCATTTGGCACGAAACCCTTCTGTAAGGACCCCAAGCCCTTAACCCTTGTTTAGTGTATTAACCACTATGTGTGGCACATGCTTTCAATAAAAATCAATCGGGAAACTCAGATGATACTTTACCATTGAATGACAATTACAAAATTTTCTTTAATACTCAATGTTATAAGATTATCATCCTAACAACATATAGACTCATAAAGTTCGCCCATTACCATCCCCTTTGTGCCACTTTTTACATTGTGGACTTTTATAAAAATTTGGGCAGAGTCTCCCCATAAATAGAGCTATCCCGAAATAAAAGCACAACACATAACATAATTCCCGGCCAGGGAAAACATAATACTCATCAGAATACAGCAATACCAAGTAAATTCCCAGCCAGGGAAGACACCACACATATGACGACAAAAGTGGGTTTCAACACCCACATAATACACCAATGACTCTCATATCATTAGCAATTCTACCCTTAATTGCATGCAACATAGAATGAAAGAGAGAAAGACTCATGCCTTTATATACAACCCATATACAAGTATAACCGTGCTCACATGCGAGTATCATGAATGTGTATATAACCCTCAGGTGTATATAAGTACTCTATACGGTACCGTGCTCCATCAAGCCCTGGTACCACGATCCTGGGAGTACATCCAATCAACAGCTCGAGCTCAGCTCCACAGCCATCGATGTACCTGTTCACCTGCCCCAACAGAGACAGCCCCCAACGGGGTGAGCATACCAATACACAAAATCCCATAATCACAATAATGAAATTCATAATTTACAACAAAAGTAAATACTAATGAATTTTAAATGATACTCCCTGGATGGCAACGTCCTCATCCGGGATTCCGTGTACTGTCCCTGTTCTCACAATCATCAAACTCATCAAATCTCAAAAATCAGTAAATCAACACATTGATTTAACTCATCGCATGCCTAATTCTCGAGTATCAATAGATAGTGATTCCAAATTCATTATACATGCAAATATAGATATCTCAATATCTAATACTGATTTCACAACCTCGCTATCAATCACAGATAGCTCAAATGCCTAGCATTTATTTTACCAATTCTCCATTATACTTAGACATCTCAAATGTCTTATAATGAATACATGATTCCACGATCATTCTCAGGCATCTCAATGCCCTACATTGGTCATATACATCCAGTACCCCATATACCTTGTAAGAGTTATCCTACTCTAGTGTCACGCACGCTTGTGGCGGCGATATCAAGATTTGGTCGTTCTTTGGCTATATCAACATATATATATATATAACCATACGGACAATTATTCAATGCAATCAAAATACATTATGCATTTCACAAATGCTCTCATGTAAAGAAATGCTCGTACGTCGCACGTACATTAAATCTCCGAAGTCCGAGCCAAACCTTGCTCGAGTTCCGTGCCCCGAGGAACGATGTGCTAACACGATAAATAATTCACAATTATTTACGAACATGCAACCCATGCTCAAGCACACCCATAACCCTCATACAGAAAATTATTGTCAACACACGACAAATTACCATTTAAAAGACTCGGGGCGGAGCACATGCAGGGAGGGAAATCGAATGAGACATTAACGAAAATTGCTCAAGAGCCATCCCTAAAATTCGAACCCTAACATCACCAATTCGAACCCAACCAAGCACCATAATACATCTAAAACATGCAATAAACGACCCATAACAAGAATCACCACCCCCATGCCAAAACCCCCAAAAATCGAACCCAAACCCTACGAAATTAGGGATTTATTTTCGAACCAATCAACCCAAAAGGCAGGGAATTACATGAGAATGACAAAAAAGGGGTAAGGAAGGTTACCCATACGAAGATCGGAAGGAAAATCGCTCAAAAACGAAGAACCCTAGAATTTTGGGCGTCTGCGTAAATCTTGAATTCCGAACGCAAATCGCGATGAAACTTTGAATTGCCGGTGTGGGAAGCTGCGCCTGGACGAGACGAAGCCAACGTTGGGTCGGACGCGCCGAACAGCGGCGGGCGCAACGCTTTTGTGCGCGGGGGCTGGGGGCGACGGGAAGGCAACGGGGAGAGAGAGTGACGGCTGAAGGAGCTGAAATGCTTTTAAAAATTAATATCTCGGGTTCAACTGGTATTTATAGCAAAAATACCCCGAAATACTAATAGCCCCACAAATACATCATGATTCATTAAAAATCATCTGTTTTCAAAAATTCTCTCTCTAACTCCAAAACCCCCTATCGGTGCCCACACAAAGCACCCCAGATCCCGAGACACATCAAAAACCCAACTCTTAGGTTTTACGCCTTAATGAGAATACAATCTCAACCTCGAGATCCAACGATCCCAACTACCCAAATAAACGAGCCCAGAAGGCCCAACACCGCGATTAAACTCCAAATCGCCACGTAAAACAACTTTAGGGGTTATTAACACTCCGGGATTAACATCTATAATCCCTGGTCATCACAATATCCCCCACTAAAAGAATTTCGTCCTCGAAATTAGCACCGGTGTAATACGTAACACCCAGGCTACACAACAATATGAAGCCATAACCTCGATTCTTGACCATATCAGAATCGTCTTAATAAACGCGAGGATACTTATCTCACATCAAACTCTGAAACAGAGCGACATACCAAAACCAACATATCACCCAAGAGGCAAAACGTACCTCGATGCGGTTCATCCCAAAAGTCAGTCCCTCATGACTGCAAAACAACCAATACTTACGACCGTAGATCGGACAGTCATCCTTAGTTCTAATACAACTAGTAAGAACGCATCCTGAATGACACCTCAACCGTGAGAACGTTGACCTCGTGTCAAACTCTGGAGTGGAATAGACTTCCAAATCCATCATAACGTCAAAGAGCGTCAGCACAACTCAACGCTAACAATCCAAAAGCAGTTAGTCAACTGAAACTGTAAGGATTCGAATCGCTCCCGATTCCATCGTAGACATCATTCAATGACATCTCTATCATGACTCACGATGTCTAACATACATCGTTACGAGGGAAACATTCGTATACCACGGTGTACACATACCAAACCTGGTTTCCACTTTCATACCTCCTCCATCGAATGAGCAGTCGCATCATTGCAACTCAGTTTGGGCAACTCACGGCCACAGATTCACACAAAAGACATCTCACAAGATGTCCACCTCCGGATATCCCAAGAACCACATCCTGGTCATAAATAAACAATCAAAACTCCACAGAGTTTCAAATTCTAAAAGGACATGCAATAAACCCATTGCATCCTCAACGCTTGTGTCGACAGCGACACTCAACCAATCCGAATTCCTGCCGTCCCTTGATAATCCTAGGATTTAACAATCCAAACTTGGGAAGGCTATCGCATAACTCGGAGGAAAACACCAACAAGGAAATACCTTAACCCACACAAGATAATCCCTCCTCAAGGGAAGTCAACTAACTTCACGATTATCCCTCATAATCATCGTGCCATGGAGATTCTCAATCTCAAGGTGTCCCATATCTCTCATCAGAGAATTAACCATCCAAAAATAGCATAACTCTATGCTTGACAAGAAGGAAATCAATAACTGGCATCCGTATACTCACCGGTATACCTGCCTAAGCACAGACACTACATGCATACTCAATGCACTTGACTCAGGTATCTGCCACATACCCCTAAGTCCCAAACACAACCGTCAGTTCTGAGTCATTCCCATCCAGTGGAGAATGATAATCGACGATCAACAACACGGCGTGATTCCCAAAATCAACACCACATGCACCAACTTACCGAATCTTTCAAAGATTCCCAAATAGGTATAATACTACCTCCTTCCCCACAAGGGAAGTGCCATCGAACTCGAGATCCACAAGTCTCGAACCACCGTTCGGAAAAAACTGGATACAATAACACCCATTGTATCCCAAATACACGGGTTCCCTCAGATCGAGTCAATAACGACCTGATGACTCTCTTGTTGGTACTCCAACATCATGAGCTGTCCCAGACAAGTCTTACCAAGATTAAACATAAACGTATACACGTTTCAGTGAGGCATGCACAACCTCAACCTCAATGACGTGGTGACTACTAGAGTCCACCACAATCCACATCGTATCACCTTACGATTTGCCAAACTTGGTTCAAACGAGCAGTATAACGGCTCTAGCAAGCCCCTCATGGTACTGCACACACGCGGCAGACAAACTAGTCTCTGCCTCTTTAGGTTTACCTCAAACCTACCAACAAGACGGACGTTTCCGCATGGTATATCATACTATGGGAAGAAAACTCAATAGAGTAGTGGGTCTTTACCCAACAATCCTCTAATGCCGATACACTCTGGACACTCCAATGTCCCCATGTACTTAACATAACCTGATCCTACTCCTTTAGGACCCATTTTACACCCTCAAAGGTGGTGTGACCATGTCTACCACATGTCATATCGACAGAAAGCGCGTAATTTCCTCCATGATTACTCCTGTCGTCAAGTTACATGGCCAAAAAGCCATTCCAACGAGCATGCCTCAAGGGTATCACCACTCGTAATATGATCACCTCAAACATATGCGGCGGTACAATCACATGTACAGCGCGTCCATCCATTTCTCGAGCAACCCACTCGGTATAAGAGTCACGTCAATCGGTGACGTAGACACCACCTTGTGCTCGGCACTGGCACCCAAAGCATACAACTGAATACGTATACTCAACGCATTATTCATCGTAACGATGATGCATGTCTAATAAGACATCTCCTACACCATCATCATCGTCATCCCGTGACGACACATGCCCACTCATGGCATCTAAGGCATCGTCAACTAGTGACGATACATGTCAACAATGACATCTAAACAACCCAGTCAACTCGTGACGGTCCATGTACATCAACGTATGTCATCCATCATCATGCTAGGAAATAGTCATAATAAAACATGCATATCAACGCATGCCAGCTATAATAATGCTAATAGAATAGCAATATCCCATACCTCATTGCTAACAAGATAGCGGCATACCTATCTCCGTCACTCAATAATAGTGCGTAATCAGCACCCCTCGCTCGAAGGCAGCAAAATCCTGTGCTGAGTACATAGCGGCACAATCCCTCGCTATAGAATCGACGGCATGATACCTCGTCATATAATAAGTGACATGAAACCTCGCTATACACCTGAGCATGAATCATCGTCCATATAATAGCGGAAAGAGGCATCGCTATCAACATATCCGGCGGCAATAATCATCGCCAATCCTCATAGAAGAATGAATCATCATCATTGACACAGCGGAATGAACCATCGCTATCATCCGTGTCATCATAAAGAAATGAATCATCATCATCGACACAGCGGAATACATCACCGCTATCATCCGTGTCCGGCGGTATAAACCATCGCCAATCATCATAGAAAATGTACATAAATAAAGAAACGCATGAATCTTCCTGGTTAAACACATTAACCCTCTTTTATTGTCCCTGTTTCAAATATTCATGCACGAAATCATTAGATCTTAATGTAAATGATTAACATCATAGCATCATAGCGTCTTATGGCATCTTACCACATAATAACATCGTATGGCCTCTTACCATATGGACATCTTACCCCGTGGCATCTTACCACATAATAACATCGTATGGCCTCTTACCATATGGACATCTTACCCCGTGGCATCTTACCACATAATAACATCGTATGGCCTCTTACCATATGAGCATCTTACCCCGTGGCATCTTACCACATAATAACATCGTATGACCTCTTACCATATGGGCATCTTACCCCGTGGCATCTTACCACATAATAACATCGTATACAACATAATATGAATGCAAACATAAATGCATAAATCATAAATACAACCACAACTCATAAATAATAAACATATGAAATTATGGTTCCTTCTTCCTTTTCCACGTAAGCGGAATTCTTCCTCGCTTCTTATGGAATCCACGTAAGCGGAATTCTTGCTTCTTATGGAAATCCACGTAAGCGGAATTCTTCCTCGCTTCTTATGGAATCCACGTAAGCGGAATTCTTGCTTCTTATGGAATTGAGTCACTTATCAGTAGTGCATTTCAATGCTTCTTACTTCTCCACGTAAGCGGAATTCTTCCTCGCTTCTTATGGAGTCCACGTAAGCGGAATTCTTCCTCGCTTCTTATGGAATTTAGCGTAAGCATTAAAATCCTCACTAGGATAACCTTGACTCGTGAAATACACCTCTTATATTTCACAACATACATATGCAAAACGATGCGTATCAACATGTATCATATCATAATGCACTATCTTATGCATACCTTGATTTACCTTGTGTTAAATAACTAAACACATAATACATGTTACCGTTGGGATGCCCGTGCATATGTATAATCATCATTCCTTTTCGTACTCCATATTTCCTGTAACCTGCAACCATTATGGTTAGCAACAATAGCCATATACGCTATGCATCAACCATGCAATACATATACGCAACCACTTGCATGTCAATACGTATACCAAGACATGTTACCTCGGAAATATCCCATTTTTCTGATTTTCTTAAAAATCAGATTCCTTGGCACATAACATACGAAGTGCCAGACATTACCATTAATGACATCCTATCGCGTTTCACACGATTCCTGCAACCACAACGGTTAGCAACACCACTTTTCATATCATAAAAGCACATAAACATATAGTTGTGTCATTCAACATTAATGCCATCATGCAAAATTATGTGCTATCAACAATTTCCTAGGCCCTTAACAGCCCCAATGAGCAACCACTGCTCTGATACCACTAATGTAAGGACCCCAAGCCCTTAACCCTTGTTTAGTGTATTAACCACTATGTGTGGCACATGCTTTCAATAAAAATCAATCGGGAAACTCAGATGATACTTTACCATTGAATGACAATTACAAAATTTTCTTTAATACTCAATGTTATAAGATTATCATCCTAACAACATATAGACTCATAAAGTTCGCCCATTACCATCCCCTTTGTGCCACTTTTTACATTGTGGACTTTTATAAAAATTTGGGCAGAGTCTCCCCATAAATAGAGCTATCCCGAAATAAAAGCACAACACATAACATAATTCCCGGCCAGGGAAAACATAATACTCATCAGAATACAGCAATACCAAGTAAATTCCCAGCCAGGGAAGACACCACACATATGACGACAAAAGTGGGTTTCAACACCCACATAATACACCAATGACTCTCATATCATTAGCAATTCTACCCTTAATTGCATGCAACATAGAATGAAAAAGAGAAAGACTCATGCCTTTATATACAACCCATATACAAGTATAACCGTGCTCACATGCGAGCATCATGAATGTGTATATAACCCTCAGGTGTATATAAGTACTCTATACGGTACCGTGCTCCATCAAGCCCTGGTACCACGATCCTGGGAGTACATCCAATCAACAGCTCGAGCTCAGCTCCACAGCCATCGATGTACCTGTTCACCTGCCCCAACAGAGACAGCCCCCAACGGGGTGAGCATACCAATACACAAAATCCCATAATCACAATAATGAAATTCATAATTTACAACAAAAGTAAATACTAATGAATTTTAAATGATACTCCCTGGATGGCAACGTCCTCATCCGGGATTCCGTGTACTGTCCCTGTTCTCACAATCATCAAACTCATCAAATCTCAAAAATCAGTAAATCAACACATTGATTTAACTCATCGCATGCCTAATTCTCGAGTATCAATAGATAGTGATTCCAAATTCATTATACATGCAAATATAGATATCTCAATATCTAATACTGATTTCACAACCTCGCTATCAATCACAGATAGCTCAAATGCCTAGCATTTATTTTACCAATTCTCCATTATACTTAGACATCTCAAATGTCTTATAATGAATACATGATTCCACGATCATTCTCAGGCATCTCAATGCCCTACATTGGTCATATACATCCAGTACCCCATATACCTTGTAAGAGTTATCCTACTCTAGTGTCACGCACGCTTGTGGCGGCGATATCAAGATTTGGTCGTTCTTTGGCTATATCAACACATATATATATATAACCATACGCACAATTATTCAATGCAATCAAAATACATTATGCATTTCACAAATGCTCTCATGTAAAGAAATGCTCGTACGTCGCACGTACATTAAATCTCCGAAGTCCGAGCCAAACCTTGCTCGAGTTCCATGCCCCGAGGAACGATGTGCTAACACGATAAATAATTCACAATTATTTACGAACATGCAACCCATGCTCAAGCACACCCATAACCCTCATACAGAAAATTATTGTCAACACACGACAATTTACCATTTAAAAGACTCGGGGCGGAGCACATGCAGGGAGGGAAATCGAATGAGACATTAACGAAAATTGCTCAAGAGCCATCCCTAAAATTCGAACCCTAACATCACCAATTCGAACCCAACCAAGCACCATAATACATCTAAAACATGCAATAAACGACCCATAACAAGAATCACCACCCCCATGCCAAAACCCCCAAAAATCGAACCCAAACCCTACGAAATTAGGGATTTATTTTCGAACCAATCAACCCAAAAAGGCAGGGAATACATGAGAATGACAAAAAAGGGGTAAGGAAGGTTACCCATACGAAGATCGGAAGGAAAATCGCTCAAAAACGAAGAACCCTAGAATTTTGGGCGTATGCGTAAATCTTGAATTCCGAACGCAAATCGCGATGAAACTTTGAATTGCCGGTGTGGGAAGCTGCGCCTGGACGAGACGAAGCCAACGGTGGGTCGGACGCGCCGAACAGCGGCGGGCGCAACGCTTTTGTGCGCGGGGGCTGGGGGCGACGGGAAGGCAACGGGGAGAGAGAGTGACGGCTGAAGGAGCTGAAATGCTTTTAAAAATTAATATCTCGGGTTCAACTGGTATTTATAGCAAAAATACCCCGAAATACTAATAGCCCCACAAATACATCATGATTCATTAAAAATCATCTGTTTTCAAAAATTCTCTCTCTAACTCCAAAACCCCCTATCGGTGCCCACACAAAGCACCCCAGATCCCGAGACACATCAAAAACCCAACTCTTAGGTTTTACGCCTTAATGAGAATACAATCTCAACCTCGAGATCCAACGATCCCAACTACCCAAATAAACGAGCCCAGAAGGCCCAACACCGCGATTAAACTCCAAATCGCCACGTAAAACAACTTTAGGGGTTATTAACACTCCGGGATTAACATCTATAATCCCTGGTCATCACACCTTCTCTCTCCCCCTCTCTCCTCGCTCAAACCTTTCCCCCCATTTCCCCTCTTTTGCTCATGGAAGCAAAATCGTTGGGGGCTCGTTTTGGGAGCCCGATTTCTTGAAGATAATCATGTATTCATCTTCCCCTCACCATTATCTTCGATTTGGTTGTGGTATGGTAGTTTTTGGTTGAGGTTTTGGTTAGTTATGGGTATTGGGGATTTTTGCTTAAAATCCAATATTGAGTTTTTGGAGTTTTTATTGGCTTTGAATGGAGTATTTGAGGTGTTGAAGGTGTATGGGGTGTTGGATTTGAGTTTGGGTGTGAAAAACACCATGGAAGCTCAATTTTTTTGGAAAATCGCAGGTGGCGATCGATCGCGGCGTGCAGCTGTAAAAATTGTTGACGATGAACAGTGCAGGCGATCGATCGCATGGTCTAGGCAATCGATCGCGAGAATGTTGGCGATCGATCACGAGGGGTGGCGATCGATCGCGTGTAGGCGATTTTGCCCACTGGACAGGGGCGATCGATCGTGCTAAATGAGGCCATCGATCGCCACCCGTAAGGTTTAATTTTTTGAAATTTTGGAAAATTGTCGGGATTTTGAAATCGATGTTTAAGTGGCCCTTTTCCGGGGCAATGTCTACACTCCAATGGGAATGCTATACTTTTCATATGGATTGGTTGGAGCCAAAGTTTCATAAAACGGAATTCCCGGTTGGGTGTTTGGCTATCTTTTGAACATATAAAATGGAATATTTTGGGTATTATGCATGCTTAGCCGGGGGGGGGCTTTTATTTTTGGTAATCGTCATGGATGGACGATAGGTTTGGAACTTGTGAACGTGCTTGTGTACGTGATTGCATGCCTATGTTTAATTGAGAGTTATTTGTGTGTTAGCACTTAACTCATCGGGTCGTGGGACTTAGGCAAGGTTGGACTCAAACTATGGAATTATAAGGTACGTATGACGTACGAGCATAGCCCTTTATATAATTGCATTTGTTGAGTGCTTGGTACACTGTATTGCAATGAATGTGTATGGGAATGCATGATATATGGTATTAGCAATAAATGCATAGGAAAATGCATGGTTTATGGTAATTGCTACAATATATATATATGCATTGGGAATCATATGGTGCCGCTTTTGAGCGAACAATGATTTAGGATGTCGTCGCCTATGAGCGAACATCGGTTATGACGCCACTGCTGTTGAGCATGCGTGGGAATGAAATGCGGCTATTGTAGAGCGAGCAATGGAATAGAACTATGGAACCATAAGTGAGATATATGGAATGTCTGTAATCATTGTTTAATGATTTGATGCTATTGATTATGATATCGGTATATGGCTAATGGATATGTTAATCAATGTAATGATTAACTGGCATTTGGGAATTTGATGGTTTCAGTGTTTTGAGAACAGGGACAGTACAGGAAACCCCGGATGAGGATGATACCATCCAGGGAGTATATTTTGTATTTCATAGCATTTACATTGTTGTAAATTATGAATTGTATTATTGTGATTATTGGATTTGGGATATTGGTATGCTCACCCCGTGTGGGGGCTGTCTCTGTTGGGGCAGTTAATTAGGTACATCGATGCCTTTGGATTTGAGCTCGAGCTATGGAATGGAGGTGATTCCATGGATCGAAGAACCAGTGACGGTATTGAGCACGACGTTTTATACATTTGATACACATAGGCTTATTCGATGCTCGCATGTGAGCACTATTATGTGTATATGGTATGTATAAAAAGGCGAGGGACTTTCTCTCTTCATTTATAAGTAGCATGCCATTATTTATTGAATTGCTAAATGAATTGAGAACATGTTAGTGTATTATATTGGTGCATGAGGTCTATGTGGTCATGGTTGGGGAAACTGGACATTATAGTGAATAATGCAAAGGAATTTTATTATATGCATGATTTGTTATGATGATAAGTGGTTTTTCCCCTACATGTTTGACTGTATGCACAAATGGCATGGATTAATACACTAATAACGGGTTAAGGGCACGGGGGTCCTTACACCGATTTTTTCCTCGTTTCTTCAACTTTATTGCTTCTTTCATCATTTTAGCTTGATTTCTTCACCTTTCCCTACATTTACACAAATATACGATTAGGTAGCATATGTATCAATTTATCCATCAAAATATTCCAAATTGTAGACAATTAAGCGCAATAGATGTGTCTATTTCTAGTCACATCATCTTATCCACAATAGATCCACCGCTCGCAACATCAACCAAGTTCCTATCACTGGATAACAAACCCTCATAAAAGTACTGAATGAGTAAATGTTCACTTATCTGATGTTGTGGGCAGCTTGCACACAACTTCTTGAAGCGTTCCCAGTACTCATGTAGTGTCTCTCCAGTGTATTGCATAATAGAGTAGATCTCCTTTCGTATATTAGCCGCCCTCGATGCTGAGAAGTATTTCTAAAGAAACATCCTCTTCAGTTCATTTCATGTTGTGATCGAGCCTGATGGTAGGTAGAATAACCAGTCATTCGCAGTATCCTTTAGAGGGAAAGGGAAGGCTCTCAGCTTGATTTTCTCCTCGGTAATACCAGTCGTTTCATGGTGGTGCAAACCACATGGAACTCCATCAAGTGCTTATGAGGATCTTTGCCTACAAGTCCATGAAAAGAAGGCAACAAATGTATTAGTCCAGCTTTTCAATTCAAAAGTGACATTTGTTGCGAGAGCAGTAAAAGTAATGCAAAGAGGTTGTTGGTTCAAATCTGGATTGGCCAGTTGTCAAAAACTTTGATTCGCGGCCATGTTGTTCATATCTTCCTCTTCTTGCCTTCGATTTGCTCTCCTTCTCCGATGTAGCGTCCTCTCGATCTATGGATCGTAGTGAATATTATCTTCTTGATCTGATGGATCACATGTACTCATGAACAAACGACACAAGCATAAAAATAAATAAATAAAATAAAAAATAAAGTTAACACAAAAGTAAACGCCTTCCCCGACAACGGCGCCAAAATTTGATGTGTGTTTATCGTGTACGCCTAAATTAATCCCACTTTTTATAAACTTAATGTAGTAGTAAAAGTAGGGATCGATCCCACGAACAAAGGGTATTCTCTTGTGTTAAACGAAAAAACTAAGTAAGAAAGTAACAATTAGGAGTTTTTTCGAAATTTTTATGGAAGGACCCTAAGGCCTTAAGTGAGAATTTAGGTACAATTAGGACTAAGCATATATATAAATCAGAGTATAAAATCCGTATTGAGGCTTTGAGCTTTAAGGATTACATGCCAAAACAATATGTGATGTCCGGGGATTAATGGTGTTAATCCCGGTATGGTAATAATCCTTGATGGATTTTTAATCGTGGCAATTAGGAATTAATTGCGGTTTTGGGTCTCCCGAGGTTGTATAATCGGACATTTGAGATCGCTGGATCCAAAGGTTGAGATTGTGTTCTCATTTCTGTGGAAACCTATGAGTTGGGTTTTCGGTGGGACTTAGAGTCCGGGGTGCTTTACGTTGGGGCCAGTCTGGGGATTTGATGTTGGAGAGTGAGTTTTTGAAAACAGATGATTTTTAATGAATCATGATGTGTTTGTGGAGGTATTGGTATTTCGGAGCATTTTTGTTATATATACCAGTTGGACTCGGGATTCCGTCATTTGGAACCCATTTCTCTCCTCTCCTCTCCCTCTCACGCCACCCTCATCCCAAACCCTTCCCCTTTTCCCCTTTGGAGCAAAAAAATCGATGGAACTCGATTTAGGGGCCGGATTTCTTGAAGAATGATAGGTAATCTTCTTCTCCTCTCTTTTGGCTTCATTTTGATTGTGGTTTTGTGTTGTATGGTTGGGTTTTGGGTTGGTTATAGAATTTGGGGATTTTTGTTAAAAATCCAATTTGAGTTTTTAGTGTTTTTATGGAGTTTAAAGGTTGTATTTGTGGTGTTGAGGAAGTTTGGGGTGTTGGTTTTGAGCTTAGGGGTGAAAAACACCATGGAAGCTCGAATTTTTCGGAATACTGCAGGTGGCGATCGATCGCCGAGGAGGGGCGATCGATCGCGACGAGCAGCTGCTAAAAATCGATGACGATGAATAGTAGCGGCGATCGATCGCGTAGTTGAGGCGATCGATCACGAGAGGTGGCGATCGATCGCGAGAAAGCACTGGTTGGCCACTGGAGTGTGGCGATCGATCGCGGTAAAGGTGGCGATCGATCGCCACCAGAAGGATTTTGTTTTTTCAAATTTTGGAAAAATGTCGGGATTTTAGAATCGAGGTATTAAGGGGCCGTTTCCGGGGTAATGTCTACATTCCAATGGGAATGTTATACTTTTAAAATGGTTTGGTTGGAGCCAAGTTAAAATTAAACGGAACTCTCGGTTGAGTTTTTGGCTATCTTTTAAACATATAAAATGGAATATTTTGGGTATTATGCATGCTTAGCCGGGGGGCTTTTATTTTGGTAATCGTCATGGATTGACGGTATGATTGGGGGTTTTGAACGTGCTTGGGCACGTGGTTGCATGCTTGTGTTTAATTGTGAACTATTTATGTGTTAGCACATAATTCATCGGGTCGTGGGACTCAGGCAAGGTTGAACTCGAACTACGGAAAATTAAGGTACGTATAACGTACGAGCATAGCCTATTATAATATTGAAATTGTGAAATGCATGGTATGTGTTACTTGCAGTAAATGAATGTTGAACCGCATAGTGTATGGCACTTGCAATAAATGGTTAGTGAAATGCATGGTACATGGTAATTGTGATAAATGGACATATATCGGGAACTATATGGGGCCGCTCTTGAGCGAGCAATATTTGGGATGTTGTCGCCGTTGAGCGACCATCGATTATGACGCCGCTGTTGTCGAGCGTGCGCGGGGTTGGAATGCCACTATTGTAGAGTGAGCTATGAAATGGAATTATGGAATCTTTGGCTAGATATGTGTGATATCTATGGTACTTTATTTGATGATTTAAACATATTTGGTTGTGGAATTGGTATGGTAAGAGTGGTTTTAGTTGATCAATGAAATGATCAACTGGCTTTTGAGAATTTAATGGTTTGGTTATTTTGAGAACATGGACAATACAGGGGATCCCGGATGAGGATGATACCATCCAGGGAGTATCATTTAAATTCATGGCATTTACATTTTGTAAATTATGAACTGCGATATTATGATTATTGGATTGGTGGTATTGGTATGCTCACCCCGTGTGGGGGCTGTCTCTGTTGGGGCAGGTGATACAGGTGTAGCAGCAGCTTGGGAGTTGAGCTCGGGCTGTTGATTGGAGGTACCCCCAGGATCGAGGTACCAGAGCTGGTTGAATAAGTACATGGATCCAGAGTTGAGATCGAGTTGTACATGGGAGGTGCTTCCAGGATTGAAGTACCAGCGATGGTATCTGGTAGAGTATTTTATACATTAGATACACGCTCGTTCATTGGGTACTCTTATGTGAGTACGTATTTACGTGTATATGGAATGTATAAATGAGCATGGCTTTCTCTTTTCATTTATGGTTGCATGCAATTAAATACGGAATTGCTAAATGAACTGAGAGCATGTTAGTGTATTATAAGGGTGCATGCTATGTAAATGACTCTGTTTGGGGAATTTGAATATTATGTGGACCAAATACAAGCAAATTTGTAAATGGCATATGGCTTTTCCCCAAGTTAATATTATTGTATGCACTAATGGCATGTTAACGGGATAAGGGCACGGGGGTCCTTACATTAGTGGTATCAGAGCAGTGGTTAGCTCTTTGGGGCTGTAGAGGGCCTAGGAAAATGATAATGGGAATGAGAATCACATACTTATGCATGATGGTAGTTAGTGTTGCGTGGCACAACTATATTGCTTATGTGCGTTTATGATATGTGTTCATAAATGGAATATGTTATTGCTAACCATGGTGGTTGCAGGGTCTTACGAGACATGGACTATGCATTACGGTTGCATAGATATACATCGGAGTGATGATTTTAGTGCTTTGCCGCTAAATGTTGGAGCGAGGTGCATTAAAATACACTCATGGCGATGTTTATGGGAATACGGATTATGCATTACGGTTGCATGCATGTCGAAGTGATGATGCCGCTGTCGTGTCGAAGCGATGGTAAATGCCGCTGTCACGTCGAAGCGATGATGCCGCTGTCGTGCCGAAACAATTATTGGGACACAGGATATGCATTACGGTTGCATGCGTGGCGTAGCGATGTGAATACTTGCCGCTTTATGGCGTAGCGATGTGAATACTTGCCGCTGTCATACCGTAGCGATGAGAGAATATTTGCCGCTAATATGAAGTGAAGAACACGGCCGCTGTCATATTAATAGCGAGGGATATTATTTTCCGCTGGTATTGTCGAAGCGAGGGGTATTTCCGCTGTCATGTAAAGCGAGGGGTATTTCCGCTGTCATGCCGGAACGATGGTACCACCGTCATGTCGAAGCGATGATGCCGCTGTCGTGTCGATGCGATGATACATGCCGCTGTCACGTCGAAGCGATGATGCCGCTGTCATGACGTAGCGATGCGATCGGGAACAAAGTACTAAATGAGTGTGAGTACCTCTTGAGTCCGCGATTATTCCGCTATTCTATTGGCGATGGTTCATGCCGCCGGGTATTCTATTGGCGATGGTTCATGCCGCTAGGTATTCTATTGGCGATGGTTCATGCCGCCGGGTATTCTATTGGAGATGGTTCATGCCGCCGGGTATTCTATTGGCGATGGTTCATGCCGCCCGGTATTCTATTGGGATTGGTTCATGCCGCCGGGTATTCTATTGGCGATGGTTCATGCCGCCATGTATTCTATTGGCGATGGTTCATGCCGCCGGGTATTCTATTGGCGATGGTTCATGCCGCCAGGTATTCTATTGGCGATGGTTCATGCCGCCAGCTATTCTATGGGCGATGGTTCATACCGCCGGGTATTGATAGCGATGGTACATTCCGCTACATCTATGGCGATGGTTCTTACCGCCGGATACCTATAGCGATGGATTATGCCGCTATGTGTGTAGCACTGGGTTATGCCGCCTACGAGCGATGGATGCTGCTTATGTACCGCTGGTGGGCGATGGATACATGTATTCCGCTATCTTGATAGCGATGAGGTATGGCATATTGCTTTTGTTATCATTATTGTGAATATTATGTGTTGTTTTATACCGTCATGTATTTGACGATGGGATTAGGAGTGTTGTATACCGACAGGTATCGTCATGTGTTTGACGATGTTATTTGGGATGTTTATGGGGACGCATTGCGTCGTTTTGGTAAACAATGCATTCGTGTCTATGTATTTGGTTGTATGTTTGAGTGCCGATGGTGAGCACATGGTGGTGTCTGGGTCACTAGTTGACGGGACCATTACGCCGAGTAGATTGCTCGATGGATTATTGGATGCATTGTACCGGTGAGTGTACCGCATCATGTTATGGAGGTAAATATTTGTCGAGCAGTATTACCCTTGGGTATGCTCGCTGGTTTGGTTAAGGCCAAGCGATTGGTGGTAAGAGTAGTCATTGAGGAAACTACTCGCTTGTTGTTGTAATGTGTGTTAGGCATGGGCACACCCACCCCGAGGGTGTGGAATAAGTCCTAATGGATTAAAATTGCTTAGTAGTTGAACAAGGACACCTGGATGTCCATTGTGCTTGGTATTTTAGAGATGTGTTGGGCGATGACCCACAACTCTAATGGTTGTTAGGTATGGTATACCGGGATGGAACGTGTGTCACGTTGATGGATAGTATGAGCCTATGGGGCCAACGAACCGTTAGCCAGGTATTGTTGCAGTACTTTGGTATGCTTGTGTTAGCCTTTATGTTGCTCGTTGGATTCGAGCTGGGTGAATCGTATGGTAATACGATGAGGATTATGATAGACTTTTGTAGTCTCCTTGTGGCATGGTGATTGAGGTAGGGAATACCTCACGGGGACGTTATACGCCATTGTTTTTGAGGGACTTGTACTGGGACAACTCAATTTTGTTGGTATTACCAACGTGAGTGTCAACAAGTCGTTGTTAGCTCTAGTTGAGCATCCTTGCATATGGCATGCAATGGGAGTCACAATGGTTTGTGAGATATAGTTAGTGGGGTGACACTACTATATTGATTTTGTCTCTTGGAGAGATTTGGATTGTACTGTCTTGGAGACAGCTTGCATCGGTCGTGGATTGGTTGTAACTCAGCCATGGTAAGCATTACTGGTGTTGGACCGAGTAATGGATTTCTTACCTCGGTGAGACGTTAGAGGAGACGTCTCCGGGGAGATACTCGATTGGGGAGTACTATGGCATTAGTACAGAGCATCGTTGGGATGTGTATACATGGCGTATACAGATTTTGGATCGGGTAATGGTGGTATTGATGCACTACTCTAACTAGTCGTGTATTTCTGGGTTCCGGGATATGTTTTTGTATAAATATATCCAGGTCTTCCGAACGGTGGTTTGAGGATTGGAGGATCATGGATTCATGACTTTTCCTTGAGAGGAAGGCGGTTTTATGATACCTACCGGTTGAATCTTTTGGGGAGATTCGTTATTTTGGTCCGTGTAGTGGTGATGTTGAAATCACACCCTTTTGTTTCGGTTTGTCAACCATCATTCTCCGTGGGGTGAGAATAATCAAGGTTTGATAGTTGGTTTTGGGATTTGGGTATGATTGGAGATACCCGAGTCTATTGCATTGTGTACGCATGTTGTGTTGGTGTTTGGGCATGTATGCCGTGTGTGTATACGTATGCCCACTTTATTTGTTCCTTGTTGAACGTCGAGTTTGTATGCTTGGTTTGGTAAATCTCCGGTGTGAGATTGTGGAACCTCGAGATCGGTAATCTCGATGGCACGATGTATTCTGAGGAATGATCGTGAGGTACGGTTGACTCCCTCTGAGGAGGGATTGTCGTGTTTTGAGACCATGGTAATTCTTGTTGGGTAATTCGATAGCCTTCCTGTTTTAGGATTGTTGGATCCAAGGATAAATGAGGGATGGCCAGGATTAGGATTTGTTTGGTGTCGTGGTTGACACGTGTGGCAGGAATGCAACTGTCTGTTTTGCATGACCTCTGTGGAACTTGAGACTTTGTGGAGTCTTGATGGTGTGTCGGGACCAAGATATGATTTCTTGGAACACACCGGTGTAAACATCCTCGGTGATGTGTTTTGTCTGGATCAGTGACCGTGGGTAACCCGGTCCGGGTTGAAAGTGGTGCAACTACTCCTTTGGAGGAGATGGACTGAGAAGCGAAACCGGATTTTCTGTGAGTATACTGTTGTATACTAGTGGTCCCCATCATGACGATGCGTGTCAAGCATCGTGGGCAGGTGGTGAATATCACGGGATGATATCTATGTCAGAACCAATGGAGATTTGGTTGGTTTGCAGTCGTGGTGTGACTTCTGGGACGTTTCACGTCGAGGTATGTTGTTAAATTTTGGGTTTGTATTGGTTTTAGCGTTTGCTCTATTTTAGAGCTTGGTGCGAGACGAGTGTTCTCGCGGTTGTTAATTCGATTCTAATATGGTCCAGAATCGGGGTTGTGACTTTGTTTTGTTGGTGTAGTCCTGGTGTTACGTGGAGTACACCAGTGCAATTTCGAGGACGAAATTTTATTAGTAGGGGATAATTGTGATGTCCGGGGATTAATGGTGTTAATCCCGGTATGGTAATAATCCTTGATGGATTTTTAATCGTGGCAATTAGGAATTAGTTGCGGTTTTGGGTCTCCCGAGGTTGTATAATCGGACATTTGAGATCGCTGGATCCAAAGGTTGAGATTGTGTTCTCATTTCTGTGGAAAACCTATGAGTTGGGTTTTCGGTTGGACTTAGAGTCCGGGGTGCTTTACGTTGGGGCCAGTCTGAGGATTTGATGTTGGAGAGTGAGTTTTTGAAAACAGATGATTTTTAATGAATCATGATGTGTTTGTGGAGGTATTGGTATTTCGGAGCATTTTTGTTATATATACCAGTTGGACTCGGGATTCCGTCATTTGGAACCCATTTCTCTCCTCTCCTCTCCCTCTCACGCCACCCTCATCCCAAACCCTTCCCCTTTTCCCCTTTGGAGCAAAAAAATCGATGGAACTCGATTTAGGGGCCGGATTTCTTGAAGAATGATAGGTAATCTTCTTCTCCTCTCTTTTGGCTTCATTTTGATTGTGGTTTTGTGTTGTATGGTAGGGTTTTGGGTTGGTTATAGGATTTGGGGATTTTTGTTAAAAATCCAATTTGAGTTTTTAGTGTTTTTATGGAGTTTAAAGGTTGTATTAGTGGTGTTGAGGAAGTTTGGGGTGTTGGTTTTGAGCTTAGGGGTGAAAAACACCATGGAAGCTCGAATTTTTCGGAATACTGCAGGTGGCGATCGATCGCCGAGGAGGGGCGATCGATCGCTGGCAGCTGCTAAAAATCGATGACGATGAATAGTAGCGGCGATCGAACGCGTAGTTGAGGCGATCGATTGTAAGGCCCCGATGCTAATTAATCCGGATTAACGATGATTAAGCAAACCCGGATAATTAAAAGTGCAAATTTGAATTAAGGTGTTCCGGACCACGATGGGTCAACCAACTAGTGTAACATGTTTTAGTGCATGAGCACATGACACTTTGAGAACACATGGCACTAATTAATTTAACTCATGTTTAATACATGATTTTGGACCATTAATCATGCAATAGAGTGATGTATTGACACATGGATTCCACAATACATCAATTAAATAAAAAAAAAAACCCATGCATGGCTTTGAACCTCACGCCTATATCTATTGACAATGCAGATTTTTGGTTCTTATTTTAGCTACCAATTTCTCTCTCTTCCCACTTCAACCCAAACACTCCTCCTTCTCTCTTCTACCATTTTCGAAAATGGCAGCTCATTTCCTACCAAAATCCTCTTGAATTTTCAAGTGCATGTCACATGCAAAGATATATTTGAGTGCTACTCATCTTGAGGAACAAGATGCACCAAGAAATTTCAAGTTTGGAGAAAGGACATGCAAGATTTTCGAGTAGCAGCAGTTTTGGTGTAGGATTTTCGGTTTTGGCTTGGTTTTGTGGATGATCAAGCTTCAAATCTTGAAGATAAATGAAGGTATATCATCATCCTTGAGTTTTATCAACTTGCATGTATGATTAAGGGTCGAATTTTGATACTTGGGCATGAGAAATGTAGTGAAAACTTGCTGTCAGAATGTTCTGCAGATTTCAGTATAATGTTGGTCTAGTATTTCGAATTTTGGGTCTAGTTAAGTTTCGAATTTAAAGATTACTCCCCTGATAGAAGTTGTAGTGTTTTGTGTTAGCTTTATTTGGCAACAAGAATCAGCTAATTTGGAGTTAATATGAAAACGTTATGGTCAGTTTACCAACATGTGTCAAATATGGAAATCCACTGCATCCGAGTTTCATGCATTATGTTCTTCGTATTTCTGGGAATAAATGGCTACGAATATGACGTTTTAGGCTCTAATAGGTGTTGTAGTATTCGATGTTAGCTTGAATTTGGAATTGGCCTCACTCAATTTGGAGCTCATATGAACGAATTATGATAATTTTACCAGCAACTATACAATCTGGAAGCAGGGGATATACGAGTTTTTTAGGCTGTACGTTTTTCAGTTAATGTACATGAAGATGAATTGTTTAGCTTAAAGCTCATAAGATATGTTTTGTTGTATGTTGGGTTATCTTGAATTATAAACTGGCCTTACATGATTTGGAGTTTCCGTGTGTAAGATATGAACTTTTCCATAAAACCGCTCACTCTGTCAAATAGAATATGAGTATTTTTAAAAGCTGGCATACGTTTCTTTGCATGTGCCTCAAGATGAGTGAACTAGCTTATGGAATTCAAATATGAACTGTAGAAAATTAAGTTTTCGTGATTCTACCACTGGCCCCAAGTCTTTTGGACATCATATAAATTTATTATGATTTTTATACGAAAATGGGTCAGGCTGGAATTTGGTGAATTATCCTGTTTTTCTAGCAGATTGTTCTTGGCCATTTTACCTAGGCTAAATGAACGAATTTGAAGATGATTTGAACTGATGAAATGTTCATTTTTGAGTTAGCTTTGAAAATAAATTGGACCCATGTGATTTTATTAAGTATCGGACAAGTTATGAGCCGATCTCTACGGTTGCGCAGGCTGAAATTTAGAGAATTGGTTTTGGGTCTAAGTTTGAGTTTTATTTTGATAAGTTAAGGCTAGTATGTGACAGTATGTTGTATTTGGAACTATTATGACCAGGTTAACAGATCCCGAGGTTTATTCGAGGAGTACTCGGTAGATATAGCATTGGTCCGAGGTACGTAGAAAACGGGTTTTATCACAATGTCTGGCAAAGACATGTGATGTTCCCGGGTATGATTTACTTGTCATTACTTGCTCCTTATGTGACTATGTGATAAGTTGATTTGCAGTATGTGAATTACATGGTACATTGACTGCATGATATATGATGACATGAGATTTGAGGTGCATCACATGAGATTATGATATTGCATGATGCATTGACACGCATGGACATTGAGCATGTCATGTTGAGCCTATTGATTCGTTCTTGGTACCTATATCTTTTCTTGGTATGAGTGATGCGTGTCTGGGGATGATGGGCAGCCGTTGGCTCGGCAGGAGTGAGAGTGAGCTGAGCTATGCCGGAGCGACGAGCGTGCCGACGTCGCCCAGACACGAGGATGATGGACCGCCGATGGCTCGACTGAGAGATAGATCGGAGCGCGGAGCGTGTCACATCCTGCTCGAGCACTGATGAGTGATTGATGATTTCCTTTGGACCCTTGAGACAGGGATATTCGAGATTTGATACCCTTCATGTGCATTTGCATTCATGCACGGCATACATCGCATGTTATTTGTCATACACTGTGATTTTATCTGTTTCTCGTACTGGGGTTCTGACCCCCTTCGCGGGGGGGCTGTCATGTCTTTGTTGTATGGGCATGACAGGTGGTACAGGTGGACGTACTGTGGATGCTCGAGACGAAGCATCGATAAATACCAGAGCTCCTTGAGAGCGAGCTCAGGTATATGGTTTAGGTTTTGAGTCCCAGTAGTTGTTTAGTAGTTTTTACTTATGTTTTAAATGTCCGGGGTATGCCCCGAGTATCTGTATTTTTAAGTATTACTTTACTGAGAAATTATATGTAATACTTATGCGATGAATATCATGTTAGATGTAAAACTGGAAATACATATTTTCACTATTCAGAAATGTTTGAGAAACAAAATGCGAAAAATTTTGAGGGTCACTTTTTATAAGTTTTTAACTAAATCTTCCGCTGTTTACGTTAATATAACAATCGTGTGTTAATTAAACCTCTGATTAGGACCGGGCCCTCACAGTTGGTATCAGAGCATAATCTGGGATATGCTCGAACTAGAGTTAGGACACTGAGTATAGACACTAATGAATTGTTTGTGCATGTGTCTGACTATCTGATTTATATGCTCTTGCCTGCTATGTTTACATGTTCGATAATGAGATTTTATGCATGTACTGGATTATTAAGCAGGGATAATTAGTGGTCATATCTCTGAATATTTGAATATGCTGAGTTGCATATAATCTAGAGAATGTGAATGCTGAGTTGCATATATTATGCTGAGTTGCATATAATTTTGAGAATTTTATCTGTTAGCACTGATAGTTGCTGATAGGATGTTGATGTAGAATGAATGATGATAACATCTATGACTTGAGATGTATGAATTATGTTGGACAGTTAGTGTTTGGACAGGTAGCTGTGATATAGACTTTAAGAGCTACTATTGAATCCGTAGACACTATAAACTGTTAATTGAATTATAACTTAGTGATATGCATCCGTTATTGGGAATTTTATTTATCACTTTGGGACTTATCCTTGTGATTAGTGGGATGACACTAGAACTAATTTAAACACTTTTTGTCGATTGACATTGGAAATTTAAGTCTGAAAGACCAAGGTTATACGTATGAGTTTACGTCAAAACCTGTGTACGTTAAGATGATGATTTAGAACTTGAGAATATTGAAATTAGTGATATTTCAATTGAATAATAAAGTTAGTTGTTGTGAGAAACAACGAGAATTGGTTTGAATGAGGACTTGGATTTAGGGACTGTCATGATTTAGTTCCAGTTTTGTGTTCGAACTATGAATAAAAACTTCACTATGAACTCTTTTAGATGAGACTATCTAGAGTAATGGTATTGATGATATGGAAAATGATAATTGATTATTGTGGACTTGAGAAATGGAAATATCTGCTTAATCTCGATAGTTATTCACTAGTGAAGAGATTAGATATTGACTAAGGAATAAGACACCAATGTGGTCCGAAGTAATTAGAACTGGATTAAAGATTAATGAAGTGACTATCATTGGGATAATCCAAGTAATCCTGGAAAAGTTTCAGAAGTATCACTCAAATTTATCCAGCTCTAGTAGTTCTAGAGGTACTATGAGATTGTAGAATACCAAATCTTTTGAGGTCACTGTGGATGTAAATATCTACTGATCCATTTTGAAAGAATAATAGAAACTAATATCGATTGTGGCCAGTCAGAGCATGTCCATGACGTGCTCAGGAACATATGCAACCATAACAACAAATACCCTGAGCTAGGGGTAGATATCATGGTGGTTATTCTTTACGACCACTCAGTTTCATCAGCACTTAATTACCTGGAGACCAGAGAGTATACCTTGACAATGGGATTAAGATGTCTCCAGGATATATAACCATTTCGATTTCGGCAATGATAGAGAATGCTATAGGAGTAGTGATCACAGATACATGTTATGTAGATGATCACACTGCACGAGTATGATTTGAGATAAAGCATTGGTTTCATATATTGCATCAAATGTGCATTGATAATGATGATTGGGAAAATTCACCAGCAGTGATAATATGAACTGCAGATTACAGTTTGTTGATAGTGTTGTGGATTTGAATTAAATGATGTTGTCGAAATATGGTTTTGATTGTATCAAGGGCATGAATACTCTGATAAATTTTGAGGATATCATAAGTTGATTTCAGAATACAATAAATTTTTGATTATATTGTGGATACAAATGAAATGTTTATCGCCACGAATAGCAGGCTAAGATTGCAATGCTTTGAAAACGAGGGATATTTATGCTTATCAAAAAGAGTCGAGGTTGACTGATAAAGAAATGAAAGAATTTTCACTAAAGAAGGAAATTGATTTTAACTAATTGATGACAAGGAATAGATTTGATATCGAAAGCACTGTACAGAATGTCATCAACAGAGTTGACAGATACAGAAGAATAGTTGCTGAATATCCTCGATACTGGTACATATGTCTGAGTATGTCACCTTGAGGGAACATCAGTATTGTTCGTGAAGAAGAAAAATGATATGATGAAGATATGTATCGATTAAAGGTAGTTGAATCGGGCTATTGTCAAAAATAAATACGCACTGCCTAAGATTGAAAAGTAACTGATCAAGTTGTAAGGAACTTTACTGTATAAGAAGAACGATTTTTACTCTGGTTACCATCAGTTTGAGTCAGAAGAGAAAATGTTCTCTAAGCACTTGGTCAAACCAGATATAGACATTTTGAATTTTTGGAAATGTCGTGTGGTCCGACAACTATACCGGTAGAGTTATGAATTTGATGAAGAAAATTTTCCGTAACTTTTGGGCGGAAGTGTAATCATATCCATCAGTGGTATACTAGTGTATACGAGATCCGGAAGGAACCACACAGAACACATGCGATTGATTTTTCAGACGCTTCGTGAAGCTCAAAGGGTGTACCAAGTTATCGAATGTAAATCTTGGTTGAATCGAGTATTGTTTTGGGATCGATGATATCATCTCACCAGATACCTGTTGATTCCAGTAAAGTAAAGATAGTACTAATTTGGCCAAGACCAATCATTGTACTCAAGATGAAAAGTTTTATGAATTTTGACAGATACTACAGGCTTTTACGGAAGGATATTCTACGATAGCCTGTCTTATGAACTAGTTGACCAAGAAGAAATTTGATATTCGTTTGGTCAGATGAATGAGAAAGCAGTTTTCATAACTGAAACTGAAATGGACTACAACCCAATGTTGTTTTGGTTTAACTGGTTCAGGGAGATATGTAGTTGTGCAAATACGTATGTCAAAGATTTGAAGATATGTTCTAATGTATCATGAAAAGATGATTGCATATTCTTGAGATATAAGCGATGAATGGATTTATTAAAGAATTTGACTTTGATAGTCAATATAAATCAAGGAAAATGAAACTAGTAGCAGATGCGCTGAACCTAAAAGTGCAAGGTGCAATGGTAGCATCGATGTTTGCTTTGCAGTTTGATAACCTCTGATTTTGACGATCGGAAGGACTCGAAGGACAGACCCATACAGATATTGAGTTAAGAAATTGGTTCTGTCTTATCAACCAAGTAAATTTAGTATGCCATTTAGTGGTGGTTGCGAATGAAAAATCAGTATATAGCATCGAATTTTACTGATTTGAAAGACGTATTACAGCAGAAAGCACACTATAGAGAACATAATGTTATTCTGGGAATGATGAGATGTATCATTCTCGAGATCCTATTTATTATGAGATGGTATAAAGAAAGAAATTTTTAAATTTTGTGGCAAATTGTTTGACATGCCAGCAGGTCAAGATAAAAATACGAGACCTAATGGGATAGTACAGGATTTGTAAGTACCACAATGAATTTGAGAAATTTCTAGTTTTGAGTTTTATAGCTCAAATATTTTACAAACAGGGATTGCGAAACAAGTTGAATCGAAATTGATTGACTATTCAATATAATATATTGATTTCATATGATAGTCTATATGTCTATGAGGAGACGACATGTTTAAGATATTGATAATGTGGTTTAGTTACAGTAAGTTTCTGTAATAGATGTATCTGATTGACATCCGAGGATAATATCAGAATTCGAAACTATTTTCAGAGTGTAATGGATACTAAGTTAGCAATGAGTATTGCTTAGCATATCCATTTAGATGGATCAACTGAGAAAATATCCAGATTTTGGAAGTTATGTTTCAATTAAGAGTGGTGATTTAGTGGGAATTGACTGAAATCATTATTCACCAGTAGAATTTTCCTATAATTTAAGTTTCAGAAAACTTTTGGGATGGCATCGGTTCAGGTTTTGCAGAGCCGGAATTACCGATCGCTGATATGATTATAGAAAATTGATAAGAAATTTGGCATAACTTAAGATTATTGAGAAAAATGCCAGAAACGATTAAAATTTGGCTTGAGGTGAGCAGATTTGCTACGCCAAAGAGAAATATATCGTTAGACTTCGAGTTGAGAATCAGGTAAATATGGAAATATTACATTTGTGATGATCAATATGATTCGTTAAGTGAGGTTTGATGTTGCCTCGATATTTTGAACTTTGTGGAATCATAGAGAACTTTGATTAAGTGGTAGATCGTTGAGACGAACACAGCAGTTGTCATTGATACATGATGATCCTTAAGTATCTATGAATGAGATTGAGACATCTCGTATGTTTTGAATTATTGAGTTATACTCAGTTTTACGATTTCGAGGACGAAATCTTTTGAAGAGGGGAAGAAATGTAAGGCCCCGATGCTAATTAATCCGGATTAACGATGATTAAGCAAACCCGGATAATTAAAAGTGCAAATTTGAATTAAGGTGTTCCGGACCACGATGGGTCAACCAACTAGTGTAACATGTTTTAGTGCATGAGCACATGGCACTTTGAGAACACATGGCACTAATTAATTTAACTCATGTTTAATACATGATTTTGGACCATTAATCTTGCAATAGAGTGATGTATTGACACATGGATTCCACAATACATCAATTAAATAAAAAAAAAACCCATGCATGGCTTTGAACCTCACGCCTATATCTATTGACAATGCAGATTTTTGGTTCTTATTTTAGCTACCAATTTCTCTCTCTTCCCACTTCAACCCAAACACTCCTCCTTCTCTCTTCTACCATTTTCGAAAATGGCAGCTCATTTCCTACCAAAATCCTCTTGAATTTTCAAGTGCATGTCACATGCAAAGATATATTTGAGTGCTACTCATCTTGAGGAACAAGATGCACCAAGAAATTTCAAGTTTGGAGAAAGGACATGCAAGATTTTTGAGTAGCAGCAGTTTTGGTGTAGGATTTTCGGTTTTGGCTTGGTTTTGTGGATGATCAAGCTTCAAATCTTGAAGATAAATGAAGGTATATCATCATCCTTGAGTTTTATCAACTTGCATGTATGATTAAGGGTCGAATTTTGATACTTGGGCATGAGAAATGTAGTGAAAACTTGCTGTCAGAATTTTCTGCAGATTTCAGTATAATGTTGGTCTAGTATTTCGAATTTTGGGTCTAGTTAAGTTTCGAATTTAAAGATTACTCCCCTGATAGAAGTTGTAGTGTTTTGTGTTAGATTTATTTGGCAACAAGAATCAGCTAATTTGGAGTTAATATGAAAAAGTTATGGTCAGTTTACCAACATGTGTCAAATATGGAAATCCACTGCATCCGAGTTTCATGCATTATGTTCTTCGTATTTCTGGGAATAAATGGCTACGAATATGACGTTTTAGGCTCTAATAGGTGTTGTAGTATTCGATGTTAGCTTGAATTTGGAATTGGCCTCACTCAATTTGGAGCTCATATGAACGAATTATGATAATTTTACCAGCAACTATACAATCTGGAAGCAGGGGATATACGAGTTTTTTAGGCTGTACGTTTTTCAGTTAATGTACATGAAGATGAATTGTTTAGCTTAAAGCTCATAAGATATGTTTTGTTGTATGTTGGGTTATCTTGAATTATAAACTGGCCTTACATGATTTGGAGTTTCCGTGTGTAAGATATGAACTTTTCCATAAAACCGCTCACTCTGTCAAATAGAATATGAGTATTTTTAAAAGCTGGCATACGTTTCTTTGCATGTGCCTCAAGATGAGTGAACTAGCTTATGGAATTCAAATATGAACTGTAGAAAATTAAGTTTTCGTGATTCTACCACTGGCCCCAAGTCTTTTGGACATCATATAAATTTATTATGATTTTTATACGAAAATGGGTCAGGCTGGAATTTGGTGAATTATCCTGTTTTTCTAGCAGATTGTTCTTGGCCATTTTACCTAGGCTAAATGAACGAATTTGAAGATGATTTGAACTGATGAAATGTTCATTTTTGAGTTAGCTTTGAAAATAAATTGGACCCATGTGATTTTATTAAGTATCGGACAAGTTATGAGCCGATCTCTACGGTTGCGCAGGCTGAAATTTAGAGAATTGGTTTTGGGTCTAAGTTTGAGTTTTATTTTGATAAGTTAAGGCTAGTATGTGACAGTATGTTGTATTTGGAACTATTATGACCAGGTTAACAGATCCCGAGGTTTATTCGAGGAGTACTCGGTAGATATAGCATTGGTCCGAGGTACGTAGAAAACGGGTTTTATCACAATGTCTGGCAAAGACATGTGATGTTCCCGGGTATGATTTACTTGTCATTACTTGCTCCTTATGTGACTATGTGATAAGTTGATTTGCAGTATGTGAATTACATGGTACATTGACTGCATGATATATGATGACATGAGATTTGAGGTGCATCACATGAGATTATGATATTGCATGATGCATTGACACGCATGGACATTGAGCATGTCATGTTGAGCCTATTGATTCGTTCTTGGTACCTATATCTTTTCTTGGTATGAGTGATGCGTGTCTGGGGATGATGGGCAGCCGTTGGCTCGGCAGGAGTGAGAGTGAGCTGAGCTATGCCGGAGCGACGAGCGTGCCGACGTCGCCCAGACACGAGGATGATGGACCGCCGATGGCTCGACTGAGAGATAGATCGGAGCGCGGAGCGTGTCACATCCTGCTCGAGCACTGATGAGTGATTGATGATTTCCTTTGGACCCTTGAGACAGGGATATTCGAGATTTGATACCCTTCATGTGCATTTGCATTCATGCACGGCATACATCGCATGTTATTTGTCATACACTGTGATTTTATCTGTTTCTCGTACTGGGGTTCTGACCCCCTTCGCGGGGGGGCTGTCATGTCTTTGTTGTATGGGCATGACAGGTGGTACAGGTGGACGTACTGTGGATGCTCGAGACGAAGCATCGATAAATACCAGAGCTCCTTGAGAGCGAGCTCAGGTATATGGTTTAGGTTTTGAGTCCCAGTAGTTGTTTAGTATTTTTTACTTATGTTTTAAATGTCCGGGGTATGCCCCGAGTATCTGTATTTTTAAGTATTACTTTACTGAGAAATTATATGTAATACTTATGCGATGAATATCATGTTAGATGTAAAACTGGAAATACATATTTTCACTATTCAGAAATGTTTGAGAAACAAAATGCGAAAAATTTTGAGGGTCACTTTTTATAAGTTTTTAACTAAATCTTCCGCTGTTTACGTTAATATAACAATCGTGTGTTAATTAAACCTCTGATTAGGACCGGGCCCTCACATCGATCGCGAGCGGGTTGGCGATCGATCGCGAGAAAGCACTGGTTGGCCACTGGAGTGTGGCGATCGATCGCGATAAAGGTGGCGATCGATCGCCACCAGAAGGATTTTGTTTTTTCAAATTTTGGATAAATGTCGGTATTTTGGAATCGAGGTATTAAGGGGCCGTTTCCGGGGTAATGTCTACATTCCAATGGGAATGTTATGCTTTTAAAATGGTTTGGTTGGAGCCAAGTTAAAATTAAACGGAACTCTCGGTTGAGTTTTTGGCTATCTTTTAAACATATAAAATGGAATATTTTGGGTATTATGCATGCTTAGCCGGGGGGCTTTTATTTTGGTAATCGTCATGGATTGACGGTATGATTGGGGGTTTTGAACGTGCTTGGGCACGTGGTTGCATGCTTGTGTTTAATTGTGAACTATTTATGTGTTAGCACATAATTCATCGGGTCGTGGGACTCAGGCAAGGTTGAACTCGAACTACGGAAAATTAAGGTACGTATAACGTACGAGCATAACCTATTATAATATTGAAATTGTGAAATGCATGGTACGTGTTACTTGCAGTAAATGAATGTTGAACCGCATAGTGTATGGCACTTGCAATAAATGGTTAGTGAAATGCATGGTACATGGTAATTGTGATAAATGGACATATATCGAGAACTATATGGGGCCGCTCTTGAGCGAGCAATATTTGGGATGTTGTCGCCGTTGAGCGACCATCGATTATGACGCCGCTGTTGTCGAGCGTACGCTGGAATGCCACTATTGTAGAGTGAGCTATGAAATGGAATTATGGAATCTTTGGCTAGATATGTGTGATATCTATGGTACTTTATTTGATGATTTAAACATATTTGGTTGTGGAATTGGTATGGTAAGAGTGGTTTTAGTTGATCAATGAAATGATCAACTGGCTTTTGAGAATTTAATGGTTTGGTTATTTTGAGAACATGGACAATACAGGGGATCCCGGATGAGGATGATACCATCCAGGGAGTATCATTTAAATTCATGGCATTTACATTTTGTAAATTATGAACTGTGATATTATGATTATTGGATTGGTGGTATTGGTATGCTCACCCCGTGTGGGGGCTGTCTCTGTTGGGGCAGGTGATACAGGTGTAGCAGCAGCTTGGGAGTTGAGCTCGGGCTGTTGATTGGAGGTACCCCACGATCGAGGTACCAGAGCTGGTTGAATAAGTACATGGATCCAGAGTTGAGATCGAGTTGTACATGGGAGGTGCTTCCAGGATTGAAGTACCAGCGATGGTATCTGGTAGAGTATTTTATACATTAGATACACGCTCGTTCATTGGGTACTCTTATGTGAGTACGTATTTACATGTATATGGAATGTATAAATGAGCATGGCTTTCTCTTTTCATTTATGGTTGCATGCAATTAAATACGGAATTGCTAAATGAACTGAGAGCATGTTAGTGTATTATAATGGTGCATGCTATGTAAATGACTCTGTTTGGGGAATTTGAATATTATGTGGACCAAATACAAGCAAATTTGTAAATGGCATATGGCTTTTCCCCATGTTAATATTATTGTATGCACTAATGGCATGTTAACGGGTTAAGGGCACGGGGGTCCTTACATAATATAACTTCCAAAATAGATTAATTAGATTCCCAACATGAAAGAATGTCAACCCTATAGTTTCACACCACTCCTAGAGTATGAACTATACAAAAGAACTCCACTGCCCTATCCAATAGCACTCCTCAAGCTCACTGCGTCAACCCGGGGTTCATATTCCTTTTCTCCCAAAAATGTACCTACAGGAACAACCCCACCATGCGCACATACAATATTTCTCAACAAAACTCAAGGAAAATAATATAAAATAATTGCATGAAACGTATATCATGTATACTCGCTGAGTTGCCGCATTTACTTATTCTCGTCGGTCGTTCCTGTTTCATAACTCATGTACATGGTCATTAGTGCATAAGATAAGTGATCGCCTCTGTATTTCATTCATATACCACAATACTCATCGATAATCACATAACCAATATGATGATTCCGGTCTTGTTATAACAGCGGTATTTTAGCACCCCTCGCTTCAACATATAGCGGCATCATACGATGTCCCTCGCTTCGACATGACAGCGGTATAATCATCGCTTCGACATGACAGCGACAAACATCATACTTCCATCGCTTCATATGACAATGGCAAGTACTACATCCGTCGCTTGAATATAACAACCACCGGAATACCAATCATCCCCAAACACATAGCAATGCACAATGCATAAACCAAATAATACAATCTCATCACCAATTGCTCGTACGTCTCACTACGTACCTTCCTTCCAAAAGTGGAGATGTCGTGGAACTTTATCTCCTTTGTTGTGTAGCTACCTGGGATGGTTCTACACAATCATACAAACCAATATTAGAAGCCAATAATAGTCCAATACCAAAAATCCCACAAAATAACCAAAAATACACATTTTGGTGTCTCGCGATCGATCGCCGCAAGGCCCCGGTCGATCGCGAGATCACACTGCCCGAGCATGAATTTTTTTGCACTCGGCGATCGATCGCCACTTTTGGTGCGATCGATCGCAAGCCTCGCCGATCGATCGCCCAAAAGTGGCGATCGATTGCCAAACGCTACTGGAGTGTACCGTATGTGCGCGATCGATCGCCAGAAACGGGCGATCCATCGCCGCTCCCTGCACTTCGAAAACCACCATTTTTGCACCATATTTTCTTCCCCATCTTCACCAACACACATACCAACAAACCCACAACATAAAAACACCATAAACCTTCAACATACACCTTTAAACAACCAACAATCTAACATCCAATCATAAACAACACCAACCCAAAACAAACCCATTTCAAAAGTTCAAATAACAACTCAAATCAAAACCAATCCTAACAAAAACAACAAGGAAGGATCTATACCCTTCCTAAACCTCAAATCTTACCAAGAATCACACAAATGGAGCTTTTCCAAGGATTTCTCCTTCCTCTTTTTGCCAAACTCGAAAATGGGATAAGGGTTAGGGTTGGGAGAGTAATTGGGGATTGGTAAAGGAAAGGTAAAGTGATGGGTAAGGTGGGGGTAGTGGGGTATAAAAGTGGGGGTTAATTAATAACATGTACCCCAATTATTAGCATGATGTATAAAATACCCCAACATGGTATTTTAAAAGCATTTTACCAAAATGCACCCAAAACCTCAATTAAAATACATGCTTTCCAAGTAATTATCAACCATCACAGTTAAATCATGCTAACACCCAATTTCCCAACATGCACACATGCACCCTGAAATGCACCACCGGGTCACGTCTACCATGTGACTAAGCATTTCACCAAGATAATTAATTCCAACATATTATTTAATTATCACCATAATTAGTCACATAAACATAATTAATGCCCAAATTGCAATTAACTATTTCGGGGATATCACAATACTCCCCTACTTATAAGATTTCGACCTCGAAATCGCATGCACTTACCTCAATGAAACTAAACATAAATTACATACCGGAAAACAGTTCCGGGTAGTGCTGCACCATATGCCGCTCCGTCTCCCACGTAGCCTCCTCGACACCCCTGCGATCCCACTGAACTTTAATCATAGGCATAACTTTGTTCCGAAGTCTGCGGTCTGCTCGATCCAGAATTCTAACAGGCCGTTCCACATAAGATACATCGGATTCTAACAGAACCTGGAAAGGTTGTAACACATGTGACGGATCGGCTCATACTTCCGCAACATAGCCACATGGAACACATCATGTATACCAGACAAAGAAGGTGGCAAGGCCAGTCGGTAAGCTAAGGTGCCAATGCGCTGCAAGATCTCGTACGACCCAACATACCTCGGAGACAGTTTCCCGCGCATTCCAAATCGTACGACACCTCTGAAAGGTGAGATCTTCAAAAAGACCTTATCCCCTAACTGAAATTCCAACGGTCGCCGTCGTTTATTAGCATAAGCCGCCTATCTGTCCTAGGCTGCTTTCATTTTCTGCCTTATTACCTTTACCTTCTCTTCCATTTCCCGAACCAGTTCCGGTCCTCCGACTGATTTATGGTCCAAGTCGTCCCAACATAAGGGTGATCTACACCGTCTGTCTTAAAGGGCCTCAAAAGGAGCCATCTGAATGCTTGTCTGGTAGCTATTGTTATATGAGAACTCTACCAAGGCCACCGAATCTTGCCATGAGGTATCAAACTCCAACACACATGCCCTCAACATGTCCTCGAGCATTTGGATAGTACGCTCGGTCTGGCCATCCGTTTGAGGATGATATGCAGTGCTCAATCTTACCTCAGTTCCCAAGGCTGATTGAAGACCTTCCCAAAAGTGAGAGGTGAATCGTGGATCTCGATCCGACACTATAGAAATAGGGATCCCGTGTAATCTTACCACATCCCAAACATATAACTGGGCCATTGTCAAATAGGTGAAAGTCATACTATAGGGAATGAAGTGAGCCACTTTGGTCAATCTGTCCACAATCACCCAAATGGCATCAAAACCCGAAGCACTCCTCGGCATGTGGGTCACAAAGTCCATGGATATGTGTTCCCACTTCCATTTTGGTATCTCTAGACTCTTCAACTCTGCCTCTCTGCCTTAACCTGCTGGCAGATCAAGCAACTCTTAACGAAAGCGATGACATCACACTTCATTCTCTTCCACCAAAACTGATCACGTAGACCACGTGATCGATCGCCTGCACTGTTCATCGCCTTCCAAAATTGGACTGCTCGTCGCGATCGATCGCCCCCGCTCGGCGATCGATTGCCACCTGCGATTTTCCGAGAAATTTGAGCTTCCATGGTGTTTTTCACACCCAAACTCAAAACTAACACCCCAAACACCACCAACACCTCAAATACACCATTTAAAGCCAATAAAAACTCTAAAAAACCCAACTTGGATTTTTAACCAAAAATCCCCAAATTCCATAACTAAATCAAAACCCAACCAAACTCTAAAATATTACTACCAAATCGAAGACAATGACGAGGGGAAGATTAATACCTGATTATCTTCGAGAAAATCGGCTCCCGAGCCAAGCTACCATCGATTTCTTTCCCAAGAACAAAAGAGGAGAAAGGGGGAGGAGGGTTTGGGCGCATAGAGAGAGAGAGAGAGAGGTTCCGTGCTAAATGACGGAATACCGAGTCCACTTGGTATATATAGTACCAATACTCCAAATTACCAATTCCCTCACAATTACATCATGACTCATTAAAAATCATCTATTTTCAAAAATCATCTCCCAATCTCTATTTCCATAAACATCCCCAGTACCAAGTACTCCGGACCCCAGATCCCACCAAAGACCAAATTTCAAGGTTATCACCACGATGAGAATACAATCTCATCCATTGGATCCAACGACTCCAAAAACAGGATTTAAAATCCCCGGAAGTCCCAAAATCACAATTAATTCATAATTGCCACAAACGATAATCCATTAAGGATTATTACCACACCGGGATTAACATCATTAATCCCCGGACATCACAATTATCCCCCACTAAAAGAATTTCGTCCCCGAAATTGCACAGGCGTACTCCACAAATGCCGAGACCACGCAAACCAACGGATATACCTCGCCGAATCATGAACATATCATGAACGACATTCCAACCGCAAGGACACCGGGCTCGCACCAAAAATCTGGAATGGAGTAAATCTCCCAAACCATTGCAATCGCAACAGAATGTCAGCATACCCCCAATGCTAACCGTCTCAAAAGCAGTCAGTCCAAACTTAACTCCAAAACACCGAATCATTCGAGATTCCAAAATAGATATCGCTTCGAGGATATCTCTACGATCCAGCCCACGATGTTAAACACACATCGTTGCCAAGGGAACCACCACTACACAACAGTGTACCTAACCATAACTGGCTTCCTTTCCAAACTCATCTCCATCAAAGGAGTAGTTGCACCACGTGCAACACGGATCGGGCAACTCATTGCTACCGATCAACACAAAACACATCTCTAAAGATGTTTACATCCGGGTGTTCCAAGAAGATCACATCTTGGTCCAAACACACCATCAAGACTCCACAAGGTCTCAAATTCTCGAAAGGACATGCAAGAACAATCAATTGCATTCCCGCCACATGTGTCAACCATGACACTAAACGAATCCAAATCCTGGCCATCCCTCGTTTATCCTGGGACTCAACAATCCTAAAACAGGGAGGCTATCGAATTAACCAGTAAGAATTTTCATGGTCCTCAAACACGACAATCCCTCCTCCGGGGAAGTCTACCGGACCTCACGATTAATCCTCAGAGTACATAGTGCCAATGAGATTACCAATCTCAAGGTTCCACAATCTCGCACCGGAGATTCACCAAACCAAGCATATTAAACCAACGTTCAACAAGGAACAAAAATAGAGTTGGCATTCGTATACACACACGGCATACATGCCCACGCACCAACACAACATGCATACTCAATGCAATAGACTCGGGTATCTCCAATCATACCCGAATCCCAAAACCAACTGTCAAACCTCGATTATTCTCACTCCCCGGAGAATGACAGTTGACAAACCCAAACCAAGGGTGTGATTTCAACATCAACACCACACGAACCAAACAACGAATCTCCCAAAAGATTCAACCGGTAGGTATAACATGTAAGGACCCCCGTGCCCTTAACCCGTTATTAGTGTATTAAGTCATATCATGAGTGCATATAATCATATTATCATGGGGAAAGCCATATGCAAATGCGACACCATATGCTATACAGAAAATTTCTTGCATTCAATCCACATAATATTCAAATTCCCCAACCAAGATTATTCATATAGCATGCACCCTCATAATACACTAACATGCTCTTAGTTCATTTAGCAATTCCGTATTCAATTGCATGCAAACCATAAATGAATCAAGAAGAGCCGTAGCACATTTATACATTCCATATACACGTAAAATGTACTCACATAAGAGTACCCAATAAACACGCGTGTATCTAATGTATAAAACACTCTACTGGATACCGTTACTGGTGCTTCGATCCTGGAAGCACCTCCCAAGCGCAACTCAATCTCATTGTTTTTTTTCGGGCAGTAGGCTTGCGCGATCGATCGCGCCTGATGGGCGATCGATCGCGGCACTGTTCACCTGCATGGATTTTCGAAAATGTTGGAAAATGTTGGGATTTTGGAACCGAGGTCTAAAGGGCCGACTTCCGGAGTGTTGTCACATTCCAATGGGAATGTTAGGCTTTTAAAATGGTTTGATTTGGAGCCAAGTTTATTAAACGGAATTTTTGGTTGGGTTTTTGGCTATCTATTAAACATATAAAATGGAATATTTTGGGTATTATGCATGCTTAGCCGGGGGGCTTTTATTTTGGTAATCGTCATGGATTGACGATATGTTTGGGAGTCTTGAACATGCTTGGACACGTGGTTGCATGCTTATACTTGATTGTGAGTTGTTTATGTGTTTTAGCACATATCTCTCGAGGTAAGGAACTCAAGCAAGGTTTGGCTTGGACTACGAAATTCTAAGGTACGTATGACGTGCGAGCATAGCCTTTTATATAATTGCAATTGTTGAGTGCTTGGTATACTGTATTGCAATGAATATGTGTGGAAATGCATGATGCATGGTATTAGCAATAAACGGAGATTGAAATGCATGGTTTATTGTACTTGCTTCAAATGTCTATATGTGCATTGAGAATTGCATGGTGCCGCTTTTCAGCGAGCAACGATTGGGATGTTGTCGCCTGTGAGCGAACATCGATTATGACGCCGCTGCCATCGAGCATGCGTGGAATTGGAATGCCGCTATTGTAGAGCGAGCAATGAAATGGAGATATGAAACCATAAGTGAGAAACATGGATTGTTTATAATCATTGTTTAATGATTTGATGTTATTGATTATGACATTGGTATATGGCTCATAGAATTGTTAATCAATATAATGATTAAACTGGCATTTGGGAATTTGATGGTTTCAGTGTTTTGAGAACAAGGACAGTACAGGAAACCCCGGATGAGGATGATGCCATCCAGGGAGTATATTTTGTATTTCATAGTATTTACATTGTTGTAAATTATGAATTGTATTTTTGGTTGGTTATTGGATTGGGATATTGGTATGCTCACCCCGTGTGGGGGCTGTCTCTGTTGGGGCAGGTGGTACAGGTGTAGCAGCAGCTTTGGAGTTGAGCTCGGGCTGTTGATTGAGGTACTTCCAGGATCGAGGTACCAGAGCTGGATGGACAGGCGCTCAGATCCAAAGTCGAGATCGAGTTGCGCTTGAGAGGTGCTTCCAGGATCGAAGCACCAGTAACGGTATCAAGTAGAGTGTTTATACATTAGATACACGCTCATCCATTGGGTACTCTTATGTGAGTACATATTACGTGTATATGGAATGTATAAACGGGCTACGGCTCTTCTCTGTTCATTATGGTTTGCACGCAATTAGATATAGAATTGCTAAATGAACTAAGAGTATGTTAGTGTATTATGAGGGTGCATGTTATATGGATAATCATGGTTGGGGAATTTGAATATTATGTGATTTAAATGCAAGAAAAATTTTCTGGATAACATATGGTGTTGCACTTGCATATGTTTTTCCCCTGATAGTATGATTACATGCACTAATGATATGGCTTAATACACTAATAACGGGTTAAGGGCACGGGGGTCCTTACAGATGTTCGCTCAAAGGCGCCCACATCCAATCATTGCTCGCTCAAAAGCGGCACCATGCAATTCCCAATGTATATATATCCATTTGTAGCAAGTACCATTAACCATGTATTTCAATATCCGTTAATATCCGTTTATTTCTAAAACCATGTATCAGGCATTTCCATATACATTTATTGCGATACAGTGTGTCATGCACTCAAAAATTGCATTTAAAATAAAGGGCTATGCTCGTACGTTATACGTACCTTATACTTTCCATAGTTCGATTCCGACTTCGTCCGAGTCCCACGATCCGATGAATTATGTGCTAACACACAAATAATTCACAATCAAACACAAGCATGCAACCACGTGTCCAAGCACGTTCATGACTCCCAATCATATCGTCAATCCATGACGATTACAAAAATAAAAGCCCCCCGGGTAAGCATGCATAATACCCAAAATATTCCATTGTATATGTTAAATAGATAGCCAAAAACCCAACCAAAAATTCCGTTTAATTAATCTTGGCTCCAACCAATCCATTTTAAAAGTATAGCATTCCCATTGGAATGTGGACATTGCCCCGGAAACGGCCCCTTAAAACCTCGATTCCAAAATCCCGACATTTTCCAAAATTTTGAAAAAAAAACAAAGGGAACAGGGCCACGATCGATCGCCATACCCTACTGCCCGAAAATAAACAAGCCGCGATCGATCGCCACATCTCGCGATCGATCGCCGAGACCCTCGCGATCGATCGCCCACTTTTCGCGATCGATCGCCACTACTGCTCATCGCCTTCCCAAAACAGAAACATGTCGCGATCGATCGGCGCCAAGCCGCGATCGATCGCGACCTGCGGGATTCCGAAAATTTCGAGCTTCAATGGTGTTTTTCACACCCAAACTCCAAACCAACACCCCATACAACCTCAACACCTCAAATACAACAATTAAACTCCATAAAAAACACTGAAATCAACATTTTAGATTTTAACCCAAAACCCCCAAACACAAATCCAACCCAAAAACTCAACCATAACACACCATACCACTATCAAATCGAAGATAATGACGAGGGGAAGAAACTTACCAACTTATCTTCGAGCAATCCGGCTCCTAGGACGAGCCTCCATCAATTTTGCTCATCAAAGGGAAAGGGGAAGGGTTTGGGGTGAGAGAGAGGCGTGAGAGGGAGAGGAGAGGAATGGATTCCAAATGACGGAACCCCGAGTCCAACTGGTATATATAGCAAAAATGCCCCAAAATACCAATACCTTCACAAATACATCATGATTCACTAAAAATAATCTGTTTTCAAAAACTCTCTCTCCAACATCAAATCCCCAGACTGGCCCCAACAAAAGGCACCCCGGACACCAAGTCCCACTAAAAACCCAACTCGTAGGTTTTCCACCAAAATGGGAATACAATCTCAACCTTTGGGTTCAACGATCCCAAATGCCCGATTTAACAATCTCGAGAGACGCAAAACCGCAATTAATTCCTAATTGCCACAATCAAAAATCCATCAAGGATTATTACTACACCGGGATTAACACCATTAATCTCCGGACATCACAATTATCCCCCACTAATAAAATTTCGTCCTCGAAATTACACCTGTGTACTCCACGTAACACCAGGACTATACAAACAAAACAAGGCCACAACCTCGATTCTGGACCACATTAGAATCGAATTAACAACCGCGAGAACACCCATCTCGCACCAAGCTCTAAAATAGAGCAAACGCCAAGATCAATACAAACCCGAAAGATAACAACATACCTCGACGTGAATCGTCCCAGAAGTCAGTCCACCACGATTGTAAATCAACCAAATCTTCCTTGGTCCTGACATAGATATCTTCTCATGATATCTCCATCATTTGCCCACGACGCTTACCACGCATCGTTATGAAGAGGACTACTAGCACACGTCAGTATGCTCACAGTAAACCCGGTTCCTGCTTTCACCCCCATTTCTCCAAAGGATTAGTTGCAACACTTGTAACACGGATCGGGCAACCCTTTGCTACCGATCAACGCCAAACACACATCTAATGATGTACACATCCGGGCGTTCCAAGAAGATCACATCTTGGTCCTAATACACTATCGAGACTCCGCAAGGTCTCAAGTTCTCGAAAGGACATGCAAGAACAATCAATTGCATTCCCGACACACGTGTCAACACGACACTAACAAATCCGAATCCTGGCCATCCCTCGTTTATCTTGGGATTCAACAATCCTAAAACAGGAAGGCTATCGAATTATTCAACAAGAACTACCATGGTTCCAAAACACGACAATTCCTCCTTAGGGGAAGTCAACCGGACTCCCCGATTATTCATCGGAATACACTGAGCCATCGAGATCACCAATCTCAAAGTGCCACAATCTCTCACCGGAGATTCATTCATCAAAGCATATAGATCCGATGCTGGACGAGTACCAAGAAAATGCTGACCTTTGTATACCCACACTGGCATACATGTCTACGCACCAACACAACAAGCACACTCAAAGCAGTAGACTCGGGTATCTCCAAACATACCCAAAATCTCAAAATCAACTGTCAATCCTCAATCATTCTCGCCCCACGGAGAATAATGGCTGACAAACCAAAACCAAAGGGTGTGATTTCAACATCAACACCACGCAATCAAAGTAACGAATCTCCCAAAGGATTCAACCGGTAGGTATATCAATACCGCCTTTCTCACAAGGAAAGTGTCATGAGTCCATGACCCTCCAACCTCGAACCACCGTTCGGAAAACTGGATATATTTAATCAAAACATATCACAGAACCAAAAGTACGCAATTGGTTCGAGATAGTGCATCAAAGCAACCATTACCAAAACGAAACCCGTATACGCCATGTATACTCATCCTAGAGATGCTCTGTACTAATACCATAGTACTACACAAACTCGAGCATTTCTCCGGAGACGTCTCCTCGAACGTCTCACCAGAAGTACGAAGCCATCGCCTAGTCCAACACTAGTAGGGCTTACCCCGGTTGATTCGCAATCAACCCTCAACCAATACAAGTTGTCTCCACGACAGTATAATCAAAATCTCTCCAAGAGATAAAATCAATATAGTAGTGTTACCCCGCTAGCTATATCTCGCAATTCCACTTGTAACTCCCGTTGCATTCCATATGCAAGGATGCTCAACCAGAGTTAACAACGACTTGTCGACACTCACGTTGGTATTACCCACAAAAATGAGTTGTCCCAATACAAGTCCTTTGAAATAAAAGACGTATAAACGTTCTCGTGAGGTATCCCATGCCTCAAACATCATGCCACATAGAGACTGCGAGAGTCTACTAAAAGTCCTCTTCGTATCATCATACGATTCACTGTACTCGAATCCAACGAGCAGTATAACGGCTATCAAAAGCACACTATAACATTGCCACGATATCTGGCTAACAAGCGCTGCCTCCAAAGGCTCATATCAAGCCTACCAACGTCTCATACGTTCCACTCGGTATACCATACTGTATCATCCATTTAGAGTAGTGGGTCATCACCCAATATTTCTCTAAAACCAATGCACAAAGGACATTCCGGTGTCCTTGCTCAACTATGATGCAATCATAAACCATTAAGACTTATTCCACACCCTTAGGGTGGGTGTGATCATGCCTAACACACATCATAGTAACAAGCGAGTAGTTTCCTCGATGACTACTCTTACCACCCAATCACTTGGCCTTAGCCGAACCAGCGAGTATACCCAAAGGATATCATTACTCGAACAATATATACTTCGAATATGTGCTGCGGTACAATTCCTGTACGGTGCACCCAATAATTCTTCGAGCAACCTGCTCGGCATAATGGTCTCGTCAACTAGTGACCCAGACACTACCATGTGCTCACCAAAGGCACTCGAACCATACAACCAAATGCGTAAACATAAATGTATTAATCATCAAAACGACGCTAGATGTCTACATAGAACACCCGCTATGTCATCGTCATTCGGTGACGGCATATGTCAATATATGACATCCAATTAACATCGTCAAACATATGACGGTACATGTCAATACACGACATCCATAATCTCATCGTCAAACACATGACGTATATAACAACACGTAGTATCCACAATAATGCTAACAAAAGTAATATACCATACCTTATCGCTATCAAGATAGCGGAATACCTGTATCCATCGTCCACCAGCGGTACACAAGCAGCACCCATCGCTCGTAGGCGACATAATCCAGCGCTACGCACATAGCGGTATAACCCATAGCTATAGAATCAGCGGTATAGATATCCGGCGGTATGAACCATCGCCATAGGTGTAGCGGAATGACCCGTCGCTATGTAATATCCGGCGGCACGAATCATCTCCAATAGAATACCCGGCGGCATGAACCATCGCCAATAGAATAGCGGAATGAGACATCGCTATCAATATATCGGGCGGCAAGAACCATCGCCAATCAATATAGCGGAATGAACCGTCGCTATCAATATACTTGGCGGCAAGAACCATCGCCAATCAATACATCTGGCGGAATGAACCATCGCCAATCAATATAGCGGAATGAACCGTCGCTATCAATATACCTGGCGGCAAGAACCATCGCCAATCAATACATCTGGCGGAATGAACCATCGCCAATCAATATAGCGGAATGAACCGTCGCTATCAATATACCTGGTGGCAAGAACCATCGCCAATCAATACATCTGGCGGAATGAACCATCGCCAATAGAATAGCCGGTCCCTAGTCATTGTTACGGTAGTGTATTTTAATGCCCCTCGCTTAAATGCAACATGCGGTACTCCCACCCCTCGCTTTACATATAGGCGGCATAGAATAACCTCGCTTAAATGGACATGCGGCGCTCCCACCCCTCGCTTCACATTTTAGCGGCAAATATTCTTTCCTCGCCTCATATGATAACCACGCTTCAATGTGACATGAGGCGCTCCCACCCCTCGCTTCACATTTTAGCGGCACAAAACAAATAAATAGCGGCAAGCATTTAAAATCATCACTCATCCATAACAAATGACTCATGGGATATTCACCAAGTATTTCATTTATACCTGCAACATAAAGCATATTTCATATCCCAACATACATCATCATGAGTGTATTTTAATGCACCTCGCTCAAATGCGACATGCGGCACTCCCACCCCTCGCTTCAACATTTGGCGGCAGAGCATTAAAATCATCACTTCATTGTACACATGCAACCACAATGCATAATCCATGATGTATATAAAATGCAGGTTACCGTTTCGTGTCTTTCAACCCTGGCCTTAGCCTTTCGTGTCATAGTGTTCCTACAGGAACAATCTCAAACCATGAGCATATGATAATCCATATTCACCACAATATGATTATAATGAGTAAATGCATAAACTACGAGTACAAAGTACTTCCCGTATCCCAATGCATTTCAAAATGCTCCATTTGGTTGTCCCCGTGTCATAACTCAAAATCATATCAACATGTTATATTATGATTCTATAGATGTCATGACATATAATCGTTTCACTTTGATCACGTATCACAAATGCACATAAGCAAAATAGTTGTGTCACACAACACTAACTACTATCATGCATAAATATGTGATACTCATCCCTATCAGTATGTTCCAGGCCTTCAACAGTCCCAAAGAGCTAACCACTGCTCTGATACCACTAATGTAAGGACCCCCGTGCCCTTAACCCGTTATTAGTGTATTAAGTCATACCATGAGTGCATATAATCATATTATCATGGGTAAAGCCATATGCAAATGCGACACCATATGCTATACAGAAAATTTCTTGCATTCAATCCACATAATATTCAAATTCCCCAACCAAGATTATTCATATAACATGCACCCTCATAATACACTAACATGCTCTTAGTTCATTTAGCGATTCCGTATTCAATTGCATGCAAACCATAAATGAATCGAGAAGAGCCGTAGCCCATTTATACATTCCATATACACGTAAAATGTACTCACATAAGAGTATCCAATAAACACGCGTGTATCTAATGTATAAAACACTCTACTGGATACCGTTACTGGTGCTTCGATCCTGGAAGCACCTCCCAAGCGCAACTCGATCTCAGCTCTGGATCTAAGCGCCTATCCAACCGGCTCTGGTACCTCGAACCTGGAAGTACCTCAAATCAACCGCCCGAGCTCAACTCCAAAGTTGCTGCTACACCTGTAACACCTGCCCCAACAGAGACAGCCCCACACGGGGTGAGCATACCAATACCACCAATCCAATAATCATAACGTTGCAATTCATAATTTACAGAATGTAAATGCTATGAAATATAAGAGATACTCCCTGGATGGCATCATCCTCATCCGGGATCCCCTGTATTGTCCCTGTTCTCAAAATAACTGAAACCATCAAATTCTCAAATGCCAGTTAATCATTACATTGATTAACGAATTCACTTGCCACATACCGACATTATAACAATAATATCAAATCATTAAACAATGATCACAAATATCCCATATATCTCTTTTATGGTTCCATAGTTCTATTTAATTGCTCGCTCTACAATAGCGGCATTTTAGTCTCACGCATGCTCAACATCAGTGGCGTCATAACCAATGTTCGCTCAAAGGCGACCACATCCAATCATTGCTCGCTCAAAAGCGGCACCATGCAATTCCCAATGTATATACATCCATTTGTAGCAAGTACCATTAACCATGTATTTCAATATCCGTTAATATTCGTTTATTTCTAAAACCATGTATCAGGCATTTCCATATACATTTATTGCGATACAGTGTGTCATGCACTCAACAATTGCATTTAAAATAAAGGGCTATGCTCGTACGTTATACGTACCTTATACTTTCTGTAGTTCGATTCCGACTTCGTCCGAGTCCCACGATCCGATGAATTATGTGCTAACACACAAATAATTCACAATCAAACACAAGCATGCAACCACGTGTCCAAGCACGTTCATGACTCCCAATCATATCGTCAATCCATGACGATTGCCAAAATAAAAGCCCCCCGGGTAAGCATGCATAATACCCAAAATATTCCATTTTATATGTTAAATAGATAGCCAAAAACCCAATCCAAAATAACGTTTAATTAATCTTGGCTCCAACCAATCCATTTTAAAAGTATAGCATTCCCATTGGAATGTGGACATTGCCCCGGAAACGGCCCCTTAAAACCTCGATTCCAAAATCCCGACATTTTCCAAAATTTTGAAAAAAAAACAAAGGGAACAGGGCCACGATCGATCGCCATACCCTACTGCCCGAAAATAAACAAGCCGCGATCGATCGCCACATCTCGCGATCGATCGCCGAGACCCTCGCGATCGATCGCCCACTTTTCACGATCGATCGCCACTACTGCTCATCGCCTTCCCAAAACAGAAACATGTCGCGATCGATCGGCGCCAAGCCGCGATCGATCGGCGCCAAGCCGCGATCGATCGCGACCTGCGGGATTCCGAAAATTTCGAGCTTCAATGGTGTTTTTCACACCCAAACTCCAAACCAACACCCCATACAACCTCAACACCTCAAATACAACAATTAAACTCCATAAAAAACACTGAAATCAACATTTTAGATTTTAACCCAAAACCCCCAAACACAAATCCAACCCAAAAACTCAACCATAACACACCATACCACTATCAAATCGAAGATAATGACGAGGGGAAGAAACTTACCAACTTATCTTCGAGCAATCCGGCTCCTAGGACGAGCCTCCATCAATTTTGCTCATCAAAGGGAAAGGGGAAGGGTTTGGGGTGAGAGAGAGGCGTGAGAGGGAGAGGAGAGGAATGGATTCCAAATGACGGAACCCCGAGTCCAACTGGTATATATAGCAAAAATGCCCCAAAATACCAATACCTTCACAAATACATCATGATTCACTAAAAATAATCTGTTTTCAAAAACTCTCTCTCCAACATCAAATCCCCAGACTGGCCCCAACAAAAGGCACCCCGGACACCAAGTCCCACTAAAAACCCAACTCATAGGTTTTCCACCAAAATGGGAATACCATCTCAACCTTTGGGTTCAACGATCCCAAATGCCCGATTTAACAACCTCGGGAGAAGCAAAACCGCAATTAATTCCTAATTGCCACAATCAAAAATCCATCAAGGATTATTACTACACCGGGATTAACACCATTAATCTCCGGACATCACATAACAATACCGCCTTCCTCACAAGGAAAAGTCATGAAACCATGATCCTCCAATCCTCGAACCACCGTTCGGAAACCTGGATATATTTACCAAAACATATCACGGAACCAAACGTACGCAAATGGTTCAAAATAGTGCATCAAAGCAACTATTACCAAGTCGAAACCCGTATACGCCATGTATACTCAAACTAAAGATGCTCTGTACTAATGCCATAGTACTACACAATTCGAGCATCTCTCCGGAGACGTCTCCTCAAACGTCTCACCAGAAGTACGAAGCCATCACATAGTCCAACACTAGTAGGGCTTACCCCAGGTTGGTTCACAATCCACTCTCAACCAATACCAGCTGTCTCCATGACAGTACAATCAAAATCTCTCCAAGAGATAAGATCAATATAGTAGTGTTACCCCACTAGCTATATCCCACAATTCCAATTGTGACTCCCTTTGCATTCCATATGCAAAGATGCTCAACCAGAGCTAACAACGACTTGTCGACACTCACGTTGGTACTACCAACAAAATTGAGCTGTCCCAGTACCAGTCCCTCAAAACAATAAACGTATAAACGTTCCCGTGAGGTATTTCCTGCCTCAATCATCACGCCACAAAGAGGCTACAAGAGTCTACCAAAACCCTCATCGTATCACCATACGATTCACCAAACTCGAATCCAACGAACAGTATAATGGCTATCACAAGCACACTATAACACTGAAACAAGACCTGGCTAGCGATTTGCTGGCCCCATAGGCTTATACCAACCTATCACGTGACACATGTCCCATCACGGTATACCATACCGTACAAACCATTAGAGTTGTGGGTCATCACCCAACACATCTCTAAAACACCTAAGCATAATGGACATCCCGGTGTCCTTGCTTAACTACGAAGCAATCCAAATCCATTAGGACTTATCCCACACCCTCAAGGTGGGTGTGACCATGCCTACCACACATCACAACAACAAGCGAGTAGTTTCCTAAATGACTACTCTTACCACCCAATCACTTGGCCTAAGCCATCCCAGCGAGTATACCCAAAGGTACCACTACTCATACAATATATACATAAAATATGTGCTGCGGTACAATTCCTGTACGGCGCAATCAATAATTCTTCGAGCAATCCTGCTCGGCATAATGGTCTCTTCAACTAGTGACCCATACACTACCATGTGCTCATCCTCAGCACTCAAACCATATGACTAAATACGTACACTCAGACGTATTATTCATCAAACGACGCTCCACGTCTACATAGAACACCATCTATATCACCGTCATCCCGTGACGATATATGTCAACATATGACATTCAAATAACATCGTCAAACATACGACAGTACATGTCGATACACGACATCCATAACCTCATCGTCAAACACATGACGGTATATATATAACAACACATAGTATTCACAATAATGCTAACAAAAGTAATATGCCATACCTCATCGCTATCAAAATAGCGGAATACCTGTATCCATCGCCCACCAGCGGTGCACAAGCAGCACCCATTGCTCGTAGGCGGCATAATCCGGCGCTACGCACATAGCGGTATAACCCATCGCTATAGAATCAGCGGCATGATCCCTCGCCATAGAGTCAGCGGCATAAAACATCGCTATAGATATCCGGCGGTATGAACCATCGCCATAGATGTAGCAGAATGTACCATCGCTATGTAATATCCGGCGGTATGAACCATCGCCAATAGAATACCCGGCGGCATGAACCATCGCCAATAAAATACCCGGCATAATCGTGGACTCAAGAGGTACTCACATTAAATGCAGCACTTTGTTCCCGATCTCATCGCTATGGCATGACAGCGGCATCATCGATTCGACGTGACAGCGGCATGTATCATCGCTTCGACACGACAGCGGCATGTATCATCGCTTCGACACGACAGCGGCATCATCGCTTCGACATGACAGCGGCATCATCGATTCGACGTGACAGCGGCATTTACCATCGCTTCGACACGACAGCGGCATCATCGCTTCGACATGACAGCGGAAATACCCCTCGCTTCGACATATTAGCGGCATAATATCCCTCGCAATAATAATATGACAGCGGAATTATCCTTCGCTTCGACATATTTGCGGCAAATATTCTTCATCGCTATCATATGACAGCGGCAAGTATTCACATCGTTACGCCATGTATGCAACCGTAATGCATAACCCGTATTCCAATAAACATCGCCATGAGTGCATTTTAATGCACCTCGCTTCAACATTTAGCTGCAAGCATTAAAATGATCACTCCGATTTATATCTATGCAACCGTAATGCATAGTCCATGTCTCATATGATCCTGCAACCACCATGGTTAGCAACCACATATTCCAATTATGAACACATATCTTAAACGCACATAAGCAATATAGTTGTGCTACGCAACACTAACTACCATCATGCATAAGTATGTGCTTCTCATTCCCATTAACATTTTCCTAAGCCCTCAACAGCCCCAAAGAGCTAAACACTACTCTGATACCACTAATGTAAGGACCCCCGTGCCCTTAACCCGTTATTAGTGTATTAATCCATGACATTAGTGCATATAATCATACTATCATGGGGAAAAAGCCATATGCAAGTATAAGTCATATACTATCCAGAAAATTTCTTGCATTTGATCCTCATAATATTCAAATTCCCCAACCAAGATCACTTACATAGCATGCACCCTCATAATACACTAGCATGCTCTCAGTTCATTTAGCAATTCCGTATATAATTGCATGGAACAATAAATGAAGAGAGAAAAGCCATAGCCAATTTATACATTCCATATACACTGTGATGCCCCGAAATTAATTGATGGCAATTTGAACATTAATTATGCTTATATGATGATTTATTACGATGATTAAGATATGTGTAGAAATGAAGAATTAACATGATTTAAGAATGTTGATTTTAATTATGAGGATGATATGGATTTAATGAAGTTGGTTGCATTTTGTAAATGCTTACCATGTTAATGTATTTTATATACATCATGTTAATTATTGGGGTACAAGTTAAATATAAGGATTTAACACTTAACCCACCAATTTTACCTCACTTTACTCTTTACACTCAAATCCCCAAAATCACTCTCCCAAAACCCTCTTCCCCTTATTTTCGATTTTTGACTTAAAGGTGGGAAGAAATCCTTGTAGAAGCTTTGTTCTTGCACTTCTTGGTAAGATTTAGGACCTAAGATGTTTGTATATCACTCCTTAATGTTTTGAAATGTTTGATTTAAGTTTGGAATGGTTTTGAAGGGTTTTTGAGATGGGTTTGTTGGGGGTTGGGATGACTTTTTCAATGATGTTTATTTTGGTGGTTTAATGATGTTTGAGGAAGGTTTTGAATGTTTTTATGTTGTTGAGTTGATGGAATAAATGATGGTTGAGGTTGGTGAGGTTTTAATGTGTAAAAATGGTGGATTTTCGAAGTGCAGAGGCTGGCGATCGATCGCCCGTTTTTGGCGATCGATCGCAAGCCAATAGTAGGCTCCAGAAGCCTTTGGCGATCGATCGCCACCTTTGGGCGATCGATCGGTGGCGATGGCGATCGGTCGCGCCAAGTATGGCGATCGATCGCCGAAGAAGGAAATTTCACCCCCCGTCCACTGTGATCTCGCGATCGATCGCGCCTTGGAGACGATCGATCGCGAGATGAAAAAAATGTGGTTTTTGATATTTTTGTGGGATTTTTGAATATTGGACTATGATTAGCTTCTAATATTGAATTGTATGGTTGTGTAGAACCATCCCAAGGATGTGATGCCCCGAAATTAATTAATGGTAACTTGGACATTAATTATGTTTATATGATGTATCATGTATTGATAGATTTATGTGTTGGGTATTAAGATGTTAACATGATTAATTGTGTTAAATTATCAATTATGAGGAAGATATGATTTTAAATGAAGTTTAGAGCATTGTTGTAAAGTGCCTTTAAAATACCAAGTTGGGTATTTTATACATCATGTTAAGTTTGGGGTACACTTTTTATTAAGTCATTACAACCCCTTTTTAATCCCATACCCATCACTTTAAAACCCCCCACTTTACTCTCACCTTTTAAAAATCCCTAAATCACTTCCCAACCCCAAACCCTACCCCCCCCCATTTTCGAAACTCACCAAAAGAGGAGGAGGAAAGTCCCACAAAATCCTTATTTGTGTGATCTTTGCTAGGATTTGGAGCCTACAAGAGGTATGGAACCATTCCTATAAGTTTTATGATGTTTGGTGTTGAAATGGGTTAAGTTTTTGATGTTTTATGTGGGTTTGTTTGGGTATGTGTTGTGTATGGTTGGGGTATGATTTTTGAAGTGTTTTATGTTGGTTTTGGTGGGTTATGATGTTATTGATGTTTTATGGAAGTTTGGTTTTGGGGTGGTATGTGAAGGAGCTTGAAAAATGAGCATTAATGGCGAAAATTCGATGTACAGCACTCGGCGATCGATCGCCCGTTCTTGGCGATCGATCGCGAGCGTCCAGTACCAGCCAGAAGCATTTGGCGATCGATCGCCACTTTTGGGCGATCGATCGGCGGGCCTGGCGATCGATCGCGCCAAAAGTGGCGATCGATCGCCAAGAAGAAGATTTTGGCCCCTCGTCCAGTGCGATCTCGCGATCGATCGCGCCTGGGTGGCGATCGATCGCGAGCTGAAGAAAAGTGGATTTTTGATTTTTTTGTGGGATTTTTGGATATTGGACTATGTTTAGCTTCTAATATCAATTTGTATGGTTGTGTAGAACCATCCCAGGTGCCCACAACATCCAGGAGATAAAGCTCTCCAAATTCTCCACTTTTGGGAATTAAGGTACGTAAGAGACGTACGAGCATCGGACGGTAAACCATGCCCTTACATATTATGATGATATTTAAGATGATGTTTACGATGATGACGTTTAAGATGATGTTATGATGATGATATCTATGATGATATTTATAATGATGATGCTTATGAGGATGTTATGATGATGATGCTTATGCGATGCTATTTGTGGTAAGATGCCACGGGGTAAGACGCCCCACATGGTAAGAGGCCATGCGATATTATTTGTGGTAAGATGCCACGGGGTAAGATGCCCCACATGGTAAGAGGCCATGCGATGTTATTCGTGGTAAGATGCCACGCAATGTTTATGATATGGTAAGACGCCATATGATTGGGTAAGACGCCCACATGGTAAGATGCCACGCAATGTTTATGATATGGTAAGACGCCATATGATTGGGTAAGACGCCCACGTGGTAAGATGCCACGCAATGATTATGATATGGTAAGATGCCATACAATGGGGTAAGACGCCCCAATATATGAATAAGAGTCAGGGATAACCAAGGAGGTCGGAGGACGACCAATAACTTTTACTTAACTAAGATGTTACGCATTATTGTATGCTTTTATATAATGTTAAGTAAATTTATGAATGCTCATGATGTGTTATCCCTGTAGGTACACTTTTGGACCAAGGGCCTAGGGTCGGGTTGAGGAAGTGAGCTAAAGGGAGCATGATGAACGTAGGATGCAGGATTTTTGATAGTCTCTACTCTAGGAGTAGTGTAAATCTATAGCTTTAACATTCTTTGTTGGGAATGTAATTAAATAGCTTTGAAAACTTTATTTTTGGCCTGTAATCTCCCTAGCTCAAACTACAACCGGAACCCTTAAGAGGTTATAAATGCATGTTCTATCCAATTTATGTGTACTATATGAAGTTAAGGTAGGAAGACCCTACATTAGTGGTATCAGAGCAGTGGTTAGATAACCCGGGATGAGTGAAGGGTAGCCTTAGCAATAAGTTAGCTAGGTGCTTACTGTTGAACATGTTTTGTGCATAAGTTGCATATGAAGTATATGATGTTATGCTAACATGTTTTGTTTATCTAACGAAGTATTATACGAACTGCTTTTGGATCTTGTTGTTAATCCTTGTGTTGCAGTATGGCAGCAAATGTGGAGGTAGGTGACGCAGTGAGCGTCAATGCAAGCGCGGGGCGTACGAATCCCCTACCCCCGCCAGCTTTTGATGATGAACCGGCCGAACAACAGCTGTTGCCAGGGGAACTAAGCCTAACTCAGTTTCTTGCTTACCGACCCCCAACCTTTGAAGGAACTGAAACTGGGGAACGAGCTGAGGAATGGTTGGAAAGAATAGAGCAGATCTTTGTGGCAGCCCCATGTGCGAAGACAGCGTGGATACGGTTGGCAGAGTTCCAATTGGCCAAGAAGGCGTTAATGTGGTGGAAGACCACTGTGGTAGAGCAAGAGGCTCAAGGTCATGAAGTGAACTGGAAAATGTTTCGAACTCGCTTCCTGAACCGTTATTTCTCGGCTGCAGCACGACAGGCTAAGGAAGATGAATTCACTCACCTCAAGCAAGGTAATATGTCGGTATCGGATTATGCTCTTCAGTTCTGCTCCTTGCTCAGATATGTGCCTCACATTGCTACGAGCACACAAGCAAAGATGAGGAATTTCATGAAAGGATTGAGGCCGGAGCTATACGATAGGGTGATCACTTATGGCCCTACTTGTTTTGATGATGCACTCTCAAGGGCTGAGCTAGCCGAACTAGGAGTGGGTGCATACCCTGATGTTGTACCACCGTCGGCACCCTCTCAGAAATCCACTCCGGATAATTTGAAGCCGAGGAATGATCAGTTCAAGTCAAGGGGGAACTCCTCAGCGTCAAGGTTTAGTGGTAAGAAGTCCGACAACAGGTGGAAAGGAAACCGAAGAGGTGATGCCCCATCTGGAAGGGGGCAGTCTCAGGGAGACAGATCCGGGAGGATCCAATGCACTCTTTGTGGGCAACCACATTTGGCAAAAGACTGTATAGGGTGCTATGTTTGTGGCGACAAGGGCCACTTTGCTAGACAGTGTCCCAACAGGGGGAGCCAACAGGGTTCTGCGGGGAGGCCTGCAGATAGGACAGCACAACACAGACCACCCTTTGTACCGAGACAGCATGGAGGTCAGCCCATGGGGCCACCTCAAGGACAGGTCTATGCACTGACAAGGGAGCAGGCTTCAGCGGCTCCGGAGGAGGTTATAGCGGGTACGTGTCTTTTATTTACGCACCCTGCTTTTATATTGATCGACACAGGTGCGTCGCACTCTTTTGTGTCGACAAGTTTTGTGGAAAGGCACCACTTATGCACTTCTCCGTCGCCCACGCCTCTTATAGTCTCGACCCCCGCTGGAAGAAGTATGATTACTGATCGGATCGTCTACAATGGCCTCATTTATTTTGAGGATAAGGAACTAAGGTCAGACTTGATTGTTCTGGGAATGTCAGATTTTGATTGCATTCTGGGCATTGATGTTCTGAACAGGTATCAGGCAGTTGTGAACTGCAGGCAGAGAACTGTACGGTTTAAATCCGATATGGGAGTCCCATGGACGTTCTATGGGGATGGTTCTCGCTCTAAGATTCCGTTGATATCTGCTGTCAAGATGGCGCAGTTGTTGGAACGAGGTCATTCAGGATATCTCATTTATGCCGTCGATGTTACGGAAAAGAAAGGAGAAGTGAAAGTTGAGGATGTGCCCGTAGTGGCGGAGTTCCCTGATGTCTTTCCGGAGGAGATTCCCGGATTCCCACCGACGAGAGAGGTCGAGTTTGGGATTGAGTTATTACCAGGGACGTCGGCCATTTCTCGTGCCCCTTATAGGATGGCACCAGCGGAGCTAAGGGAATTAAAGATTCAGTTGCAAGAGCTCCTTGATAAGGGCTATATACGCCCTAGCGTATCGCCCTGGGGAGCACCAGTTTTATTTGTGAAGAAGAAAGATGGTTCGATGCGTTTGTGCATCGATTACAGACAACTGAACAAAGCTACGGTGAAGAATAAGTACCCACTCCCGAGGATCGATGATTTGTTTGATCAGTTGCAGGGTACGAGGCTCTACAGTAAGATCGATCTGAGGTCGGGGTACCATCAGATTCGAGTAAGAGAAGAGGATGTCCAAAAGACAGCCTTCAGGACTAGGTATGGGCATTATGAATTCCTAGTCATGCCTTTTGGGGTGACAAATGCCCCGGCTGTTTTCATGAGTTTGATGAACAAGGTGTTCCAGCCGTATTTGGATCAATTCGTCATAGTTTTCATTGACGACATACTCATCTACTCTAGGACTGAAGAAGATCATGTACGGCACTTGAGGACAGTACTTCAGATCCTTAGGGATCATCAGTTGTATGCTAAGCTTAGCAAGTGCGAATTCTGGTTGGACAGCGTGGTGTTCCTAGGCCATGTCATATCTAGCCAAGGGATATCTGTGGATCCGAGGAAGATTGAAGCTGTGATGGAGTGGGCAGCACCCACTTCTGTACCCGAGATACGGAGTTTTCTGGGCTTAGCAGGTTATTACCGACGTTTTGTCGAAGGATTTTCTAAGATCGCTAAGCCATTGACACAGCTGACTCAGAAAGGAGTCCCATTCTTTTGGTCCGAAGCTTGTGAGGAAAGCTTCCAAGAATTGAAGCGTCGTTTGACGACAGCGCCAGTGTTGGTGATTCCGTCTGAGGACAAGAGGTTTGCTTTGTACACGGATGCATCATTGCAAGGTTTGGGCTGTGTACTGATGCAAGACAGACAAGTGGTAGCCTATGCTTCGAGACAGTTGAAGCCTCATGAGACCAGGTACCCAGTCCATGATCTGGAACTGGCAGCTATCATTTTCGCCTTGAAGATTTGGCGTCATTACCTTTATGGTACTACGTTTACCATTTTTACGGACCATAAGAGCCTGAAGTTCTTGTTCACTCAGGCAGAGTTGAATATGAGGCAAAGGAGGTGGATGGACTTACTCAAGGATTACGACTGTGAAATTGAGTACCATCCTGGTAAGGCAAATTTGATAGCAGACGCCTTAAGTCGGAAGGTGAAGAGCACCGCTGAGGATGTTATGTGTTTATCAGCTTTGATGATTTCTTATTGCCATCTGGGCTATGATTTCGATGTAGACACGTCGCCGGTGCGAGTGTCGACCTTATTAGCCGAACCAGACGTATTTGAGGCAATCAGGAAAGCCCAGAGGTCGGATGATGAAGTGCAGAGATGGTCATCAATAGCACTTCGAGGCCAGCCAACAAAGTTTAGTGTGGCTGAAGATGACTCTTTAAGATTGGGCAACCGATGGGTGGTCCCAGATGCGCCAGGATTGCGTAAAGGAATTTTAGAACGGGCTCATAATAGCCGGTTCAGTATCCACCCCGGTGGAAGAAAGATGTATAAGGACCTAAGTGGTCAATTCTGGTGGAGACGCATGAAGCGTGATGTGATCAGCTTCGTTAAGAGATGTTTGATCTGCCAACAAGTAAAGGCAGAAAGGCAGAGGCCTGGTGGCGAGCTGAAGAGCTTGGAGGTACCTAAGTGGAAGTGGGAGCATATATCTATGGACTTCGTGACCCACTTGCCAAGGTCGGCCTCTGGATTTGATGCGATCTGGGTGATCGTAGACAGGCTGACGAAGGTAGCTCATTTCATCCCTTACAGTATGACTTTCACGTATCTAAAGATGGCCCAATTATATGTACGGGATGTAGTGAGATTGCATGGGATTCCAGTCTCGATCGTGTCTGACAGAGACCCAAGGTTTACTTCTCATTTCTGGGAGGGTCTCCAGACAGCTTTGGGCACCGAGGTGAGACTAAGTACAGCTTATCACCCTCAGACTGATGGCCAAACGGAGCGTACTATACAAACGCTCGAAGATATGTTGAGGGCATGTGTTTTGGAGTTTGATACTCCGTGGCAAGAGTCTATACCTCTGGTGGAGTTCTCCTACAATAACAGCTATCAGGCGAGCATTCAAATGGCCCCTTTTGAAGCTCTGTACGGACGACGATGTAGGTCACCACTGTATTGGGAGGACTTGACGAGTAAAGCGGTCGGAGGACCGGATATGATTAAGGACATGGAGGAAAAGATTAAGATGATACGCTTAAAGATGAAAGCGGCCCAAGATAGGCAAGCAGCCTATGCCAATAAGCGGCGACGACCGCTAGAATTTCAAGTGGGAGACAAGGTCTTCTTGAAAATCTCACCCTTCAGGGGTGTTGTTCGATTTGGTATGCGGGGGAAGTTATCCCCGAGGTATGTTGGACCGTATGAGGTATTACAGCGTATCGGCACTTTGGCTTACCGATTGGCTTTACCGCCGTCCTTATCTGGAATTCATGATGTCTTCCATGTTTCTATGTTGAGAAAGTATGAGCCAGATCCGTCTCATGTTTTACAGCCTACTGAAGTGCAGTTAGACTCAGATGTATCCTACGTTGAACGACCGGTCAGAATTCTGGATCGTGAGGATCGCAGACTACGAAGTAAAGTTATACCGATGGTCAAAGTTCAGTGGGATCGTCGGGGTGTCGAGGAGGCTACGTGGGAGACGGAGCGGCATATGATGCAGCATTACCCCGAACTATTTTCTGGTATGATTTATGTTTAGTTTCTTTTGGGTAAGTGCATGCGATTTCGAGGACGAAATCTTGTAAGTAGGGGAGTAATGTGATGCCCCGAAATTAATTAATGGTAACTTGGACATTAATTATGTTTATATGATGTATCATGTATTGATAGATTTATGTGTTGGGTATTAAGATGTTAACATGATTAATTGTGTTAAATTATCAATTATGAGGAAGATATGATTTTAAATGAAGTTTAGAGCATTGTTGTAAAGTGCCTTTAAAATACCAAGTTGGGTATTTTATACATCATGTTAAGTTTGGGGTACACTTTTTATTAAGTCATTACAACCCCTTTTTAATCCCATACCCATCACTTTAAAACCCCCCACTTTACTCTCACCTTTTAAAAATCCCCAAATCACTTCCCAACCCCAAACCCTACCCCCCCCCATTTTCGAAACTCACCAAAAGAGGAGGAGGAAAGTCCCACAAAATCCTTATTTGTGTGATCTTTGCTAGGATTTGGAGCCTACAAGAGGTATGGAACCATTCCTATAAGTTTTATGATGTTTGGTGTTGAAATGGGTTAAGTTTTTGATGTTTTATGTGGGTTTGTTTGGGTATGTGTTGTGTATGGTTGGGGTATGATTTTTGAAGTGTTTTATGTTGGTTTTGGTGGGTTATGATGTTATTGATGTTTTATGGAAGTTTGGTTTTGGGGTGGTATGTGAAGGAGCTTGAAAAATGAGCATTAATGGCGAAAATTCGATGTACAGCACTCGGCGATCGATCGCCCGTTCTTGGCGATCGATCGCGAGCGTCCAGTACCAGCCAGAAGCATTTGGCGATCGATCGCCACTTTTGGGCGATCGATCGGCGGGCCTGGCGATCGATCGCGCCAAAAGTGGCGATCGATCGCCAAGAAGAAGATTTTGGCCCCTCGTCCAGTGCGATCTCGCGATCGATCGCGCCTGGGTGGCGATCGATCGCGAGCTGAAGAAAAGTGGATTTTTGATTTTTTTGTGGGATTTTTGGATATTGGACTATGTTTAGCTTCTAATATCAATTTGTATGGTTGTGTAGAACCATCCCAGGTGCCCACAACATCCAGGAGATAAAGCTCTCCAAATTCTCCACTTTTGGGAATTAAGGTACGTAAGAGACGTACGAGCATCGGACGGTAAACCATGCCCTTACATATTATGATGATATTTAAGATGATGTTTACGATGATGACGTTTAAGATGATGTTATGATGATGATATCTATGATGATATTTATAATGATGATGCTTATGAGGATGTTATGATGATGATGCTTATGCGATGCTATTTGTGGTAAGATGCCACGGGGTAAGACGCCCCACATGGTAAGAGGCCATGCGATATTATTTGTGGTAAGATGCCACGGGGTAAGATGCCCCACATGGTAAGAGGCCATGCGATGTTATTCGTGGTAAGATGCCACGCAATGTTTATGATATGGTAAGACGCCATATGATTGGGTAAGACGCCCACATGGTAAGATGCCACGCAATGTTTATGATATGGTAAGACGCCATATGATTGGGTAAGACGCCCACGTGGTAAGATGCCACGCAATGATTATGATATGGTAAGATGCCATACAATGGGGTAAGACGCCCCAATATATGAATAAGAGTCAGGGATAACCAAGGAGGTCGGAGGACGACCAATAACTTTTACTTAACTAAGATGTTACGCATTATTGTATGCTTTTATATAATGTTAAGTAAATTTATGAATGCTCATGATGTGTTATCCCTGTAGGTACACTTTTGGACCAAGGGCCTAGGGTCGGGTTGAGGAAGTGAGCTAAAGGGAGCATGATGAACGTAGGATGCAGGATTTTTGATAGTCTCTACTCTAGGAGTAGTGTAAATCTATAGCTTTAACATTCTTTGTTGGGAATGTAATTAAATAGCTTTGAAAACTTTATTTTTGGCCTGTAATCTCCCTAGCTCAAACTACAACCGGAACCCTTAAGAGGTTATAAATGCATGTTCTATCCAATTTATGTGTACTATATGAAGTTAAGGTAGGAAGACCCTACAAAGGACCCACGACTTCGGGAAGATAAAGTACTACGACTTCACCACATTTTGAAAAGGTACGTAAGAAACGTACGGGCATCAAACGGTAACATATTCCTAAACTATGACTTTGCATTAATTGCATAAGTATTTATGATGATGATTATGATGAATAAATTTATGATGATGATGTGATGATAAACAAAGATGATATGATATTACGATGACAATTATGATAAGATGATGATGTTTGAGATGATGATGCTTATGAGATGATGACGCATGTTTAACTATGCTATTTAGAATGGTTGAATGTCCGGTGGCTATTATGGGCAAGCGAAGAAGGTACTTGCCGCTCACATAACTAAGCGATGGGGTACATCCGCTATCAAGGCGTAGCGATGGGTATCATCCGCTAAGCGAGGGGGTACATCCGCTATCAAGGAGTAGCGAGGGGTATCATCCGCTGAACAAAGAGATACATCCGCTATCAAGGCGTAGTGATGGGTATCATATGATGTGTTATGTCGAGCGAGGGGGCCAATTGTACCGCTGTCATAATAGAACCCGGATAGTCCCATTACTAAGTAACATGGATTGTTGTGTGCATACGTGCGAAGTATGATGTTAATCATTTACATCTTGAACTAATGATTATATGCATAACTATGAAACAGGGACAACCAAAGAAGGATAATACGATTAACCAGGAAGTATATGTTATCAATTATTTCTGTACATTTATTTATATGCCATATGATATCAAGTAACGATGTACATGCTCATGATGGTTGTTCCTGTAGGTACACATTTTGGACCAAGGCTAAGGGCCGGGTTGAGGAAGTGAGCTAAGGGAGCATAAAAGAAGATAGATTACAGAATTTCTTTTGGGATAGTTTCTACTCTAGGAGTAGCATAATCCTATCGATACACCTTTATTTTGAGGATGTAATTAACTTAACCTTGAAAAAAATTCTTTTTGGCCTGTAATCTTAATAGCTCAAACTACAACCTGAACCTGGAGACGTTTTTAATGCATGTTTAATTCATTATATGTGTTAAAGATGATGTTAAGGTAGGAAGACCCTACAATAGTGGTATCAGAGCCAGGTTAGAGAACCCGGGTATGAGTGAAGGGTAGCCTTAGCAATAGGTTGGCTAGGTGTTTACTTTTAACATTTTATGTTACATATGAAGTATATAACTGTTATGACAACATGTTATGGCTTTCTAACGATGTATATATGAACTGCTTTTGGGTCTTGTTGTTAATCATTGTGTTGCAGTATGGCAGCAGATATCGACATTGGCGACGCGGTAAGTATTAATGCTAGTGCGGGGCGCACGAACCCCCTACCCCCGCCAGCCCTAGACGAAGAGCCGTCCGAGCAACAGTTATTGCCGGGAGAGTTGAGTTTGACTCAATTTCTAGCGTATCGGTCCCCGACTTTTGAAGGGACTGAAACAGGGGAGCGAGCCGAAGAATGGCTAGAAAGAATAGAACAAATATTTGTGGCAGCCCCGTGTGCAAAGACGGCCAGGATAAGGCTAGCAGAGTTTCAATTAGCCAAGAAAGCACTGATGTGGTGGAAAACCACTGTGATTGAACAGGAGGCACAGGGTCAAGAGGTAAACTGGAAACTGTTTAGAACTAGATTTCTGGCCCGATACTTTTCAGCGGCTGCACGTCAAGCTAAAGAGGATGAGTTTACTAAATTAAAGCAAGGTACCATGCCTGTGTCAGATTATGCCCTCCAATACTATTCTCTACTCAGGTATGTACCACATATCGCCGCCAACACTCAAGCAAAAATGAGGAACTTTATGAAGGGCTTGAGGCCAGAACTTTATGATAGGGTGATTACATATGGCCCTACTTGCTTTGATGATGCACTTACACGGGCTGAGTTAGCCGAACTGGGGGTTGGTGCATACCCTGTTACTGTACCACCTCCAGCACCCCCTCAGAAATCTACTCCCGACCATTTAAAGCCAAGGGGAGATCAGTTTAAGCCTGGAGGGAACACTTCAGCGTCTAGATTCAGTGGAAGGAGGCCCGAGAACCGATGGAGAGGAAACCGCAGGAATGACGCCCCTCCAAGAAGAGGACAGTCTCGGGGAGGCAGTGTTGGGGAGGTTCAATGCTCTCTTTGTGGGCATCCACATCTGACAAAGAATTGTGTAGGATGTTATGTTTGTGGCGACAGGGGCCACTTTGCTCGACAGTGTCCCAACAGGGGAAGGCAGCAGAACTCTACAGGGAGGTCTACGGACAGAGCAACACAGCATAGACCCCCATATGTACCGAGGCAGTATGGAAGTCAGCCTACGGGGCCACCTCAAGGGCAAGTGTATGCTTTGACAAGGGAGCAGGCTACAGCAGCTCCGGAGGAGGTTATAGCGGGTACGTGTCTTTTATTTACGCACCCTGCCTTTATATTGATCGACATAGGTGCGTCACACTCTTTTGTGTCGACGAGTTTTGTGGAAAGACACCACATATGCACTTCTCCGTCGCCCACGCCTCTTGTAGTCTCGACACCCGCTGGAAGGAGTTTGATTACTGATCAGATTGTCTATGATGGCCTCATTTATTTTGAGGATAACAAGTTAAGGTCGCATTTGATAGTTCTGGGAATGTCAGACTTTGACTGTATATTGGGTATTGATGTTCTGAATAGGTACCAGGCAGTTGTGAACTGCAGGCATAGGACTGTCCGATTCAGATCTGATAAGGGAGTTCAGTGGACGTTCTATGGGGATGGTTCTCGTTCAAGGATTCCGTTGATATCCGCGGTCAAGATGACACAATTATTGGAACGAGGCCATACAGGATATCTTATTTATGCTGTTGATATTTCTGGAAAGAAGGAAGAATTAAAGGTTGAAGATGTGCCCGTAGTGGCGGAGTTTCCTGATGTATTTCCTGAAGAGATTCCCGGATTTCCACCGGCGAGAGAGGTCGAGTTTGGAATCGAATTACTACCGGGGACGTCAGCCATCTCTCGTGCCCCGTATAGGATGGCACCAACAGAGCTAAAGGAGTTAAAGGTTCAGTTGCAAGAACTCCTTGACAAGGGCTACATACGCCCTAGCGTATCGCCCTGGGGTGCACCAGTTTTGTTTGTCAAAAAGAAAGATGGCTCGATGCGTCTGTGCATCGATTACAGACAACTGAACAAAGCCACAGTAAAGAACAAGTATCCGCTTCCGAGGATCGATGATTTATTTGATCAGTTGCAGGGTACGAGACTCTACAGTAAAATCGATCTGAGGTCGGGGTACCATCAGATTCGGGTAAGAGAGGATGATGTACAGAAGACAGCTTTCAGAACCAGATATGGGCACTATGAATTCTTAGTCATGCCCTTTGGGGTGACGAATGCCCCAGCTGTTTTCACGAGTTTAATGAACAGGGTATTCCATCCATATTTGGACCAGTTCGTTATAGTCTTCATTGATGATATACTTATTTACTCCCGGACTGAAGAAGAGCATGTTGAGCACTTGAGGACAGTACTTCAGATCCTTAGAGATCATCAATTATATGCAAAGCTTAGCAAGTGCGAGGTTTGGTTGGACAGTGTGGTATTCTTGGGTCATGTTATATCTAGCAGTGGGATATCCGTGGATCCCAGAAAGATTGAAGCTGTTATGGAGTGGGCTGCACCCACTTCTGTGCCCGAAATACGGAGTTTCCTTGGTTTAGCGGGTTACTACCGACGTTTTGTCGAGGGATTCTCTAAGATCGCTAAGCCTTTGACACAGCTGACTCAGAAGGGAGTCCCATTTTATTGGTCCGAAGCTTGTGAGGAGAGCTTCCAAGAGTTGAAGCGTCGCTTGACGACAGCGCCAATGTTGGTAATTCCTTCTGAGAATAAGAAGTTTGCTTTGTACACGGATGCATCATTGCATGGTTTGGGTTGTGTGTTGATGCAAGATAAGCATGTGGTGGCTTATGCTTCGAGACAGCTGAAGCCTCATGAGACTCGATACCCAGTCCATGACCTGGAACTGGCGGCCATCATTTTCGCCTTGAAGATTTGGCGTCATTATCTTTATGGTACGACGTTTACCATCTTTACAGACCATAAGAGCTTGAAATTCTTATTCACCCAAGCAGAACTGAATATGAGGCAAAGAAGATGGATGGACTTACTCAAGGATTATGATTGTGAAATAGAGTACCATCCGGGTAAAGCAAATATGATAGCAGATGCCTTAAGTCGAAAAGTGAAGAGCACCGCTGAGGATACTATGAGCTTATCAGCTATGATGATTTCTTATTGCCATTTAGGCTATGATTTTGATGTAGACACGTCGCCGGTGCGAGTGTCGACCTTATTGGCTGAGCCAGACATATTTGAGGCTATTAAGAGAGCTCAGAGGTCGGACGATGAAATTCAGAGATGGTCATCGATAGTACTTCAAGGGCAACCATCAAAGTTCCGAGTGGCTGAGGATGGTTCCTTGAGACTTGGCAACCGTTGGGTGGTGCCAAAGACACCAGAATTACGCCAAGGAATCTTGCACCGTGCCCACAGTAGCCGGTTCAGTATCCACCCAGGAGGAAGAAAGATGTACAAGGACCTATGTGGTCAATTTTGGTGGAGAAGCATGAAGCGTGAAGTAATTGCTTTTGTTAAGAGGTGTCTGATCTGCCAGCAAGTAAAGGCAGAAAGACAGAGGCCTGGTGGTGAGTTGAAGAGCTTAGAGGTACCTAAATGGAAGTGGGAGCATATATCTATGGACTTCGTGACCCACTTGCCAAGGTCGGCCTCTGGATTTGATGCGATCTGGGTGATCGTGGATAGACTGACAAAGGTAGCTCATTTCATCCCTTACAGTATGACTTTCACATATTTAAAGATGGCCCAACTTTATGTGCGGGATGTGGTGAGGTTACATGGTATTCCAGTCTCAATAGTGTCTGACAGAGACCCGAGGTTCACTTCACATTTCTGGGAGGGTCTCCAAACAGCTTTGGGCACAGAGGTAAGGCTGAGTACAGCCTATCACCCTCAGACAGACGGTCAGACAGAGCGTACCATTCAGACGCTCGAAGATATGTTAAGGGCATGCGTTTTAGAGTTTGATACTCCGTGGCAGGATTCAGTACCACTGGTGGAGTTCTCCTATAATAACAGCTATCAGGCGAGCATTCAAATGGCTCCTTTTGAAGCTCTTTATGGACGACGATGTAGGTCACCGCTGTATTGGGAGGACTTGACGAGTAAAGCAGTCGGAGGACCAGATATGATTAAAGATATGGAAGAAAAGATCAAGACGATACGCTTAAAGATGAAAGCGGCCCAAGATAGGCAAGCAGCCTATGCCAATAAGCGGCGACGACCGCTAGAATTCCAAGTAGGAGATAAGGTCTTATTGAAAATCTCGCCCTTCAGGGGTGTCGTTCGGTTTGGTATGCGGGGAAAGTTATCTCCGAGGTATGTTGGGCCATATGAGATACTACAGCGCATCGGTACTCTGGCCTACCGTTTGGCTCTACCACCGTCTTTATCCGGTATTCATGATGTCTTTCACGTTTCTATGTTGAGGAAGTTTGAGCCAGATCCGTCTCATGTATTGCAGCCTTCAGAGGTTCAGTTGAGTTCAGATGTATCCTATATTGAGCGACCGGTCAGAATTATGGATCGTGAGGATCGCAGGCTACGAAGCAAGGTTATACCTATGGTCAAAGTTCAGTGGGATCGTCGGGGTGTCGATGAGGCTACGTGGGAGACGGAATGGCATATGGTGCAGCACTACCCGGAACTATTTTCTGGTATGATTTATGTTTAGTTCTTTTTGGGTAAGTGCATATTATTTCGAGGACGAAATCTTAGAAGTAGGGGAGTAATGTGATGCCCCGAAATTAATTGATGGCAATTTGAACATTAATTATGCTTATATGATGATTTATTACGATGATTAAGATATGTGTAGAAAATGAAGAATTAACATGATTTAAGAATGTTGATTTTAATTATGAGGATGATATGGATTTAATGAAGTTGGTTGCATTTTGTAAATGCTTACCATGTTAATGTATTTTATATACATCATGTTAATTATTGGGGTACAAGTTAAATATAAGGATTTAACACTTAACCCACCAATTTTACCTCACTTTACTCTTTACACTCAAATCCCCAAAATCACTCTCCCAAAACCCTCTTCCCCTTATTTTCGATTTTTGACTTAAAGGTGGGAAGAAATCCTTGTAGAAGCTTTGTTCTTGCACTTCTTGGTAAGATTTAGGACCTAAGATGTTTGTATATCACTCCTTAATGTTTTGAAATGTTTGATTTAAGTTTGGAATGGTTTTGAAGGGTTTTTGAGATGGGTTTGTTGGGGGTTGGGATGACTTTTTCAATGATGTTTATTTTGGTGGTTTAATGATGTTTGAGGAAGGTTTTGAATGTTTTTATGTTGTTGAGTTGATGGAATAAATGATGGTTGAGGTTGGTGAGGTTTTAATGTGTAAAAATGGTGGATTTTCGAAGTGCAGAGGCTGGCGATCGATCGCCCGTTTTTGGCGATCGATCGCAAGCCAACAGTAGGCTCCAGAAGCCTTTGGCGATCGATCGCCACCTTTGGGCGATCGATCGGTGGCGATGGCGATCGATCGCGCCAAGTATGGCGATCGATCGCCGAAGAAGGAAATTTCACCCCCCGTCCACTATGATCTCGCGATCGATCGCGCCTTGGAGACGATCGATCGCGAGATGAAAAAAATGTGGTTTTTGATATTTTTGTGGGATTTTTGAATATTGGACTATGATTAGCTTCTAATATTGAATTGTATGGTTGTGTAGAACCATCCCAAGGACCCACGACTTCGGGAAGATAATACTACGACTTCACCACATTTTGAAAAGGTACGTAAGAAACGTACAGGCATCAAACGGTAACATATTCCTAAACTATGACTTTGCATTAATTGCATAAGTATTTATGATGATGATTATGATGAATAAATTTATGATGATGATGTGATGATAAACAAAGATGATATGATATTACGATGACAATTATGATAAGATGATGATGTTTGAGATGATGATGCTTATGAGATGATGACGCATGTTTAACTATGATATTTAGAATGGTTGAATGTCCGGTGGCTATTATGGGCAAGCGAAGAAGGTACTTGCCGCTCACATAACTAAGCGATGGGGTACATCCGCTATCAAGGCGTAGCGATGGGTATCATCCGCTAAGCGAGGGGGTACATCCGCTATCAAGGAGTAGCGAGGGGTATCATCCGCTGAACAAAGAGATACATCCGCTATCAAGGCGTAGTGATGGGTATCATATGATGTGTTATGTCGAGCGAGGGGGCCAATTGTACCGCTGTCATAATAGAACCCGGATAGTCCCATTACTAAGTAACATGGATTGTTGTGTGCATACGTGCGAAGTATGATGTTAATCATTTACATCTTGAACTAATGATTATATGCATAACTATGAAACAGGGACAACCAAAGAAGGATAATACGATTAACCAGGAAGTATATGTTATCAATTATTTCTGTACATTTATTTATATGCCATATGATATCAAGTAACGATGTACATGCTCATGATGGTTGTTCCTGTAGGTACACATTTTGGACCAAGGCTAAGGGCCGGGTTGAGGAAGTGAGCTAAGGGAGCATAAAAGAAGATAGATTACAGAATTTCTTTTGGGATAGTTTCTACTCTAGGAGTAGCATAATCCTATCGATACACCTTTATTTTGAGGATGTAATTAACTTAACCTTGAAAAAAATTCTTTTTGGCCTGTAATCTTAATAGCTCAAACTACAACCTGAACCTGGAGACGTTTTTAATGCATGTTTAATTCATTATATGTGTTAAAGATGATGTTAAGGTAGGAAGACCCTACATACACATAAGACGTACTCACATGAGAGCACCCAATGAATAAACGTGTATCTAATGTATAAGATACTCTACCAAATACCGTCACTGGTACTTCAATCCTGGAAGCACCCCATATGTACAGCTCGATCTCCACTCTGGATCTACGTGCTTATTCAACCAGCTCTGGTACTTCAATCCTGGAAGTACCTCAAATCAACAGTCCAAGCTCAGCTCCAAAGCTACTGCTGCACCTGTATCACCTGTCCCAACAGAGACAGCCCCCACATGGGGTGAGCATACCAAATATCACCAATCCAATAATCACAATATTACAGTTCATAATTTACAAAATGTAAGTGCCATGAATTTAAATGATACTCCATGGATGGTATCATCCTCATCCGGGATCCCCTGTATTGTCCCTGTTCTCAAAATAACCAAACTCATCAAATTCCCAAAGCCAGTTAATCGCCACATGGGTTAACAAATGCCACATCTATTATGCCAGTCCCATAATCAATCATGTAAAATCATTATACATAAAAGACCGTAGATATCACATATATCTAACAAATGATTCCGTGTTCCTATTTCATTGCTCGCTCCACAATAGCGGCATTTCAAACCCCACGCACGCTCAACAATAGCGGCATTATAACCGATGATCGCTCAACAGCGATGACATCTCAATCGTTGCTCGCTCAAGGCGGCACTATATAATTCCCAGCATATTTGCCATTTATCACAATTACCAAATGCTATACATTTCATTATCCATTTATCACAAACACCATATACTATGCAATTCACAGTTGTAATATTATAACAGGCTATGCTCGTACGTTATACGTACCTTATAATTCCATAGTTCGAGTCCAACCTTGCCTGAGTCCCACGACCCGATGAGTCAAGTGCTAACATGCAAACAACTCCCAATTAAACATAGGCATGCAATCACGTGCCCAAGCACGTTCACAACATCCAACCCTATCGTCCATCCATGACGATTACCAAAATAAAAACTCCCCGGCAAAGCATGCATAATACCCAAAATATGCCATTTTACAAGTTTAAATGATAGCCAAGAATTCAACCGAGAATTCTGTTTTATCAAACTGGCTCCAACCAATCCAATTTAAAAGTATAGCATTCCTATTGGAATGTAGACATTGTCCCGGAAATGGCCCCTTTAAACCTCGATTCCAAAACCCCAACATTTTCCAAAATTTTCAAAAAAACAAAAGTTCACGGGCGGCGATCGATCGCCACTTTTGGCGCGATCGATCGCCCCTGTCCAGTGGGCAAAATCGCCTACTCGCGATCGATCGCCAGTCCTCGCTATCGATCGCCAACACTCTCGCGATCGATCGCCTAGACCACGCAATCGATCGCCTGCACTGTTCATCGCCTTCCAAAATTGGACTGCTCGTCGCGATCGATCTCCCCCGGTCGGCGATCGATCGCCACGTGCGATTTTCCAAAAAATTCGAGCTTCCATGGTGTTTTTCACACCCAAACTCAAAACCAACACCCCAAACACCACCAACACCTCAAATACACCATTTAAAGCCAATAAAAACTCTAAAAACTCAACTTGGATTTTTAACCAAAAATCCCCAAATTTCATAACTAAATCAAAACCCAACCAAACTCTACAATATTACTACCAAATCGAAGACAATGACAAGGGGCAGATTAATACCTGATTATCTTCGAGAAAATCGGCTCCCGAGCCAAGCTACCATCGATTTCTTTCCCAAGAACAAAAGAGGGGAAAGGGGGAGGAGGGTATGGGCGCATAGAGAGAGAGAGAGAGAGGTTCCGTGCTAAATGACGGAATACCGAGTCCACTTGGTATATATAGTACCAATACTCCAAATTACCAATTCCCTCACAATTACATCATGACTCATTAAAAATCATCTGTTTTCAAAAATCATCTCCCAATCTCTATTTCCATAAACAGCCCCAGTACCAAGTACTCCGGACCCCAGATCCCACCAAAGACCAAATTTCAAGGTTATCACCACGATGAGAATACAATCTCATCCCTTGGATCAAACGACTCCAAAAACAGGATTTAAAATCCCCGGAAGTCCCAAAATCACAATTAACTCATAATTGCCACAAACGATAATCCATTAAGGATTATTACCACACCGGGATTAACATCATTAATCCCCGGACATCACATAAATTATCATTTATTTAATCTTAACGGCTGTAGTTTTGATTTTGATTTTCATTAACACAAAGATTCACACCTCCTCGTGGGATCGATTCTTACTCACGCTACTACATTATTGTTATCAATCTTGAGGATTGAGTGGGGTTAATTTGGGCGTACACGATAAGCGCACACCAAATTTTGGCGCCGTTGCCGGGGAGGCGTTGTATATTTTTGTGTTAATATTTTCTATTTTTTTCTTTCTATTTTTTTTTTTCTTTATTTCCCCCTAGTGCTACATTGGTTTGTTCGTGCTTATAGGTGAACATCTAATCTCGAACCACAGAGGCATACTGATTTCTATGGCGGATTATAGGAGCTTAGACGAATTGGAGTATCTTGTGCACCAACTTGGCGTAGGGAATTGACAAATAACATACAATTCAAGTTGGAGTGATCATCCCAATCTCAACTATGACAATCAATAGATGAGCCCACCTCCACCTTACATGAAGTCCACCCTACCGCCATACATACCGCAATACCCGCCATGGCCACAACAACCTCAATACCATACCCCTGGTGAGTCTTTAGAGGATCTTGTTTCAACACTTAATGATAGTACTTTGCAATTTCAACAGGAATTCAGGGCTAGCACTCAGAATTTGGGTAACCAAATGGAGCAACTAATAAGATCGGCCGATCGGATAGCAGCACAAAAGGAGACCATGATTGCATTCGAATCATGGAGTGGTGAAGAAGAGGAGACTATGGAGAAGGTGGTACTGATGCCACCCGAGCTAGAAGAGGAGACACATGTGCCAATAGAAGAAAAGGAGCTTGTACACCCTACAACTCCGAATGGTATGTTTCCAACTGAGAACTATGTTGAAGTGCTGTGGAAGAGGAGTAAGCGAAAGAATACTGTGATGAAATGGATCCTTGGGACTATTTTTTCAAAGACAACATCACCTTGGACAGTGGCAAAGAGGTAGAAACTCCAGCAACTATGGTACTGAGGCCATCAATACTTGAAGAACAAACAGAGGTCGAGGTGGATGGCAAGGAATCTCACCAGAATGAGATTCCCAAAAGCGAGCATAAGGGACAACAACTTAAAGGATACCATGAGGTAGATCTTGATCGACCTCAACTGATTTCTTTGGAGGAAGGCGACATAGTGAAAAGGCAAAAACCCTCCAAGAGGTGCAAGGCGAATAGGCATCGCCTTAAGTGAGAGAACTGGCGTCGGGCCACCGACGTTAAACAGAGGCATGCTTGGGAGGCAACCCAAGGGGAGTTAGTTTCCTTTCTCCCTTTTATTTATTTTTTTTGCTTTAGTAGTTAGATTCTCTTTTCTTGTATTTTTGCCTTACATTGGGGACAATGTAAGATTAAAGTATGGGGGAGGGATTAGTGGTGTGTTATTGCTTTTCTATTACAAAAAGATTAAAAAATCGAAAATTTTGAGCTCATAGTTAGTAATGAACACATGCTTAGAGTCACTAGCCCATGATGAAACCTAATTGATATCATGCATGCTTTTGAACATAGGTGAATTGTTAACTTTGGAACACTTAATGCAAATTTTGCTTTGACATAGTAGTTGAATATTTTGAGCACATTATTGTCATGACTTGTGAAGTGTGCATAGCTTAGTGAAGATTGTGTGAACTTTGCCATAGTCTTAAGAAGTCTCTAATACATGCTAGAACTTAACTACATGGTCTTTGAGGCGTATGTCTAGACTGCTTGCAAACATGAAAGTGATATAGGCAATCTTTGATGCGTTTGAGCCTTTCAAGCCTACAATGTAAAAAAAAATCAATCACTAGTACCCTGTTTGAGCTTTAATGCAAAAGAATGGTTGTATGCTAAGCATACAAACAACCACCATTCGACATTCTTTGACTAGCTTATCATCCTTCCCTAATGAGCCTAAATATGAGTTCTATCCATACCTTTGAACGGAGTATGATGTGTTTCATTCACATGCACCTAAGTATTCAATGATTAAAATGTTTGTGAGCTTCGTAAGGAAAAGAATGAAATGCATGAAAGAAAAGGGATGCCTTGAGAAAATAGATAAAAATATGACACCAAGGGGAGCCAAGGCACAAAAGAAGAAAAATGTTGAAACAAAAGTTGAAAAATTCAAGCAAGAAGAGAAGCTTTTAGTGTGCATATCATCATACTCTCTTACTTGATATATCCTTACCTTTCTTTCACAAGCCAATACCTAGGCCACACTACAAGCTAATAAAGACCTACTTGATTTATGTTTGCAAAGTGGCTAAGATAGTGGAGAAGAATGTGCAAGGGAGCTTATACTTGTGTTAGTGTATGACTTGAACTATTGTGGATTTGCTTCTATTGGATCTATAATTTGTACATGAAACTTGTTTATGACCACACAGACACGTTCACTACTTTGTTGGGTACGAATTGTTTAGGGATTGAACTTGTTCCATTATTAACTTTTCACCGACTTTCATTACTATGCATGTTTTAAATTGTTGAGGCATAAAAGTGAGATCAAGTTAGTTTGTTATGATGCTATGAGCCAAGCAAAATAATATTGTAGTTTTATTGATTTACTCGAGGTCGAGTAAAGAGTAAGTATGGGGGTATTTGATATGACTAGAATAGACACATCTATTGCGCTTAATTGTCTACGATTTGGTATATTTTGACGGATAAATTGATACATATGCTACCTAATCATATATTTGTGTAAATGTAGGAAAAGGTGAAGAAATCAAGCTAAAATGATGAAAGAATGAGTAAAGTTGAAGAAAAGAGGAAAAAACCAGAATCCAAGACACATGTTGCTCCTTTTCCTCAAATTTCTATATGTTCGAGCCATGTTTGGAAATGTGTTCATTGAAAAGTTGTAGAACTTTGAGGTATCTTCGCGTGGACAGCTGATTCATCGAATTCGGAGTTTGGACAAGAAAGTTACGGCCAAAATACAAAACTCGCCAGAAAAATTGAAGACAGGCGTAATTACGCCATTATCAGGCGTAATTACGCCAATGCTACGGAGGCGTAAATACGCCAGAAATGCGGGAAGCCATATTTTTGACACGTCACCAGGCGTCTTTACGTGATTTTCTTGCGTAGCTACGCCTCCAGAGTTTTGGAAAGTGTAAAGAATTGATTTCTTTCATTCCCACATGGATTCTAACCTACTCCATCAGCCTCCCTATACATATATGGACGAAAATCAGACTAAAGAACATCTAGATAGTTAGGGTAGAGTAGTTTAGGATAGTTTTACAATTTTTCTTTCAATTTTGTTGAAGACGGCTACGAAGATCGAAGCGAAGACGGGATTGACACCTCGACGAGCGGATTTCGGATTAGTTTTCTTTCCCTTGTTTTTGTTTATAGTTTTGTTTTAATTATGTGTAGCTAGTCTTAAGTCTTGGTTGAGGAAGACAAAACCTTGGATTTATTTATCTTGGGGAGATTCATACGCTTTTATTTATCGATTTTATTGAATATCAAGAGTTTTTCTGATTTTATTGATATGATTGTTGTGTTTGTTTATTGGATTGACAACCTAGTAACTTGCATGAAATCTAACGCTAAATTAGATATCAAATACGGAATCGTTTGATCCCTCTAATTTACGAAGCAACTAAGATTGATAATTGCCTGCTGTTGGTGTTATTAAATTCTTAGGAAAAATGATTGGTTGATTAATTCTAACGGCTGTAGTTTTTATTGATTAGATTCATCAACCTTACTAGTTTTGAAACTATCATTTATTTAATCTTAACGGCTGTAGTTTTGGTTAAAGATTTGATAAGAGTTGAATTGAATGTTGTTTTCTATTTGACTACAATTAAGGTAAGGGAGGAATTAGATTTCCAATTGATGAATATTCAAGTAAAATTGAGTTTTTTTGTGAATCGATGAAATAGATGATAATTCCAAGGTAGAGTCGACCGATACCAAGAATCGCTTTCATTAGTTAATCTTTGTTTTTAATTTTAATTAGTATAATTCAACTTCACAACCCCATCTTTTATTGTTTTGATTTTGATTTTCATTAACACAAAGATTCACACCTCCTCGTGGGATCGATCCCTACTCACACTACTACATTATTGTTATCAATCTTGAGGATTGAGTGGGGTTAATTTGGGCGTACACGATAAGCGCACATCATCTACCATAAGTCCTCATCGTATCATCATACGATTCACCGAACTCGGTCCCAACGTACAGTATAATCGCCATAACAAGCACACTATAACACTGCTACAAAACGCTGCCCCCATAGGCTTATACCAAGCCCACCAACGTATCGTTCGTCACATCCCGGTACACCATAACGTAACATCCATTAGAGTAGTGGGTCATCACTGTAAGTAATCCAACAAGCATGGAACGCAGCGGAATAAAATTTTGGATTACTAGACACCGGATCTATACAAAGTTATCATATCGGATAAAGGATCAAAAGTCTCACCCTTGTAGCGTGTTTGAACAGATTCCGCGAAGCAGCACCACGTCCAACGCCTCCTTCGAGTCACTAGCAAAACTTATCAAGTTTTGCCTCAACGGTATCCACACAATCAAGTTGGGTGAAGGGATAGTCTAAGAACAAGTTGCTAGACTCGTTCTTAAACCGGAACAAGAAGCAGACTCGATTCACAATCGAATGATCGCCAAAATTCACCAAGTCTCTCTTCGGATATCAAGGAAAAACCGAGAGCTCCTTGGAGATTATTTGAGGCGGCCGAGAGCTTCTAGTTTTTTTAGGTTGGAATGAATCTTTTTAATTGTCCAACAATTAATTATATCATTGTTATTAAAAGGGCTTAATTAAGTTCAAGACTTTCTCAAAGTCTTATGGGCCCTGTGATATCCCCGAAATGATTATGTGATTTTAATCATTTGAGTTAAATTATGATGATTTGGGTGTTAATTCATGGGATTGGATTAATATTTTTGGGGAGATTCATTTCAGGGTGCATGTGATGTATGTTGAGATATTGGGGTCGTGGCTTGTTTATTTGGGGTGTGTGTTGTTTGTTTTGGGTAAAGCATGTTAACGGGAATTGAAGTATTTTATTGAGAAAATAATATAAATATCATGTGAGGATATTTTAATACATCGTGCTAATACCGGGACCAAAACATAACACATCATACCACCCAACACCCAACCACCCCCCCCAACCCATACCAATCACACTGCACAGGCTGACTTTACTCACCACTTGGCTCAATCATTCCACCACTCTCAGCCATCCAAATTCTCGAGCCTTCTCTCCCATTTCTTCACCAGCTTCAGCTAAGCAAAATTCTGAGGAGCTTGTCCTTTTTCATCGCCTGGAAAGCCTTCAAAAATCGGAGCAAAGTAGGGTGAGAAACCATGCTCTGTTTTTATTTTAAACTTGTTTGAGTACATGTTTTTAGGTGGCGAGAAAACGACATGTTAGCTTTGGTTTCTTGAAACCTTTGATTTAAATGCTTACATGGTGTTATTATGAGGCTCTCTGTATTTTTCCTTGAGCATGTTGCATGTTTTATGTAGAGGATTAAAGCATGTGAAGTATAGTGTTCGAAAATCTGGGTAAGGAATATGCCCTGTTTTTCTGGAAAAATATGGTTTGGGAGTGATTTTGAGGAGGTGATATCATGCACGTTAGCTTAGGTTTTTGGTAAACCATTGATGTGAAAATATGCATGGTAGTTTTGTGAAGCCCTTGGCATGTTTGTTCGAGCATGCTTTATGTTATATGTGGTAGATATAATAGCATGAAGTGAAGTACTCAAAAATCTGGTAATGATATATGTTGTTCTGTTTCCGGAAAAGTTGGTTGAGTACTTATGTAAATGGTTGACGTTTATGCATGTGGGCTTAAGTTTGAGGTGTAAATTTGATGTGAATACACTCAGGGTAGTGTGTGATAACTGCTAGCATGTTGGTCTTGGCATGTTGTATGTCTTACATGTTAGATTTAAGGGTGTGAATATAGGTGTTCGAGAATTCTGGGTTGGTATTTCTCGAACAGAGCATCTCGATCGATCGACATTTCATCTCGATCGATCGAGCGAGGCAGAATCTTGGTTTTGATTTAAGGCGTCTTCTCGATCGATCGGGAAGAGGGGCCGATCGATCGAGAGACCCAGAATGTTGAAAAATATAAATTGATATATTTTGTTAAAGTTTTGATATTGGATTGTAATGAGACATCTAATATTGTGTTGTACACTGGTGTAGAGCCTTCACAGGTAGCTACACAGCGCAGGGGATAGAGTCCTGCAACACACCACATTTTGGAAAGGTACGTAAGCGACGTACGGGCATCCCGACGGTAACATGTACTTATGTTTGTCTGTGTGACACATGATGAATGCAATGTGATGCATTAAGATTATGATACATGTTATTATGCATTGTGTTGCATATTATGCATTGTTGTTGCATATTGTGATGTGGAATAAAGAGGTGTATTCCACGAGTCAGAGCGATCACAGTTAAGGTTTTAATGCTTACGCTTTACCGCTGAAAATGTGGAGCGGGAGGGGGGAGGCTCACTTGCACATGGAGGCGAGGTATACCATACTGAGCGAGGAAGAGATACCACTAGTATGAAGAAGCGAGTATGCGATACCGCTTGTTTTGAGATTATGAAAGCATTAAAATAACTGATGATGACTGACTCAAGAAAAAGAGGAAATGTCATGACATTTATTTATGAAGCCATACATTCATATAATGTGTTTTATTATGAATTATGGTACAGGGACAACCAATGGGCGTTATAAATGCAGGAAATACAGGAAGTGCTTGTGTTTAGGATTGTGCATTATGCCTTACTTTCATATTATATTGAATATGAATTGTTTTATGCTCATGTGTTGGAGGTTGTCTTTGTAGGTGCTTTTGTGGACGAGAACCAGGGTTGGGGTTGATATGCTGAGCTGTAAGGAGTGCTACAGGATTAGCATGTTAGAGAAATTTTTTTGTATAGCTTCTACTGAGTAGAGTAAGACTATAATGTAGTACCTTAGTAGGAATTGTGTTATTCCTTTTGAAACATTTTGGTACTGTAATCTCTAAAGCTCAGGTTAATCAACACGATACGTTACTCTGATATATTCACATGAATGTTTAGTTCTCTAAATTGCACCTTAGTAACTTGATGTGATAACGGGGTCTCACATTTAGTGGTATCAGAGCAGTGGTTAGATAACCAGGGAAGAGTGAAGGGTAGTCTTTAGAAACAAGTTGGCTAGGTATTCATTTGGGCATGCTTATGCATGTGATGCATATGGTTGTATAAGTGTTATACTAACATGCTTTGAATATGATACTCTTGTTATCTAACGGCTTATATTATGAACTGCTTTTGGTATTGTTGTTAACTCTTGTATTACAGCATGGCTGAGATTAATCCGGAGAACCCCAATGAGGAGATAGGGGATATGGACAGTAGGAATGCCAGTATTGCTCAGCCGAATCCTTTACCACCACCTGCTGTGGGCGTGGAGCCCAGTGTACAGATGTTACTGCCAGGGGAGCTCAGTTTGAAGCAGTTTCTGAGTTTCCATCCGCCCATGTTTGAGGGGATTGAGTCTGGTGAAGTAGCTGAGGAGTGGTTGGAACGTATAGAGCAGATACTTGTGACTGCACCCTGTGCACGCACGGCATGGCTAAGGTTAGCCGAGTTTCAGATGGCTAAGAAGCCTGCTATGTGGTGGAAGACCACCGTGATGGAGCTGAGAGCTCTAGGTATGGCAGTTGACTGGACTGTATTCCGGACCCGGTTCCTTAACCGGTATTTCTCTGCAGCTGCCAGACAATTAAAAGAGGATGAGTTCAACAGTTTGAAGCAGGGTAGCATGTCAGTGTCAGACTATGCTATGCAGTATTCCTCACTGCTGAGGTATGTACCTCATATTGCTGTCAGCAGCCATGCAAAGATGAGAAATTTTCTGAAGGGATTGAGGCCAGAACTATTTGATAGGGTTATATCCAACAACCCCAGTTCATTTGATGACGCCCTGACACGGGCAGAGTTAGCGGAGATCGCGGTGGGCGCGTACAAGGATGTTGTACCCCCTTCTGTACCACCACAGAGGCCTGCTGCTGATAGTCTGAGGCCACGAGGGGATCAGTTCAAGGCTCGTGGGGCCTCATCATCTTCCAAATTTAGTGGGAAGAAGTCTCAGGGTCAGAAACAGAACAATAAGGGACCCACACAGGGGAGCAAGACAGTGGGAAGCAAGTGTAGCAACTGTGGAGGATGGCATTTGTCACGGGACTGTCAGGGTTGCTATGTCTGTGGCAAGGTGGGCCACTTTGCTTGAGGTTGCCCCAATCGGGCAGGTCAGACAGACTCAGGGCCGAATAGGCCGAGGTTTGATGCTGGGAGGGCACCACAGAGACAGCAGTTTGCACCACGACCACAGGGAGGTCAGACGGCAGGACCGCTGCAGGGACAGGTGTATGCACTGACCAGGGAGCAGGTTGAGGCAGCCCAGAGGAGGTCATTGCTGGTACGTGCCATTTATTTACGTACCCTGCACTTATATTAATAGATACAGGTGCTTCCCATTCTTTTGTATCTACTGCTTTTGTGGAGGAACACCGTTTGTGCTCGTCTCTGTTACCCACGCCTCTCATGGTCTCGACACCCACGGAGAAGCATGTGATTGCTGACCGGTTGTTATCTGATTGCCTCATTTAGTTTGAGGGCAATGATCTGAGGGCCGATCTGATTCAGTTAGAGATGGCAGACTTTGACTGTATTATCGGCATTGATGTGTTGAGCAGATACCGAGCTGTGGTAGACTGCCGGCAGAGGATTGTACGTTTTCTGTCTGACCAGGGGTTTCAGTGGACCTTTTATGGGGACGGCTCTCGTCCAAAGATTCCGGTAATATCAGCGATTAAGATGTCGTGGTTATTGGAACGCGGCCACACGGGCTACCTTATCTATGCAGTGGATGCATCAGACGAGAAGGAAGAGAGAGCCGAGGACATTCCGGTTGTGGCGGAGTTCATTGATGTGTTCCCAGATGAGATTCTGGGGTTTCCGCCGGTCAGGGATGTTGAGTTTGCTATTGAGCTGCTGCCGGGGACATCAGCCATTTCTCGTGCCCCATACAGGATGGCACCGGCAGAGCTGAGGGAGCTGAAGGTACAGTTACAGGAGCTCCTCGACAACGGATACATCCGTCCTAGTGTATTGCCTTGGGGTGCACCAGTCTTGTTCGTGAAAAAGAAGGATGGATCAATGCGTCTGTGCATTGACTATAGGCAATTGAACAAGGCTACAGTGAAGAACAGATATCCACTTCCGAGGATTGATGATCTGTTCGACCAGCTTCAGGGTACAGAGGTGTACTCCAAGATAGACTTGAGATCAGGTGTAAGGACCCCAAGCCCTTAATCCTTGATTAGTGTATTAACCACTATGTGTGGCACATGCTTTCAATAAAAGTCAATCGGGAAGCTCAGATGATACTTTATCATTGCATGGCAATTACAAAAAAATTCCTTTAACACTCAATGTTATAAGGTCATCAGTCTAACAACGAAATAGACTCACAAAGTTCGCCCAATATCATCCCTTTTTGCCACTTTTCACATTGTGGACTTTTATAAAAATTTGGGCAGAGTCTCCCCATAAATAGAGCTATCCCGAAATAGAAGCACGACACATAACATAATTCCCGGCCAGGGAAAACATAATACTCATCAGAAAGCAGTAATACCAAGTAAATTCCCAGCCAGGGAAGACACCACACATATGACGACATAAATGGGTCTCAACACCCACATAATACACTAACGACTCTCATATCATTAGCAATTCTACCACAATTGCATGCAACATATAATGAAAGAGAGGAAGGCTCATGCCTTTATATACAACCCATATACAAGAATGTCCGTGCTCACATGCGAGCATCATAAATGTGTATATAAACCTCGGGTGTATATAAGTACTCTATACGATACCGTGCTCCATCAAGCCCTGGTACCACGATCCTGTGAGTACGTCCAATCAACAGCTCGAGCTCAGCTCCACAGCCATCGATGCACCTGTTCACCTGCCCCAACAGAGACAGCCCCCAACGGGGTGAGCATACCAATACACAAAATCTCATAATCACAATAATGAAATTCATAATTTACAACACAAGTAAATATAAATGAATTTTAAATGATACTCCCTGGATGGCAACATCCTCATCCGGGATTCCGTGTACTGTCCCTGTTCTCACAATCATCAAACTCATCAAATCTCAAAAATCAGTAAATCAACGCATTGATTAACTCATCGCATGCCTAATACTCGAATATCAACAGATAGTGGTTGCAACTCATTAATCATGCAAATATAGATATCTCAATATCTAATACTGATTTCACAACCTCGCTATCAATCACAGATAGCTCAAATGCCTAGCATTTATTTTACCAATTCTTCATTATACATAGACATCTCAAATGTCTTATAATGAATACATGATCCCCACGATCATTCTCAGGCATCTCAAATGCCCTACAATGGTCATATAAACCCAGTACCCCATATATCATGCAAGAGTCATCCTACTCTAGGGTCACGCACGCTACAAGCGGCGATATCAAGATTTGGGTCATTCCTTGGCTATATCAACATATATATATATAATCCTCATGCGCGATTATTCAATGAAATCACAGTTCATTATGCATTCACAAATGCCCAAATATATAGAAATGCTCGTACGTCGCACGTACCTTAAATCTCCGAAGTCCGAGCCAAACCTTGCCCGAGTTCCATGCCCCGAGGAACGATGTGCTAACACAATAAATAATTCACAATTATTTACGATCATGCAACCCATGCTCAAGCACACCTATATCCCTCAAAATATTGTCAACACACGACAATCAACCTTTTAAAAGACCCGGGGCAGGGTACATGCAGGGAGGGAAATAAATGAGACAATATCGAAATTGTTCAAGAACACCCTACAAAAAATCGAACCCGAATCTCACAATTTCGAACCCAAATAATTCCATAATTCATCTAAAATGTGAATTAATCAATCCATAGCATGAATAATCATCCCACATGCCAAACCCCCAAATTTTCGAATTTCAAGCCCTAAATTCGAACTCAATTAAGCATCAACAATACATCTACACATGTAATAAATGACCCATAACAAGAATCGCCACACCCCTTCCAAAGATCACAATTTTCGAACCCACTTCACCCACACATCCAAAAATTCGAACCACAACCAACGAAATTCGAATAAATTCGAGCCAATAAATCACAATTAGGCAGGGAAATACATCACAAGCATGGAAAAGGGGGTTAGGAAGGTTACCCAAACGAAATCGGAAGAAATCGGACGAAAAATCGAAGAACCCTAGAAATTGGGGATCGGCGCACTTCCGCAAATTCCGACTTCCACACGCGATGAAACTTCGAATTGATGGAGGGGAAAGAAGCGCCTCGCCGAGACGACGCCGTGGGTAGGTCGGACGCGCCGATCGGCGGCCGGACGGCGGCGGGCGCACCGCTTTTGCGCGCGGCGGCTGTTGCAGACGGGGAAGGGGTCGCGAGCGGGGAGAGAGAAAATTGAGGGGATGAAATGAATTTTTGTGTAAAATTTTGGGTTCAATTGGTATTTATAGCAAAAATACCCCGAAAAATTTATAACCCCACAAATACATCATGATTCCTTAAAAATCATCTGTTTTCAAAAACTCTCTCTCTAACTCCAAAATCCCCTACCGGTGCTCACACAGCACCCGAGATCCCGAGACACAACAAAAACCCAACTCTTAGGTTTTTCACCCAAATGAGAATACAATCTCAACCTCTGGATCCAACGATCCCAACTACCCAAATAAACGAGCCCAGAAGGCCCAATACCTCAATTAAACTCCAAATCGCCACGTAAAACCACTTTAGGGATTATTAACACTACGAGATTAACACCTATAATCCCTGGTCATCACAATATCCCCCACTAAAAGAATTTCGTCCTCGAAATTAGCACTGGTGTATCACATAACACCCAGGCTACACAACAACATGAAGCCAGAACCTCGATTCTTGACCATATCAGAATCGTATAACTAAACGCAAGGGTACCTACCTCGCATCAACTCTGAAACAAGGCGACTTACCAATACCAACATATCACCCAAGAGGTAAAACGTACCTCGATGCGGGTCATTCCAAAAGTCAGTCCCTCATGACTGCAACACAACCGATACTTACGACTGTAGATCGGACAGTCCCTTAGTTCTAACACAACTAGTAAGAACGCAACCTGAATGACACCTCAACCGTGAAAAAAACGTCGACCTCGTGTCAAACTCTGGAGTGGAATAGACTTCCAAATCCATCATAACGTCAAAGAGCGTCAGCACAACTCAACGCTAATAATCCAAAAGCAGTTAGTCAACTGAAACTGTAAGGATTCGAATCGCTCCTGATTTTATCGTAGATATCATTCCATGACATCTCTATCAAGACTCACGATGTCTAACATACATCATTACGAGGAAAACACTAGCATTCCACGGTATATCCATACCAGACCTGGTCCCCACTATACAGACCACCTCCATCCAAGGAGCAGTTGCATCCTCTGCAACTCGAATCGGGCAACTCACGGCCACCGATCCACACAAAAGACATCTCACAAGATGTTCACCTCCGGATATCCCAAGAGTCACATCCTGGTCAAAAATAAACAATCGAGACTCCACAGAGTTTCAATTTCTGAAAGGACATGCAATAAACCCATTGCATCCTCATCACTTGGGTCGTCAGCGACACCCAACAAATCCAAAATTCCTGCCATCCCTTGATAATCCTAGGATTTAACAATCCAAATTTGGGAAGGCTATCGCATAACTCTGAGGGAAACACCAATAATGAAGTACCTTAACCCTCACAGGATAATCCCTCCTCAAGGGAAGTCAACTAACTTCACGATTATCCCTCATGATCATAGTGCCATGGAGATTCCCAATCTCAAGGTGTTCCATATCTCTCATCAGAGATTTAACCATCCTAAAATAGCATAACTCTATGCTTGACAGGAAGGAAATCAACAACTGGCATCCGTATACTCATCAGTATACCTGCCTCAGCACGAACACCACATGCATACTCAATGCACTTGGCTCAGGTATCTACAACATACCCTTAAGCCGCAAACACAACCGTCAATCCTGAGTCATTCCCTACCCAGTGGAGGATGATAATCGACGATCAACAACACGGCGTGATTCTCAAAATCGACACCAAAAGCACCAACTTACCGAATCTTTCAAAGATTCCCAATAGGTATAATACTACCTCCTTCCTCACAAGGGAAGTGCCATCGAACTCGAGATCCACAAGTCTCGAACCACTGTTCGGAAAAACTGGATACAATAACACCCATTGCATCCCAAATACACGAATTCCTTCAGATCGAGTCAACAACGACTTGATGACTCTCTTGTTGGTACTCCAACATCATGAGCTGTCCCAGACAAGTCTCACCAAGATTAAACATAAACGTATACACGTTTCAGTGAGGCATGCACAACCTCAACCTCAAATGACATGGTGACTACTAGAGTCCACCACAATCCCCATCGTATCACCTTACGATTTGCCAAAATTGGTTCCAACGAGCATTATAACAGCTCTAGCAAGCCCATCATGGTGCTACACACACGCGGCAGACAACCTAGTCTCTGCCTCTTTAGGTTTACCTCAAACCTACCAACAAGACGGATGCTTCCGTACGGCACACCATACCGGGGGAAGAAAATCAATAGAGTAGTGGGTCTGCACCCAACGTTCCTCTAATGCCGATACACCCTGGACACTCCAATGTCCCTATGTACTTAACATAACCTGATCCTACTCCCTTAGGACTCATCCTACACCCTCATGGGTGGTGTGACCATGTCTACCACATGTCACATCGACAGAAAGCGAGTAATTTCCTCATGATTACTCCTGTCGTCAAATCTCATGGCCAAGAGCCATTCCAACGAGCATACCTCAAGGGTATCACCACTCGTAAAATGATCACCCCAAACGTAAGCTGCGGTACAATCACATGTACAGCGCATCCAACCATTCCTCGAGCAACCCGCTCGGTATAAGGGTCACGTCAATCGGTGCCGCACACACCACCTTGTGCTCGGTACTGGCACCCAAGGCATACCACTGAATACGTATACTCAACGCATCGATCATCGTAACAATGATGCATGTCTAATAAGACATCTCCTACACCATCGTCATCGTCATCCTGTGACGATACATGCCAACTCATGGCATCTAAGGCATTGTCAACTAGTGACGATACATGTCATCCACTATCATGCTAGTAAAATAGGCATAATAAAACATGTATATCAACGCATGCCAGATACAATAAAGCTAATAGAATAGCAATATCTCATACCTCATCGCTAACAATATAGCGGCATACCTGTCTCCGTCGCTCAATAATAGTGCAAAATCAGCACCCATCGCTCAAAGGCGGCAAAATCCTGTGCTGAGTACATAGCGGCACAATCCCTCGCTATAGAATCGACGGCATGACACCTCGTCATATAATAAGTGGCATGGAACCTTGCTATACACCTGAGCATGAATCATCGTCCACATAATAGCGGAAAGAGGCATCGCTATCAATATATACGGCGGCACGAATCATCGCCAATAATCACAAAGAGGTGAATCATCATCATCGACACAGCGGGACACATCACCGCTATCATCCGTGTCCGGCGGTATAAACCATCGCCAATCAATATAGCGGAATGAACCGTCGCTATAAATACACCTGGCGGAATGAACCCTCGCCAATCAATATAGCGGAATGAACCGTCGCTATAAATACAAATCGACACAGCGGAACACATCACCGCTATCATCCGTGTCATCACAATGGAATGAATATAAATCGACACAGCGGGACACATCACCGCTATCATCCGTGTCATCACAATGGAATGAATATAAATCGACACAGCGGGACACATCACCGCTATCATCCGTGTCATCTCAATGGAATGAATATAAATCGACACAGCGGGACACATCACCGCTATCATCCGTGTCATCTCAATGGAATGAATATAAATCGACACAGCGGGACACATCACCGCTATCATCCGTGTCATCTCAATGGAATGAATATAAATCGACACAGCGGGACACATCACCGCTATCATCCGTGTCATCTCAATGGAATGAATATAAATCGACACAGCGGGACACATCACCGCTATCATCCGTGTCATCTCAATGGAATGAATATAAATCGACACAGCGGGACACATCACCGCTATCATCCGTGTCATCTCAATGGAATGAATATAAATCGACACAGCGGGACACATCACCGCTATCATCCGTGTCATCACAAAGGAATGAATCATCATCCTCGACACAGCGGAATACATCACCGCTATCATCCGTGTCATCACAAAGGAATGAATCATCATCCTAACAAGCGGCATCTCATCCTCGCTTCTTCATACAAGCGGTATCTCATCCTCGCTTCGTATGGTATACCCCGCCTCAATGTGCAAGCGAGCCTCCCCCCTCCCGCTCCACATTTAGCGGTATAAACATAAGTATAAAAATTCTCACTGTGATAAGTAAGACTCCTGGAATGTATAATCATCATTCCTTTTTATACTCCATATTTCCTGTAACCTGCAACCATCATGGTTAGCAACAATAGCCATATACGCTATGCATCACACATCCAATGCATATTTGCAACCATTTGCAAGTCAATACGTATACCAAGACATGTTACCTCGGAAATATCCCTTTACCTGATTCTCTCACAATAATCAGATTCCTTGGCACGTAACATACGGAGTGCCAGACATTACCACTAATGCCATCATATCGCGTCGCACACGATTCCTGCAATCACACTGATTAGCAACACCACTTTTCATATCAGAAAAAGCACATAAACAACTAGTTGTGTCATACAACATTAATGCCATCATGCATAAGTATGTGCTATCAATAAATTCTTAGGCCCTTAACAGCCCCAATGAGCAACCACTGCTCTGATACCACTAATGTAAGGACCCCAAGCCCTTAATCCTTGATTAGTGTATTAACCACTATGTGTGGCACATGCTTTCAATAAAAGTCAATCGGGAAGCTCAGATGATACTTTATCATTGCATGGCAATTACAAAAAAAATTCCTTTAACACTCAATGTTATAAGGTCATCAGTCTAACAACGAAATAGACTCACAAAGTTCGCCCAATATCATCCCTTTTTGCCACTTTTCACATTGTGGACTTTTATAAAAATTTGGGCAGAGTCTCCCCATAAATAGAGCTATCCCGAAATAGAAGCACGACACATAACATAATTCCCGGCCAGGGAAAACATAATACTCATCAGAAAGCAATAATACCAAGTAAATTCCCAGCCAGGGAAGACACCACACATATGACGACATAAATGGGTCTCAACACCCACATAATACACTAACGACTCTCATATCATTAGCAATTCTACCACAATTGCATGCAACATATAATGAAAGAGAGGAAGGCTCATGCCTTTATATACAACCCATATACAAGAATGTCCGTGCTCACATGCGAGCATCATAAATGTGTATATAAACCTCGGGTGTATATAAGTACTCTATACGATACCGTGCTCCATCAAGCCCTGGTACCACGATCCTGTGAGTACGTCCAATCAACAGCTCGAGCTCAGCTCCACAGCCATCGATGCACCTGTTCACCTGCCCCAACAGAGACAGCCCCCAACGGGGTGAGCATACCAATACACAAAATCTCATAATCACAATAATGAAATTCATAATTTACAACACAAGTAAATATAAATGAATTTTAAATGATACTCCCTGGATGGCAACATCCTCATCCGGGATTCCGTGTACTGTCCCTGTTCTCACAATCATCAAACTCATCAAATCTCAAAAATCAGTAAATCAACGCATTGATTAACTCATCGCATGCCTAATACTCGAATATCAACAGATAGTGGTTGCAACTCATTAATCATGCAAATATAGATATCTCAATATCTAATACTGATTTCACAACCTCGCTATCAATCACAGATAGCTCAAATGCCTAGCATTTATTTTACCAATTCTTCATTATACATAGACATCTCAAATGTCTTATAATGAATACATGATCCCCACGATCATTCTCAGGCATCTCAAATGCCCTACAATGGTCATATAAACCCAGTACCCCATATATCATGCAAGAGTCATCCTACTCTAGGGTCACGCACGCTACAAGCGGCGATATCAAGATTTGGGTCATTCCTTGGCTATATCAACATATATATATATATAATCCTCATGCGCGATTATTCAATGAAATCACAGTTCATTATGCATTCACAAATGCCCAAATATATAGAAATGCTCGTACGTCGCACGTACCTTAAATCTCCGAAGTCCGAGCCAAACCTTGCCCGAGTTCCATGCCCCGAGGAACGATGTGCTAACACAATAAATAATTCACAATTATTTACGAACATGCAACCCATGCTCAAGCACACCTATATCCCTCAAAATATTGTCAACACACGACAATCAACCTTTTAAAAGACCCGGGGCAGGGTACATGCAGGGAGGGAAATAAATGAGACAATATCGAAATTGTTCAAGAACACCCTACAAAAAATCGAACCCGAATCTCACAATTTCGAACCCAAATAATTCCATAATTCATCTAAAATGTGAATTAATCAATCCATAGCATGAATAATCATCCCACATGCCAAACCCCCAAATTTTCGAATTTCAAGCCCTAAATTCGAACTCAATTAAGCATCAACAATACATCTACACATGTAATAAATGACCCATAACAAGAATCGCCACACCCCTTCCAAAGATCACAATTTTCGAACCCACTTCACCCACACATCCAAAAATTCGAACCACAACCAACGAAATTCGAATAAATTCGAGCCAATAAATCACAATTAGGCAGGGAAATACATCACAAGCATGGAAAAGGGGGTTAGGAAGGTTACCCAAACGAAATCGGAAGAAATCGGACGAAAAATCGAAGAACCCTAGAAATTGGGGATCGGCGCACTTCCGCAAATTCCGACTTCCACACGCGATGAAACTTCGAATTGATGGAGGGGAAAGAAGCGCCTCGCCGAGACGACGCCGTGGGTAGGTCGGACGCGCCGATCGGCGGCCGGACGGCGGCGGGCGCACCGCTTTTGCGCGCGGCGGCTGTTGCAGACGGGGAAGGGGTCGCGAGCGGGGAGAGAGAAAATTGAGGGGCTGAAATGAATTTTTGTGTAAAATTTTGGGTTCAATTGGTATTTATAGCAAAAATACCCCGAAAAATTTATAACCCCACAAATACATCATGATTCCTTAAAAATCATCTGTTTTCAAAAACTCTCTCTCTAACTCCAAAATCCCCTACCGGTGCTCACACAGCACCCGAGATCCCGAGACACAACAAAAACCCAACTCTTAGGTTTTTCACCCAAATGAGAATACAATCTCAACCTCTGGATCCAACGATCCCAACTACCCAAATAAACGAGCCCAGAAGGCCCAATACCTCAATTAAACTCCAAATCGCCACGTAAAACCACTTTAGGGATTATTAACACTACGGGATTAACACCTATAATCCCTGGTCATCACATCAGGCTATCACCAGGTGCGGGTTAGAGCTGGTGATGTCCAAAAGACGGCTTTTAGAACTCGGTATGGGCACTATGAGTTCTTGGTGATGCCATTCGGGGTGACGAATGCCCCTGCTACATTTATGAGCCTGATGAACAGAGTATTTCAGGAGTACCTCGATCAGTTTGTGATCGTGTTCATTGATGACATCCTGGTCTATTCAAGGAATGAGAAGGATCATGCCGATCATCTGAGGATAGTGCTCCAGATCCTCAGAGATCATCAGTTGTACGCCAAACTCAGCAAGTGTGAGTTTTGGCTGAGCAGTGTAGCCTTCTTGGGCCATATCATATCACGAGAGGGGATATCAGTAGACCCGAGAAAGATAGAGGCACTTGTGGATTGGTCTGCCCCTACTTCAGTCAGTGAGATTCGAAGTTTTCTTGGTCTGGCTGGCTATTATCGATGTTTCGTCGAGGGTTTCTCAAAGATCGCCAAGCCACTTACACAGCTGACTCAGAAGGGAGTCCCATTCTGTTGGACAGAGGCTTGTGAGCAGAGTTTCAGGGAATTAAAGCACAGACTGACTACTGCACCAGTTCTAGTGATTCCCAAGGAGAACAAAGGATTTGTTCTTTATACCGACGCATCGCTACAGGGATTAGGGTGCGTACTGATGCAGGACGGACATGTAGTGGCTTATGCTTCGAGACCGTTGAAGCCACATGAGACGAGGTATCCAGTCCATGATTTGGAGTTGGCAGCTATAGTGTTCGCCTTGAAGATATGGCGACACTATTTATACGGTACCTCATTTACCATCTTCACTGATCACAAGAGCCTGAAGTTCTTGTTTACACAGGCTGAGCTGAACATGAGGCAGAGGAGATGGATGGGCCTGCTGAAGGATTATGATTGTGAAATCCTATACCATCCCGGGAAAGCAAATCTAACAGCCGACGCCTTGAGTCGGAAGGTGCGGAGCACTGCAGAGGATGCCATGTGTTTATCAGCTATGTTGGGCTCCTACTACCATTTGGGATTTGATTATGATGTGTCTGCTTCACCGGTTCAGGTTTTGACTTTGTCAGCTGAACCTGTTATTTATGATCACATCAGGAAGGCTCAGGGGACCGATGCAGAGGTTCAGAGATGGATGTCAGTGGTTCATTCAGATCAGCCATCGAGATTCAGAGTGGCTGAGGACGGTTCTCTGAGACTTGGCGACAGATGGGTGGTTCCAGATACACCCGAGTTACGACAGGGTTTATTACAGCGAGCTCATTGCAGCAGGATGAGTATCCACCCAGGCGGGAAGAAGAGGTATAAGGATCTACGCAGCCAGTTCTGGTGGAGGCGTATGAAACAAGATGTCACCTCATTCGTCAAGCGCTGTTTGATTTGTCAGCAGGTGAAGGATGAGAGGCAGAGGCCTGGAGGTGAACTAAGGAGTTTGGAGATACCCGAGTGGAAGTGGCAGCACGTGTCTATGGATTTCGTGACCCACTTACCGAGGACTGTTTCGGGTTTTGATGCCATCTGGGTAGTCGTGGATAGACTGACTAAAGTGGCTCACTTTATTCCCTATTGTATGACATATACGCACTTGAGGATGGCACAGTTATATGTCAGAGATATGGTGAGACTGCACGGGATCCCTGTTTCGATAGTGTCCGATCGAGATCCGCGGTTCACATCTCACTTCTAGGAGGGTCTGCAGACAGCTCTAGGTACAGAGTTGAGGCTGAGCACAGCCTATCACCCTCAGACGGACGGACAGACCGAGCGTACGATACAGACGCTCGAGGATATGTTGAGAGCTTGTGTGCTAGAGTTCGACATATCATGGTAGGACTCGATAGCCTTAGTGGAGTTCTCTTACAACAACAGCTACCAGGCAAGTATACAGATGGCTCCTTTCGAGGCCCTCTATGGTAGGCGTTGTAGGTCACCCTTGTGTTGGGATGACTTGGACCGTAAGTCGGTTGGAGGACCAGAGTTGGTTTAGGAAATGGAAGAGAAAGTTAAGGTTATCAAGAGAAAGATGAAGGCAGCTCAGGACAGACAGGTAGCATATGCCAATCAGCGGCGTAGGCCGTTGGAGTTTCAGTTAGGCGATAGAGTTTTTCTGAAGATCTCACCTTTCAGAGGCGTAGTACGGTTTGGTATGCGGGAGAAGTTGTCTCCTAGATACGTGGGGCCGTATGAGATCTTACAGCGTGTTGGTACTCTGGCGTACCGTTTGGCTTTACCGCCTTCTCTGTCTGGTATACACGACGTTTTTCATGTGTCTATGCTGAGGAAGTATGAGCCGGATCCTTCACATGTGTTGCAGCCTTCAGAGGTGCAGATTGAGTCCGATGTTTCTTATGAGGAGCGGCCTATCAGGATTTTGGATAGGGCAGACCGCAGACTTCGGAACAAGGTTATTCCTATGATCAAGGTTCAGTGGGATCGTAGGGGTGTCGAGGAGGCCACGTGGGAGACAGAGCGACACATGGTGCAGCACTATCCAGAGCTGTTTTCTGGTATGCTTTTATGTTTGTTTTACTTCATGTTGGTAAGCATGTTTGATTTCGGGGACGAAATCTTATAAGTAGGGGAGTATTGTGATATCCCCGAAATGATTATGTGATTTTAATCATTTGAGTTAAATTATGATGATTTGGGTGTTAATTCATGGGATTGGATTAATATTTTTGGGGAGATTCATTTCAGGGTGCATGTGATGTATGTTGAGATTTTGGGGTCGTGGCTTGTTTATTTGGGGTGTGTGTTGTTTGTTTTGGGTAAAGCATGTTAACGGGAATTGAAGTATTTTATTGAGAAAATAATATAAATATCATGTGAGGATATTTTAATACATCGTGCTAATACCGGGACCAAAACATAACACATCATACCACCCAACACCCAACCACCCCCCCAACCCATACCAATCACACTGCACAGGCTGACTTTACTCACCACTTGGCTCAATCATTCCACCACTCTCAGCCATCCAAATTCTCGAGCCTTCTCTCCCATTTCTTCACCAGCTTCAGCTAAGCAAAATTCTGAGGAGCTTGTCCTTTTTCATCGCCTGGAAAGCCTTCAAAAATCGGAGCAAAGTAGGGTGAGAAACCATGCTCTGTTTTTATTTTAAACTTGTTTGAGTACATGTTTTTAGGTGGCGAGAAAACGGCATGTTAGCTTTGGTTTCTTGAAACCTTTGATTTAAATGCTTACATGGTGTTATTATGAGGCTCTCTGTATTTTTCCTTGAGCATGTTGCATGTTTTATGTAGAGGATTAAAGCATGTGAAGTATAGTGTTCGAAAATCTGGGTAAGGAATATGCCCTGTTTTTCTGGAAAAATATGGTTTGGGAGTGATTTTGAGGAGGTGATATCATGCACGTTAGCTTAGGTTTTTGGTAAACCTTTGATGTGAAAATATGCATGGTAGTTTTGTGAAGCCCTTGGCATGTTTGTTCGAGCATGCTTTATGTTATATGTGGTAGATATAATAGCATGAAGTGAAGTACTCAAAAATCTGGTAATGATATATGTTGTTCTGTTTCCGGAAAAGTTGGTTGAGTACTTATGTAAATGGTTGACGTTTATGCATGTGGGCTTAAGTTTGAGGTGTAAATTTGATGTGAATACACTCAGGGTAGTGTGTGATAACTGCTAGCATGTTGGTCTTGGCATGTTGTATGTCTTACATGTTAGATTTAAGGGTGTGAATATAGGTGTTCGAGAATTCTGGGTTGGTATTTCTCGAACAGAGCATCTCGATCGATCGACATTTCATCTCGATCGATCGAGCGAGGCAGAATCTTGGTTTTGATTTAAGGCGTCTTCTCGATCGATCGGGAAGAGGGGCCGATCGATCGAGAGACCCAGAATGTTGAAAAATATAAATTGATATATTTTGTTAAAGTTTTGATATTGGATTGTAATGAGACATCTAATATTGTGTTGTACACTGGTGTAGAGCCTTCACAGGTAGCTACACAGCGCAGGGGAAGAGTCCTGCAACACACCACATTTTGGAAAGGTATGTAAGCGACGTACGGGCATCCCGACGGTAACATGTACTTATGTTTGTCTGTGTGACACATGATGAATGCAATGTGATGCATTAAGATTATGATACATGTTATTATGCATTGTGTTGCATATTATGCATTGTTGTTGCATATTGTGATGTGGAATAAAGAGGTGTATTCCACGAGTCAGGGCGATCACAGTTAAGGTTTTAATGCTTACGCTTTACCGCTGAAAATGTGGAGCGGGAGGGGGGAGGCTCGCTTGCACATGGAGGCGAGGTATACCATACTGAGGAGGAAGAGATACCGCTAGTATGAAGAAGCGAGTATGCGATACCGCTTGTTTTGAGATTATGAAAGCATTAAAATAACTGATGATGACTGACTCAAGAAAAAGATGAAATGTCATGACATTTATTTATGAAGCCATACATTCATATAATGTGTTTTATTATGAATTATGGTACAGGGACAACCAATGGGCGTTATAAATGCAGGAAATACAGGAAGTGCTTGTGTTTAGGATTGTGCATTTATGCCTTACTTTCATATTATATTGAATATGAATTGTTTTATGCTCATGTGTTCGGGGTTGTCTTTGTAGGTTCTTTTGTGGACGAGAACCAGGGTTGGGGTTGATATGCTGAGCTGTAAGGAGTGCTACAGGATTTGCATGTTAGAGAAATTTTTTTGTATAGCTTCTACTGAGTAGAGTAAGACTATAATGTAGTACCTTATTAGGAATTGTGTTATTCCTTTTGAAACATTTTGGTACTGTAATCTCTAAAGCTCAGGTTAATCAACACGATACGTTACTCTGATATATTCACATGAATGTTTAGTTCTCTAAATTGCACCTTAGTAACTTGATGTGATAACGGGGTCTCACAGGCCCAAACCCATGATTTAATTAAGTTCTTTTAATCATTCAATTAAGACTCCTCTTAATTAATTAATTCATCCAATGAATTTAATTTCCCTTCTCGATTTATTCTTTTGTGCGACCCGATAGGATTTTGTAATGTTGGCAGTGACATAAAATCTCATTTTACGTCACAAGCAATGAGCGGTATCTAGCAACAAATCAAGGCTACCCAAATTACAAGAATGTCAATGGACTCGACATAACCTAAGAACTTGTGATAATATTAACCATGTAACTTAATCCCTTTGTCCTTTGTGTTTAGATTGAACACGAGTCATGGAATAGTCATACTCGTATATTCAATCTTTATTTCTTGATCCCCAAGTAGAACTAGAATAAACGAATAAGCTCGATATCACATGTCGACTCATTCGAGCATGGCCATGCATTTTAGTTCTCACTTGATCAAGGGCCAAACACTTCTCCTGTTATATAGGAGGGACAATCCTATCTCGATCAGTCAACATCCTTCTACATAATTCGTAGTGTATCCAATAGTCGCCTTTATAGTTTACCCTGTTACGGTTAACGTTTGACAATATCAAGATACATAACTCCTTATGTTGGGATCTCTGATGATCACAAGTCGTAAGGATTACATACATTATTATCACTATGAGAATTGCTTATGACACTCATATAACTATCCATGTAGCATTCTCATGGTGGGTCTGTCCAGTACATCGTTCTCTAACATGTACCCATGTGTTGATTTGATATCTCATATCAATGAACAATTCATCAATCAACACATACTAGTCTCTATGTATTATCATTATCCTGATTCATGATAATACTTGACTAGGGACAATGTTTAAGAATAATACAATATTATTCTAAGGACATTAACATATATATTAATTCACATTGCACAGTTAAACGAATAATATATAATAATGAATTGCCATTCATAAAATCATAAACATTGTATGTCAAAACAATCATCCAATGACATGTCTTAGGGCATATCCCAACAAATCTCCCACTTGCACTAAGACCACTCAGACATGTACCTAATGCCTAGAGATCTAGTATGACGATCATGCTTCTGCTGTGACAGTGGCTTCGTCAATGGGTCAGATACGTTGTCATCTGTTGGTACTTTGCATATTTTAACATCTCCCCTTTCAACGATTTCTCGAATGAAATGAAAGTGCCAAAGTATGTGCTTGGATCTTTGGTGAGATCTAGGTTCCTTAGCCAATGCGATCGCTCCATTGTTGTCACAATAGAGTTCTATCGGATCTTTAATGCTAGGCACCACTCCAAGTTCAGAAATGAACTTCCTAATCCAAACAGCTTCCTTTGATGCATCCGAGGCAGCAATATACTCAGCTTCTGTTGTAGAATCGGCTACTGTCTCTTGCTTTGAACTCTTCCAGCTCACAGCACCTCCATTTAGGCCATACACATATCCAGATTGCGATCGAAAATCATCTTTTTCGGTTTGGAAGCTTGCATCAGTGTAACCCATTACATTGAGCTCTTCCTCACCTCCATAAATCAAGAATGTATCCTTAGTCCTTCTTAAGTACTTCAGGATGTTCTTGACTGCAATCCAGTGACCTTCACCTGGATCAACTTGATATCTGCTCGTCATGCTCAAAGCATACGATACATCGGGACGAGTACATATCATGCATACATGATAGATCCAATAGCTGACGCATATGGAATCTTACTCATGCGTTGTCTCTCATCTGGTGTTGAAGGACACTGTTCCTTCGAGAGATATATACCATGTGTCATAGGCACGAATCCTTTCTTTGATTCTTGCATGCTAAACCGTTTTAGCACTTTGTCTATGTATGTACTTTGACTTAGGCCAAGAAGCTTTCTCGATCTATCTCTATAGATCTTGATTCCTAATACATAGGTGGCTTCTCCCAAGTATTTCATCGAAAAGCAGTTCCCTAGCCAAATCTTTGCAGATTGTAAGGCAGGGATATCATTCCCAATGAGAAGTATGTCATCTACATACAACACTGGGAAAATGATTATGCTCCCACTGACCTTCTTGTAGACACAAGGTTCATCTACGTTTTTGATAAACCAAACTCTTTGATTGCATCATCAAAACGAAGATTCCAACTCCGAGAAGCTTGCTTCAATCCATAAATGGATCGTTGTAGCTTGCATATCTTTCCAGCATCCTTTGGATCGACAAAACCCTCGGGCTGTGTCATGTACACATCCTCAAGCAGATTTCCATTAAGGAAAGTTGTTTTGACATCCATCTGTCAGATTTCATAATCATGATGCAGCTATTGCAAGTAAGATCCTTATGGATTTAACCATGGCCATTGGTGAAAAGGTTTCATCATAGTCAATACCATGAATTTGTTTGAATCCTTTTGCAACCAGTCGACCTTTATAGGTTTGTACATTACCATCCATATCGGTCTTTTTCTTGAAAATCCATTTGCACCCTATGGGTCGTACCCCTTCAGGTGGATCAACCAAAGTCCATACTTGGTTTGCATACATGGATTCCATCTCAGATTTCATGGCCTCTTGCCATTTCTCAGAATCAGTGCCCATTATAGCTTCTTGATAAGATGACGGCTCATCCTCATCAATAAGTAGTTAGTCACCTTGTTGAGTCACAAGAAATCCATATCTCTGTGGCTCCCGGTGTTCTCTTACAGACCTACGCTGGGCTTGTGTCTCTTGAGCAGGCATTTTATCCACAACAACTTGTGGTGTCTGCTCTGTTTCCATCTCAATCTCAGGTTCAGAGTTTTCTTGTGGTTGAACTTCACTAAGTTCTATTTGTCTCCCACTGGTTTTTCTAGAAATAAATTCTCTTTCAAGAAATACACCAGTTCGAGCAACAAGAACTTTGTTCTCGGTGGGATAATAGAAATAGTATCCTTTAGTTTTGTAAGGACCCTAGTTCCTTAAGTGCGGATTAAAGGCATAATTAAATTTTTCCATACAAAATAAGGTTTGAAGGTCAAGTTGATGCCCTGAGTTAATTAAATTACAGTGCCAAATAAAGTTTCAAAAGGGATTAGTTACATTCCCAACCAATGAATACTAATCCTATAGCTTTACACTACTCCTAGAGCAGATACTATACAAAAGGATTTGGCCTGCTAACAAGAGCACTCCTCACTGGCTCACTGCATCACCCGCCTTAGCCCCTTCCGCCCAAGTACCTACAGGAACAACCCCAAACCGTGAGCATGTATATAAATCATATCCACAATAATATGATCACAATTAAATGCATAAACCATAAATGCAATTCACTTCCTGTGTTTAACATATTTAAAAGCTCCATTGGTTGTCCCTGTATCACAATAATAATCAAAGATTATAATACCGATATACATGTCATGACATGAACTCATTCCGTATACACCAATTTCCAATTTCCAGTCTTATTATATCAGTGGCATAATACCCCTCGCGTTTATATGACAGCGGCATTAATACCCCTCGCTTCGACATATTAGCGGTATAATATCCCTCGCATCAATATGACAGCGGCATTATCCTTCGCTTCGACATATTTGCGGCAAATATTCTTCATCGCTAAATATGACAGCGGCAAGTATTCTATCATCGCTTCGACATAACAGCGGCAAGTATTCGATCATCACTACGATATAATCTCGACTCACAATTTATATATATGCAACCGTAATGCATATCCAATCACATATGCAACCAAAATGCATAAACAAGACCATGTATGCAACCACAATGCATAACCAATTCAAAGCGTAATAAATACGTTTTACCGTCCGATGCTCGTACGTCTCACTACGTACCTTGATTCCAAAAGTGGAGATTATCGTGGACTTTATCTCCTATGCTGTGTGCCCACCTGGGATGGTTCTACACATTCACACAAATTAATATTAGGAGCCAATAATAGTCCGATATCAAAAATTCCACAAAAAAGTCCAAAAATCCAATATTTTAACCTTCGCGATCGATCGCCCATCACGGCGATCGATCGCCCAAACGTACTGCCCGAGCCCCAAATTTTTCATCCTTCGGCGATCGATCGCCACACTTGGCGCGATCGATCGCCAGACCCGCCGATCGATCGCCCAAGAGTGGCGATCGATCGCCAAAAGCTTCCAACGCCTACTGCCTGGGCGCGATCGATCGCCTGAAATGGGCGATCGATCGCCGACCCCTGTAACCCGAAAAATCTCCATTTTTGCACCTCAAAATCATTCCAACCCATTCCAACACAAAACCAACAAACCAACAACTCAAATAACATCATAACCCTTCAAAATACACCTTAAAACAACCATAAAACCAACCCCCAAACAAAACCACAACAATCCAACCCAAACCCATTTTAAACCCTTCAAAACCATTTCAATCTTAAACCAAACACAATAAAAGCAATGGGGAGGTATCCATACCTCTAGGGGACTCCAAAACTCACACCAAAACCCACAAAGCAAGCTTCTTGAAGGTTTTCTCTCCAACCTTGAGCACAATTTCGAAAATGGGGAAAAGGAAGGGTTTGGTGGTGGTTTTGGGGAAAGTTGTAAAGTAATGGGAATTAAAGGGGAATGGGGTATAAATGATTTAATTAAACCAATTGCCTTCCACAATTTACCATGGTGTATAAAACACCCCAACATGATATTTAAAAGGCATTTTACCATAATGCACCAAAATCCCAAATAAAACATGATTCATCCAATTAATCATAACCCAGTTCAATTAAACCATAAAAATCCCCAATTACCCAACATGAATAACATGTACCCCGAAATGCTCTACCGGGTCACTCCTACCAGGTGACTAAGCACTTCACCAAGATAATTAATTCCAACAATTAATTTAATTACCACCATTAAAATCATATAACCAAAATTAATGCTCAGTTGCATATAATTATTTCGGGGATATCACAATACTCCCCTACTTATAGGATTTCGCCCTCGAAATCGCATGCACTTACCCAACCAAAACCAAACATAACTCACATACCAGAAAATAACTCCGGGTAGTGCTGCATCATATGCCGCTCCGTCTCCCACGTGGCCTCTTCGACACCTCTGCGATCCCACTGAATCTTTACCATTGGTATCACTTTGTTCCGCAGTCTGCGATCAGCCCTGTCCAAAATCCTGACTGGTCGTTCCTCATATGATACGTCAGAATCTAGCTGAACCTCAGAAGGCTGCAATACATGAGACGGATCCGGCTCATACTTCCGTAGCATCGATACATGAAACACGTCGTGAATACCAGACAACGACGGTGGTAGTGCCAGACGGTAAGCCAAGGTACCGATGCGCTGCAAGATCTCATACGGTCCCACATACCTCGGGGACAGTTTGCCACGCATACCAAACCGTACTACACCCCTGAAAGGTGAAATCTTCAAAAAGACCCTGTCTCCCGTCTGAAACTCTAACGGCCTCCGCCGTTTATTCGCATAGGCTGCCTGCCTGTCCTGGGCTGCCTTCATTTTCTGACGGATAACCTTCACCTTACCTTCCATCTCCCGAATCAATTCGGGTCCTCCCACAGCTTTACTGGTCAAGTCATCCCAGTACAATGGTGACCTACAACGCCTACCATACAAAGCCTCAAATGGTGCCATCTGAATACTTGCCTGGTAGCTATTGTTGTATGAAAACTCCACCAAGGGCAGAGAATCTTGCCAAGAGGCATCAAACTCCAACACACAAGCTCGTAGCATGTCCTCGAGCGTCTGTATAGTACGCTCTGTCTGCCCATCCGTCTGGGGATGATATGCCGTACTCAATCTCACCTCAGTACCCAAAGCTGACTGAAGACCTCCCCAGAAATGAGACGTAAACCGCGGGTCTCTGTCGGACACAATAGACACTGGAATCCCATGCAGTCTCACTATGTCCCGGACATACAACTGAGCCATCCTCAAGTATGTGTACGTCATACTGTAGGGAATGAAGTGAGCTACCTTCGTCAGCCTGTCAATGATCACCCAAATGGCATCACAACCCGAAGTAGTCCTCGGCAAGTGGGTCACAAAGTCCATAGATATGTGCTCCCACTTCCACTCCGGTATCTCCAAGCTCCTTAGCTCGCCACCGGGTCGCTGCCTTTCTGCCTTCACCTGCTGACAGATCAAACATTTCTTGACAAATGAGACTACATCTCGCTTCATCCGCTTCCACCAGAACTGATCACACAAGTCCTTATACATCTTTCTCCCTCCTGGGTGGATGCTGAATCGGCTACTATGGGCCCGTTCCAAGATTCCTCTGCGCAACTCCGGCGTGCATGGAACTACCCAACGGTTACCGAGTCTCAAGGAACCATCCTCAGCCACTCTGAATTTTGATGGCTGACCCTGTAATATCAATGCTGACCATCTCTGAATCTCACAATCAGACCTCTGAGCTCTCCTGATATGCTCATAAATATCTGGCTCAGCCAATAAGGTCGATACCCGAACCGGTGATGCGTCCGTATCGAAGTCATAGCCCAGATGGCAACAAGAAGTCATCATAGCCGACAAATGCATGACATCCTCAGCAGTATTCCTCACCTTCCGACTCAAGGCGTCTGCTGTCAAATTGGCTTTCCCCGGATGGTACTCTATTTCACAATCATAATCTTTAAGTAGGTCCATCCATCTCCTCTGACGCATGTTCAATTCTGCCTGAGTAAACAAGAATTTTAGGCTCTTATGATCTGTATAAATGGTGAAGGAGGTACCATACAGATAATGTCTCCAAATCTTCAGAGCAAAAATGATAGCTGCCAACTCCAAATCGTGGACTGGGTACCTAGCCTCATGTGGCTTCAACTGCCTCGATGCATAAGCTACCACGTGCTTATCTTGCATCAATACACATCCCAAGCCCTGAAGTGACGCATCAGTGTACAGAACAAACCTCTTATTCTCTGAAGGAATCACTAGAACAGGTGCTGTGGTCAACCGGTGCTTCAGTTCCTGGAAGCTCTGCTCACAAGCCTCAGACCAATAAAACGGTACTCCTTTCTGAGTCAACTGAGTCAGCGGCTTAGCAATCTTAGAAAATCCTTCGACGAAACGTCGATAATAGCCCGCCAAACCAAGGAAACTCCGAATCTCGGGCACCGAAGTGGGTGCAGCCCACTCCATCACAGCCTCAATCTTTCTGGGGTCTACCGAAATCCCACTGCTTGATATGACATGCCCCAGAAATACCACACTGCTCAACCAAAACTCACACTTACTGAGCTTGGCGTATAACTGGTGATCTCTAAGGATCTGGAGCACTGTCCTCAAATGTCTCACGTGCTCTTCCTCGCTCTGGGAATAAATAAGTATATCGTCAATAAACACAATGACGAACTGGTCCAGGTAGGGTTGGAACACCCGATTCATCAAGCTCATAAAAACAGCTGGGGCGTTCGTCACACCGAACGGCATCACTAGGAACTCGTAGTGTCCATACCGAGTCCGGAATGCTGTTTTCTGTACATCCTCCTCCCTGACCCGTATCTGATGGTATCCGGATCTCAAATCAATCTTGCTATATAGCTTCGTCCCTTGCAATTGATCAAATAAATCATCAATCCTCGGAAGAGGATACTTGTTCTTTACCGTGGCCTTATTCAGTTGCCGATAATCGATGCACAAACGCATCGAACCATCCTTCTTCTTCACAAAAAGAACCGGCGCGCCCCAAGGCGATACGCTAGGGCGTATATATCCTTTATCCAGAAGCTCTTGCAACTGTTCCTTCAGTTCCCTCAATTCTGCCGGCGCCATGCGGTAAGGAGCACGAGAAATAGCGGACGTCCCCGGTAATAATTCAATCCCAAACTCGACTTCCCTAGTCGGTGGGAATCCTGGAATCTCCTCCGGGAACACATCAGCAAATTCTGCTACAACTGGTATATCCTCGACTCTTAACTCCTTGCCCTTTCCCAACAGATCCACGGCATAAATGAGATAGCCCGTATGTCCACGCTCCAATAATTGAGACATCTTAATTGCCGAAATCAACGGAATCTTCGCACGAGAACCGTTACCATAGAAAATCCACTGAACTCCCGAATGAGATCTAAACCGCACTGTCCTCTGCCGGCAATCCACCACTGCCTGATACCTGTTCAGAATGTCGATGCCCACAATACAATCGAAATCTGACATACCCAGAACAATCAGATCTGCCTTGACTTCATTGCCCTCAAAATAAATGAGGCAGTCCATCAGAAACTGATCCGCAACAACTTGCTTTCCAGTGGGTGTCGAGACCAATAGAGACGTGGGCAACGGAGACGTGCGCATATGATGTCTCGCCACAAAGTCCGCAGACACAAAGGAGTGCGAAGCACCTGTGTCTATCAAAATAAAGGCGGAATATGAAAATAATAGGCACGTACCAGCTATAACCTCCTCTGGAGCTGCATCGGCCTGCTCCCTGGTCAATGCATAGACCTGACCCTGAGGCGGTCCCATCGCCTGTCCTCCCATATGTCGAGGCGCCACCGGTGGCCTCTGCTGTACTGTCCCGGTAGAAAACCTTCCTCTGCCTTCCCTGAGGTCCGTCTGTCCCTCCCGATTAGGACAACGCCGAGCAATGTGGCCCGACCTGCCACATATATAACAAGCAGAACAGTCACGCATCAGATGCGGCCCTCCACAAAAGTGGCACTTAACTTCACCAGCTCTGCCAGGTCCTCCAAAAGTGGATGCACCGCCTCTCCGGTCACCCTGTTTCCGGCCATCCGGTCGCCTTCCACTAAACCGGGAAGAAGAAGAAGAAGTTCCTCTTGATTTAAAAGATCCTCCCCGGGGCCTCAGATTTTCAGGTGTGGATCTTTGAGATGAAACCGGTGGGGGTGCAACATCAGGATAAGCACTCACCCCTATCTCTGCCAGCTCTGCCCTCACAAGTGCGTCATCAAAGGATGTCGGGTTGTTAGAAATCACCCGATCAAATAATTCTGGTCTTAACCCCTTCAAGAAATTCCTCATCTTCGCATGTCCATTTGTGGCAATATGAGGGACATACCTCAATAAAGACGAGTAGTGCATGGCGTAGTCCGAAACCGTCATGCTTCCTTGTTTCAAATTTGAAAACTCATCCTCCTTGGATTGCCTTGCCGCAGCTGAAAAGTATCGGTTCAAAAACCGAGTCCTGAATAGAGTCCAGTCTATCACCATGCCTTGTGCTCGCAGTTCCATAACAGTCGTCCTCCACCACATGGAAGACTTCTTGGCCAGTTGGAATTCTGCCAGTCTTAACCAAGCCGTTCTAGCACACGGCGCGGATACAAATATTTGTTCCAATCTTTCCAGCCACTCTTCGGCTTCTTCTCCAGTCTCTGTTCCCTCAAACATCGGTGGGTGAAAGGTCAGGAACTGTGTCAGACTAAGTTCCCCTGGTAGTAGTGTCTGGGCAACCGGTTCCACGCCCACGGCAGGTGGGGGTAAGGGATTTGCCTGTCCAATACTAGCATTCACGCTCCCAACATCCCCGACCTCTTCATTAGCAGCCATGCTGTAACACAAATGTTAACAACAATTCCAAAACAAGATATATATGTTATGCCATTAGATAACATGAATGAAAATAAGCATGTTAGTATAACAGTTCATACTCCAATATGCGCCACATGCATAAACATGCTCAAATGTAAACACTTAGCTAACCATGCTAAGGCTACCCTTCACTCAATCCCGGGTTCTCTAACCACTGCTCTGATACCACTAATGTAAGGACCCTAGTTCCTTAAGTGCGGATTAAAGGCATAATTAAATTTTTCCATACAAAATAAGGTTTGAAGGTCAAGTTGATGCCCTGAGTTAATTAAATTACAGTGCCAAATAAAGTTTCAAAAGGGATTAGTTACATTCCCAACCAATGAATACTAATCCTATAGCTTTACACTACTCCTAGAGCAGATACTATACAAAAGGATTTGGCCTGCTAACAAGAGCACTCCTCACTGGCTCACTGCATCACCCGCCTTAGCCCCTTCCGCCCAAGTACCTACAGGAACAACCCCAAACCGTGAGCATGTATATAAATCATATCCACAATAATATGATCACAATTAAATGCATAAACCATAAATGCAATTCACTTCCTGTGTTTAACATATTTAAAAGCTCCATTGGTTGTCCCTGTATCACAATAATAATCAAAGATTATAATACCGATATACATGTCATGACATGAACTCATTCCGTATACACCAATTTCCAATTTCCAGTCTTATTATATCAGTGGCATAATACCCCTCGCGTTTATATGACAGCGGCATTAATACCCCTCGCTTCGACATATTAGCGGTATAATATCCCTCGCATCAATATGACAGCGGCATTATCCTTCGCTTCGACATATTTGCGGCAAATATTCTTCATCGCTAAATATGACAGCGGCAAGTATTCTATCATCGCTTCGACATAACAGCGGCAAGTATTCGATCATCACTACGATATAATCTCGACTCACAATTTATATATATGCAACCGTAATGCATATCCAATCACATATGCAACCAAAATGCATAAACAAGACCATGTATGCAACCACAATGCATAACCAATTCAAAGCGTAATAAATACGTTTTACCGTCCGATGCTCGTACGTCTCACTACGTACCTTGATTCCAAAAGTGGAGATTATCGTGGACTTTATCTCCTATGCTGTGTGCCCACCTGGGATGGTTCTACACATTCACACAAATTAATATTAGGAGCCAATAATAGTCCGATATCAAAAATTCCACAAAAAAGTCCAAAAATCCAATATTTTAACCTTCGCGATCGATCGCCCATCACGGCGATCGATCGCCCAAACGTACTGCCCGAGCCCCAAATTTTTCATCCTTCGGCGATCGATCGCCACACTTGGCGCGATCGATCGCCAGACCCGCCGATCGATCGCCCAAGAGTGGCGATCGATCGCCAAAAGCTTCCAACGCCTACTGCCTGGGCGCGATCGATCGCCTGAAATGGGCGATCGATCGCCGACCCCTGTAACCCGAAAAATCTCCATTTTTGCACCTCAAAATCATTCCAACCCATTCCAACACAAAACCAACAAACCAACAACTCAAATAACATCATAACCCTTCAAAATACACCTTAAAACAACCATAAAACCAACCCCCAAACAAAACCACAACAATCCAACCCAAACCCATTTTAAACCCTTCAAAACCATTTCAATCTTAAACCAAACACAATAAAAGCAATGGGGAGGTATCCATACCTCTAGGGGACTCCAAAACTCACACCAAAACCCACAAAGCAAGCTTCTTGAAGGTTTTCTCTCCAACCTTGAGCACAATTTCGAAAATGGGGAAAAGGAAGGGTTTGGTGGTGGTTTTGGGGAAAGTTGTAAAGTAATGGGAATTAAAGGGGAATGGGGTATAAATGATTTAATTAAACCAATTGCCTTCCACAATTTACCATGGTGTATAAAACACCCCAACATGATATTTAAAAGGCATTTTACCATAATGCACCAAAATCCCAAATAAAACATGATTCATCCAATTAATCATAACCCAGTTCAATTAAACCATAAAAATCCCCAATTACCCAACATGAATAACATGTACCCCGAAATGCTCTACCGGGTCACTCCTACCAGGTGACTAAGCACTTCACCAAGATAATTAATTCCAACAATTAATTTAATTACCACCATTAAAATCATATAACCAAAATTAATGCTCAGTTGCATATAATTATTTCGGGGATATCACAAGTTTCCTTAGGATACCCCACAAATAAACACTTATCAGATTTGGGTCCAAGTTTGTTAGAGACGTGACGTCTCACGAAAGCCTCACAACCCCAAATATTCATAAAAGACATACTAGGACGCTTCTCAGTCCATATCTCATATGATGTCTTTTCCACTGATTTAGATGGAACACGATTCAGTATGAAAATCGTTGTTTCTAAAGCGTGTCCCCAAAACGATATCGGAAGATCTGCATGACTCATCATTGATCTAACCATGTCCAACAAGGTTCGATTTCTCCTCTCGGATACACCATCCCATTGTGGAGTATACGGAGGAGTGAGTTGTGGGACTATCACACACTCCTTTAGATAGTCATGAAATTCTTGGCTCAAGTATTCACCTCCTCGATCCGATCGAAGGATTTTGATACTTTTGCCAAGTTGGTTTTGTACTTCATTCTTCAAATCTTTGAACTTTTCAAAGGTTTCATGCTTATGCTTCATTAGGTACACATACCTATATCTACTGAGGTAATCAGTAAATGTAACGAAGTATTGAAAACCACCTCTAGCTTGTGTACTTATTGGCCCACATACATCACTATGTATTAGTCCCAATAAAACATTTACCCTTTCAACATGTCCCTTGAAAGGGGCTTTAGTCATCTTGCCCATCAAACAAGATTCGCATGTTTCATATGATTCAAAATCAAATGAATCTAATACTCCATCCTTATGAAGTTTAGATATGCGGTTCTCGTTTATGTGTCCCAAGCGACAATGCCAGAGATAAGTCGGATTACAATCATTATTTTAATCCTTTTAGTATTTATGTTATAGACAGGCATATCAAGATTTAATAAATAAAGACCATTCACCATTTGTGCACTAGCATAAAACATATCATTTAAATAAAATAGAACAACAGTTGTCCTTTATCATAAATGAAAATCCATACTTGTCCAAACAAGAAATAGAAATAATGTTTTTCGTAATAGAAGGCACAAAATAACAGTCTTTTAAAATCAACGATAAACCAGAAGGCAAAGATAAATGATAATCCCCTACAGCTAATGCAGCAACTCTTGCTCCATTTCCAACTCGGAGATCAACTTCACTTTTCGCCAACAATCTACTCTTTTTGAGGTCCTGCACATTTACACAAATGCGAGATCCACATCCAGTATCTAATACCCATGATGAAGAAGTAGATAAAATTGACTTCTATAACAAAAATACCTGAAGTGGAAGTCACACTTCCTTTCTTGAGATCCTCCAGATATACTTTGCAGTTCCTTTTCCAATGACCGGTCTCACCGCAATGGAAACAGTTCCATTCCTTTGCTATCCCTCCATTTGGCTTCAGTGCAGAAGACTTTGGCTTAGATTTAACAAAGACCTTCTTTGCTTTCTTATTGCCCTTAGCTTTGGCCTTTCCTTTGCTCTTATTCACAATAAGAACATTTGTGGCCTTAGTCTTCTTTGTATTTGCTTCATATGTTCTCAACATACCAAGCAATTGTGGTAGAGTCTTTTCCATGTCAGTCATATTGTAATTTACTACAAATTGACTGAAGCTCTCAGGCAACGATTGCAAGATCACATCGGTGGCCAACTCTTGGTCCAATGAAAAACCCAACTTCTCCAGATTCTCAATGTACCCAATCATCTTGAGTACATGAGTTCCAACTAGGCTTCCCTCTACCATCCTGCACTGGAACAACGCTTTAACGACGTCATACCTCTCTTGTCTAGCTTGCTGTTGGTACAATTGCTTTAAGTGTTCGATCATATCGAACGCCTCCATTTCCTCATGTTGCTTCTGAAGCTCAGAGTTCATGGTGGCAAGCATAAGGCAGCTAACATCAAGTGCGTCATTCTGATGCTTCTTGTAAGCATCTTTATCGGCTCTAGTAGCCGTCAGGGGAGGTTCCTCAGCAGGTAAGGGTTCCTCTAGGACATATTGCTTCTTTTCTTGTTTGAGGACTATCCTCAGATTCCTATACCAGTCTAGGAAGTTTGTCCCATTTAATTTGTCCTTCTCAAGGACCGATCGCAGTGATAATGTGCTTGTTGTATTGTTAGTTGCCATGGATATCTACAATATAAATATGCAAAATAAGTTTATGATTTAATCATTTAACATGGTCTTATATTAAATGACACTCCCACTATTTTGTTTAAAATTATCAACCCTCGAAACCTTTAGTGGGCCAAGATCCACATTTCGCCTTAATCTTGAGTTAGCTTTGGCTAATCGCCCAAGACTCGGTTATTTAGGTAGACAACACTTTGTCAATTACATCACATGTAATTCTTGGATAGTTGGACGAACAACGCTTTGTTCAATTCATCAAATGAATTATTATCCAACCCATGCATCTAGGTTCCCAATCCTATTGAGATAACCTAGTTAAGTCGTACCCAATTTAAAGTATAACGGATATCACAATTATCCTTTCGCGCCTTACCAAGATTGACACGGTGCTTTGCTTTGGCAAACCCACACATGTACAATCGAAGTTTTTGACGAGTACTTTTAATTTTGGAAGGCATCTAAAACTTAATATTTTAGAGGGATTTATTGATCTCATGATTAGTTTGATAATTTAAAATATGTCCACTACATATAGGTGTATACATATCTACATATATGTGTAATACAATTATCAATCTAAAACATAAGATAAATCATGCATCAACATACATAATTAAACGTGACATGGTTATAGCCCCTACTAGCGACTTTCTCAAGCCAATGAGAAAATCCTAAGAGTCAACCTAAGGTAACTACACAAGCACCTTCCTTTGGCTCCAATTTGTGAATGGCCTCCTCATCCCGACACGATGCTCCATCTTTATTGATCACCATCAACAAATAAACTATACTATATAACATTTACAAGATATAGAATTCCTCGATTCACATTCGAGGGGAACATAGGGGAGGGATAACATTTAGAGAAAAATAGAGAAGGCACGACACGCAGTCTGTATTATAAATTACAAACATTCACAAATCCTATCTAATAGGTCAAAAGGGCTATAACCATGCACCATGCTCATACAACACATAAAACATGCTTTAACATTTAATTAATTAAATTCTAAACATTTTAAAATTTAATTCTAATTGAAACTGTAAAATAAAATTTTGAAAATCATCGTACGCTCGGGACATCACATGCCACGAACTTAAGCGACTAAACCATGAACCATCATGGTTCGAACCATCATGGACCACGGCTGGACCAATCATGGGCCTAGGTTTCGAAACCCTAGCCCACGACTTGGTCCGAGTCCATGTGGGTGCGGCGGTCGTCCTTGACCTAGCTACATGCGCCGTCAAGATCTAATCTTGTGTTTCCATCGAGCCAACTTGTTCGAAACGCCGGAATTCATGAGCCACGAATCATGGTCAGGCCATGCACGGTGGTGGCTCAACCATCTCGAGCCAAGGGTTCGACGCACCCTAGCTCTCACGTGGTGAAGCCACTTATCCATGCATGCGAGAACCATTATCGAGCCAAAGAGTTCAAAACTCTATCCGTGTCTCGACACCTCCATGCACGAACATGAGCCACAATGGCTAGACCATCTCGAGCCAAGGGTCCGAAGCACCCTAGCCCTCATGTGGTGCAGCCGTGGGTCAAGTGCATAGGTGGTGGCCGAAAACAACTTGTTATGGGTTCGATTATTCGCTTCGTGTATCGTATACATTAAACTTCAATTATATCAAATATAATTTCATGATAATTTCACAAACTCAATTTAATCATATCATATATGATTATATACAGTTTTTATAGCATGCAATATAATCCTAATATGATTAAAACAATTTAACCACATAAATCCGATATGAGCCTTGTACACGGCTCTGATACCACTGTAAGTAATCCAACAAGCATGGAATGCAGCGGAATAAAATTTTGGATTACTAGACACCGGATCTATACAAAGTTATCATATTGGATAAAGGATCAAAAGTCTCACCCTTGTAGCGTGTTTGAGCAGATTCCACGAAGCAGCACCACGTCCAACGCCTCCTTCGAGTCACTAGCAAAACATATCAAGTTTTGCCTCAACGGTATCCACACGATCAAGTCGGGTGAAGGGATAGTCTAAGAACAAGTTGCTAGACTCGTTCTTAAACCGGAACAAGAAGCAGACTCGATTCACAATCGAATGATCGCCGGAATTCACCAAGTCTCTCTTCGGCTATCAAGGAAAACCGAGAGCTCCTTGGAGATTATTTGAGGCGGCCGAGAGCTTCTAGTTTTTTTAGGTTGGAATGAATTTTTTAATTGTCCAACAATTAATTATATCATTGTTATTAAAAGGGCTTAATTAAGTTCAAGACTTTCTCAAAGTCTTATGGGCCCAAACCCATGATTTAATTAAGTTCTTTTAATCATTCAATTAAGACTCCTCTTAATTAATTAATTCATCCAATGAATTTAATTTCCCTTCTCGATTTAATCTTTTGTGCGACACGATAGGATCTTGTAATGTTGGCAGTGACATAAAATCTCATTTTACGTCACAAGCAATGAGCGGTATCTAGCAACACATCAAGGCTACCCAAATTACAAGAATGTCAATGACTCGACATAACCTAAGAACTTGTGATAATATTAACCATGTAACTTAATCCCTTTGTCCTTTGTGTTTAGATTGAACACGAGTCATGGAATAGTCATACTCGTATATTCAATCTTTATTTCTTGACCCCAAGTAGAACTAGAATAAACGAATAAGCTCGATATCACATGTCGACTCATTCGAGCATGGCCATGCATTTTAGTTCTCACTTGATCAAGGGCCAAACACTTCTCCTGTTATATAGGAGGGACAATCCTATCTAGATCAGTCAACATCCCTCTACATAATTCGTAGTGTATCCAATAGTCGCCTTTATAGTTTACCCTGTTACGGTTAACATTTGACAATATCTGTAAGGACCCTAGTTCCTTAAGTGCGGATTAAAGGCATAATTAGAGCTAACATACATCATCAGAGTTTAAATGTTCGTGTTGAGACTATGAGCCTTAAGAATTACATGCCAAGTCAAGGACTATCAATGGATTAATTACATTCCCAATCAAAAACGATTGTTATCAACTATAGCTTTACACTACTCCTAGAGTAGATACTATACAAAAGTAATCATGTCCTTCATTTCTAAAAAGTATTCTTCACAAGCTCACCACCTCAACCCGCTTTAGCCCCTTTTCATCATGCCAAAATGTACCTACAAGGAAAACCCCCAAACAAGAGCGATAATATTATTCATATCCAACACAATATGAATATAAGGCGTAAATGCATAAATCATAATAAAACACTTCCTGTTTTTCCCATGCATTTTAAACGCTTCCTGTTTGGTTGTCCATGTACCATAACTCATGAGTATAATCAAATAGATTATTTAATGGTCCACACATGTCATGACATAACACCATTCCATTATCGCCAATTACCAATCCCTAGTCTGTTCATCACAATGTATTTTAATGCCCCTCGCTTTTCATATAGGCGGCATAGAATAACCTCGCTTCAATGGACATGCGGCGCTCCCACCCCTCGCTTCACATTGAGCGGCAAATATTCTTTCCTCGCCTCATATGATAACCACGCTTAAATGTGACATGCGGCGCTCCCACCCCTCGCTTCACATTTAGCGGCACCAATCAAATAGCGGTAAGCATTAAAATCATCAAGGGATGACCACGACTCATGGGATGTGCACCAATAACCATCATATGCATATACAATCATCATGCATAATTCAACATGTATTTGCATCCACAATGCATAATTCCATATATACTCGCATCCACAATGCATAAACAATGAGTATATTAGATACATGTACCATTGGGTGCCCGTACGTCTTCTACGTACCTTTCCAAAAAGTAGGATGTGGTAGGACTTCACTTCCTTGGCTGTGTCGCCACCTGGGATGGTTCTACATATTCACACAAATCAATATTAGAACCCAATAATAGTTCAATACCAAAAATCCTACGAAAATAACCAAAAATATCATATTTTGTGACTCGCGATCGATCGCTGCGAAGGGCCAATCGATCGCGAGATCACACTGCTCGAACATCAAATTTTGTTCTTTCGGCGATCGATCGCCACACTTGGCGCGATCGATCGGCAACCTCATCGATCTATCGCCCAAGTGTGGCGATCGATCGCCAAAAGCTTCTGGAGCGCGCTGCCGGCTCGCGATCGATCGCCAAAAACGGGCGATCGATCGCCGAGTCCTGCACTTCAAAAAATCGCCATTTTTGCTCCAAAACTCCTTTCCAATCCATACCAACTCCCCTACCATCAAACCAACAACATCAAACACAATATAACCTTCAAAATACACTTTAAACATCTCAAAAAATCCAACATCCAACCAAAAATGATACCAACCCAAAATAAACCATTTCAAAACCCTTCAAAACTATTTCAAACTCAATCCAAACACAATAAAAACAACATGGAGGTATCCATACCTCTAGGGGACTTCAAATCTCACACCAAATCCCACAAATCAAGTTTTTGGAAGGATTTCTCTTCACCACTTTGCTCAAACTCGAAAATGGAAGAGAAGGAAGGGTTTGGAGGAGAAATTGGGGAAAAAGAAAGAGTGATGGGTGTAGAGGGGTTGGGGGTATTAGTGGGTTAGTTTTAATTAAATTGCATTCCACAATCACCATGGTGTATAAAACACCCCAACATGATATTTAAAAGCATTCTCCCAAAATGCATCAAAACCCCAATTAAAATCATGTTCGACCAAATAATTATCGATTACCATAAACAACCATGATAATCCTTAAACTCCCAACATGCATAACATGCATCCCGAAATGCATCCCCGGTCACGCCTATCATGTGACTAAGCATTTCAATATGATAATTAAATCCAGCACATAACTCAATTATCACCATAATTCATCATATAAACATAATTAATGCCCAAATTGCAATTAATTATTTTGGGGATATCACAATACTCCCCTACTTATAAGATTTCATCCTCGAAATCACATGCACTTACCCCAACATGAAACTAAACATAAATAACAAACCAGAAAATAGTTCCTGGTAGTGCTGCACCATATGCCGCTCCGTCTCCCACGTAGCCTCCTCGACACCCCTGCGATCCCACTGAACCTTGATCGTAGGTATCACTTTGTTCCGAAGTCTGCGGTCTGCTCGATCCAGAATTCTAACAGGCCGTTCCACATAAGACACATCGGATTCTAACTGAACCTCATAAGGCTGCTATACATGCGATGGATCCGGCTCATACTTTCGCAGCATGGATACATGAAACACATCATGTATACCAGACAAAGAAGGTGGCAGAGCTAGTCGGTAAGCCAAGTGCCAATGCGCTGCAAAATCTCGTACGGTCCAACATACCTCGGAGATAGTTTCCCGCGCATCCCAAATCGCACAACGCCTCTGAAAGGCGAGATCTTCAAGAAGACCTTATCTCCCAACTGAAATTCCAACGGTCTCCGCCGTTTATTCGCATAAGATGCCTATCTGTCCTGGGCTGCTTTCATTTTCTGCCTTATCGTCTTTATCTTTTCTTCCATTTCTCGGATCAGTTCCTGTCCTCCGACCGATTTACGGTCCAAGTCATCCCAACACAAGGGTGATCTACACCGTCTGCCATAAAGGGCCTCAAAGGGAGCCATCTGAATGCTCGCCTGGTAGCTATTATTATAAGAGAATTCTACCAAGGCCACTGAATCCTGCCAAGAAGCATCGAACTCCAATACACAAGCCCTCAACATGTCCTCAAGCGTTTGGATAGTACGCTCGGTCTGGCCATCCGTCTGAGGATGATATGCAGTGCTCAATCTAACTTCAGTTCCCAAGGCTGACTGAAGAACCTCCCAAAAATGAGATGTGAATTGTGGATCTCGATCCGACACTATGGAAATGGGGATCCCATGCAATCTCACCACATCTCGAATATACAATTGAGCCATCCTCAAAAAGGTGAAGGTCATGCTATAGGGAATGAAATGAGCTACCTTAGTCAATCGATCCACAATTACCCAAATAGCATCAAAACCCGAAGTGCTCCTCGGCAAGTGAGTTACGAAGTCCATGGAAATGTGTTCCCACTTCCACTTCGGTATCTCCAAGCTTTTCAACTCACCGCCAGGTCTCTGCCTCTGTGCCTTAACCTGCTGGCAGATCAATCACCTATTAACAAAAGCGACGACATCATACTTCATTTTTTTCCACCAAAACTGATCACGTAGATCTTTATACATCTTCTTCCCGCCTGGGTGGATGCTAAGTCTGCTACTATGAGCTCGCTCCAAGATCCCTCTACGCAACTCAGGCGTACTCGGAACCACCCAACGGTTACCCAATCTCAAGGATCTGTCCTCGGCCACTCTGAACTTCGTTGGCTGACCAAGATGTACTAAAGATAACCATCTGTGAATCTCATCGTCTGATTTCTGAGCTTTTTCTAATATTCTCATAGATATCTGGCTCAGCTAACAAGGTCGATACATACACAGGTGATGCATATATGTCGAAATCATAGCCCAGATGACAATAGGAGGTCATCATAGCTGACAAATTGATGACGTCCTCAGCAGTACTCCTCACTTTCCGGCTCAAAGCGTCTGCTGTCAAGTTAGCTTTTCCGGGATGGTACTCAATCTCACAATCGTAGTCCTTGAGTAAGTCTATCCACCTTCTCTGCCTCATGTTCAGCTCCGCCTGAGTGAATAAAAACTTGAGGCTCTTGTGATCCGTGTAAATGGTAAACGAAGTACCATACAAATAATGTCTCCAAATTTTTAGGGCGAAGATGATAGCCGCCAATTCCAAGTCATGGACTGGGTATCTAGTCTCGTGCGGCTTCAACTGCCTCGACGCATAAGCCACCACATGCTTATCTTGCATCAATACACACCCAAGGCCCTGAAGTGATGCATCGGTATACAAAACAAACCTGGAGTTTTCCGTAGGAATCACTAATACCGGCGCCGTCGTCAACCGGTGTTTCAATTCCTGGAAGCTCTCCTCACAAGCTTCTGACCAAAAGAATGGTACTCCCTTCTGGGTCAACTGTGTCAAAGGCTTGGCGATCTTTGAAAAACCCTCGACGAAACATCGGTAATATCCCGCCAAACCAAGAAAGCTCCGTATCTCAGGCATAGAAGTGGGTGCAGCCCACTCCATCACAGCTTCAATCTTCCTGGGATCTACAGATATCCCACTGCTAGATATGACATGCCCCAGAAACACTACAATGCTCAACCAAAATTCACATTTGCTGAGCTTGGCATACAACGGATGATCTCTGAGAATCTGGAGCACTGTCCCCAAGTGTTTCACGTGCTCTTCCTCGCTCCGGGAGTAGATGAGAATGTCGTCGATAAATACAATGACGAACTGATCAAGATATGGCTGAAACACTCTGTTCATCAGACTCATAAAGACAGCAGGGGCATTTGTCACCCCAAAAGGCATGACTAAGAATTCATAGTGCCCATACCGAGTCCGAAATGCTGTCTTCTGCACATCTTCCTCCCTGACTCGAATCTGGTGATACCCGAAATCAATCTTGCTATAAAGTTGGATACCTTGCAATTGATCAAACAAATCATCAATCCTCGGAAGAGGATACTTGTTCTTCACTGTGGCTTTATTCAGTTGCCGGTAATCGATGCACAACCGCATTGAACCATCCTTCTTTTTCACAAAGAGAACCGGTGCGCCCCAAGGCGATACGCTAGGGCGTATATATCCTTTGTCAAGGAGCTCCTGCAACTGCTCCTTCAATTCCCTCAACTCCGCCGGTGCCATCCTGTAAGGTGCACGAGAGATAGCGGATGTCCCCGGTAATAACTCGATCCCAAACTCGACTTCTCTAGCCGGTGGGAAACCTGGGATCTCCTCTGGGAATACATCAACAAATTCTACTACCACTGGTACATCCTCAACTCTCAATTCTTTATTCTTCCCAGACGTGTCCACGACATAGATGAGATAGCCCGTGTGACCACGTTCCAACAATTGAGTCATCTTGATTGCTGAAATCAACGGAATCTTTGCACGAGAACCGTTGCCATAAAAAGTCCATTGTATTCCCAATTCAGATCAGAACCTTACTGTTCTCTGCCGACAATCTACCACTGCCTGATATCTGTTCAGAATGTCAATACCCACAATGCAGTCGAAGTCTGACATGCCTAACACAATCAAGTATGCCTTCAACTCGTTGTCCTCAAACTAAATGAGGCAATCTGCCAGAAACTGATCGGCAACAACATTTCTTCCAGTGGGTGTCGAGACCATGAGAGGCGTGGGTAAAGAAGACGTGCGCATATGGTGTCTTTCCACAAAGCCCACGGATACAAAAGAGTGGGAGGCACCTGTATCTATCAAAATAAAAGCAGGGTACGTAAATAAATGGCACGTATCGGCGATCACCTCCTATGGGGCTGCCTGAGCCTGCTCTCTGGTCATTGCATACACCTGTCCCTGGGACGGTCCCACTGTCTGACCTCCCGATGGTCGAGGCACAAACTGCTGCCTCTGGTGCACTGCCCTGTCATTAAATCTCGGCCTGTTTCCTTGAAACTCTGACTGTCCTCCCCGAGTGGGGCAATACCGAGATATGTGGCCCATCTTGCCACAACTATAACAAGCAGGGCAATTATTCGAAGAATACGGCCCTCCACAATTGTCGCACCTTGACTCCCCCGGTCTATTTCCTTGTATGGGCCCTCGGTTGGTCGACCAATTGTTCTTCTTGCTCTCTCGCTCCCGACCAAAAGATTTCTTTCCACTGAACCGTGAGGATGAAGAGGCACCACAGGGCTTAAATGACTCCCCTCGGGGCCTCAAGCTATCAGTAGCTTGCCTCTGTTGTGGTACGTGTGGGGATACAGCATTAGGATAGGCCCCAACTCCGATTTCCGCAAGTTCGGCTCTAGTAAGAGCATCATCAAAGGAAGTGGGGTTATTGGTGATAACCCGATTGAACAGTGCCGGCCGCAATCCCTTCAGAAAGTTTCTCATCTTAGCATGTCCGTTGGTGGTAATGTGTGGAACATACCTCAGCAATGAAGAATAGTGCATAGCATAGTCTGACACTGACATGCTTCCTTGTTTCAAGTTTGCGAATTCATCTTCCTTCATCTGTCACGCCGCCGCAGAGAAGTACCGGTTCAGAAAACGAGTTCTGAAGAGCCTCCAATCAATCAATGCACCCTGTGCTCTCAGTTCCATTACCGTGCTCTTCCACCACATGGAAGGCTTCTTTGCCAGCTGGAACTCCGCCAGCCTCAGCCATGCTGTGACAGCACAAGGAGCGGATACAAATATCTGTTCAAGTCTCTCTAGCCACTCTTCGGCCTCCTCCCCTGATTCTGTCCCCTCAAACCGGGGCGGGTGGTAAGACAGAAACTGAGTCAAACTGATCTCACCAGGTAGTAACAACTGAGCCACTGGTTCCATGCCTACAGCTGGTGGAGGTGAAGGGTTTGCCTGACCAATGCTCGCATTAACACTGCCAACGTCACCCAACATGGTATTTTAAAAGGGGTTGTGCAATGTTAATTTAAAATTTGTACCACAGACTTAACATGATGTATAAAACACCCCAACATGGTATTTTAAAAGCATCTTGACAAAATGCACTAAACTTCATCTAAAATCACATCTTCCTCATATTCAATAATCAACACAATTAAATCATGTTAACATCTTATTACCCATCACATAAATCAATTACCACATGATTCATCATATAAACATAATTAATGCCTTAATCGCAATTAATTAATTTCGGGGCATCACACCACCACTTTATTTCACTTTACTCTTTACACTCTAAATCCCCAAATCTCTTCCCAAACCCTCACTTTTCCCCTCAAACTCGATTTTGGCACCAAAGTGGACAAGAAGTTCTTGTAAAAGCTTTGTTCTTGCACTTCTTGGTAAGATTTAAGACCTAGGATATTTATATATCACTCCTTGTTGTTCTTGAAGTGTTTGGTGTGAGTTTTGGAATGGTATTAAAAGGGTTTGAAATGGGTTTGTTTGGGTTAGTGTGATTTTTGGTGGGATGTTAGATTTTTGATGGTTTTATGATGTGTATTGAAGGTTTAAAGTGTTTTAATGTTTTTGAGTTGTTGGTATAAATGTTATTGAAGTTGGTGAAGTTTTAATGTGTAAAAATGGTGGATTTTCGAAGTGCAGAGGCTGGCGATCGATCGCCCGTTTTTGGCGATCGATCGCGAGCCAACAGTAGGCTCCAGAAGCCTTTGGCGATCGATCGCCACTTTTGGGCGATCAATCGGTGATGATGGCGATCGATCGCGCCAGCTATGGCGATCGATCGCCGAAGACGAAATTTTTCACCCTCTTCCAGTACGATCTCGCGATCGATCGGGCCTGGGCGGCGATCGATCGTGAGTTGTAAAAATATGTTTTTTTGATTATTTTGTAGGATTTTTGAATATTGGACCATAATTGGCTCCTAATATTGATTTGTATGGTTGTGTAGAACCATCCCAGGTACCCACGACTTCGAGGAGATAAAGTGCTACAACTTCACCATATTTTGAAAAGGTACGTAAGAAACGTACGGGCATCAAACGGTAACATATTCCTAACCTATGACTATGCATTGATTGCATAAGTATTTATGATGATGATTATGATGCATAAGTTTATGATGATAATGTTGTGATAAATGAAGATGATATGATGTTACGATGACAATTATGGTACGATGATGATGTTCGGAGATGATGATGCTTATAAGACGCTAAAGTATATTTAACTATGCTATTTAGAATGGTTGAATGTCCGGTGGCTATTATGGACAAGCGAGGAAGGTACTTGCCGCTCACATAACTAAGCGAGGGGGTACATCCGCTATCAAGGCGTAGCGAGGGGTATCATCCGCTAAGCGAGGGGGTACATCCGCTATCAAGGCGTAGCGAGGGGTATCATCCGCTGAACAAAGAGATACATCCGCTATCAAGGCGTAGCGATGGGTATCATATGATGTGTTATGTCGAGCGAGGGGGCCAAATGTGCCGCTGTCATAATAAAACCCGGACAGTCCCATTTCTAATGAATATAGTTTGTAGTGAGCATGTATGTGAAGTATGATGTTAACCATTTATGTCAAGAACTAATGATGATATGCATAACTATGAAACAGGGACAACCAAAGAGGGATAATACGATTAACCAGGAAGTATATGTTATCAATTAATTCTATGCATTTGTTTATATGCCATTAACTTATGATGTTGAGTAACAATGTACATGCTCATGATGGGTTGTTCCTGTAGGTACACTTTTGGACCAAGACTAAGGGTCGGGTTGAGACAGTGAGCTAAAGGAGCATAAAAGAAGATAGATTACAGGATTTCTTTTTGGATAGTTCTACTCTAGAAGTAGATAATTTCTATCGATATACTTCATTTTGAGGATGTAATTAATTTACCTTTTGAAATTCATTCTTGGCATGTAATCTGATTAGCTCAAACTGCAACCGGAACTCTAAGATGTCGTTAATGCGTGTTTAGTCCATAATTTGTGTATTAAGATGATGTTAAGGTAGGAAGACCCTACATTAGTGGTATCAGAGCAGTGGTTAGAGAACCCGGGTATGAGTGAAGGGTAGCCTTAGCAATAGGTTGGCTAGGTGCTTACTTTTAACATGTTATGTTACATATGAAGTATATGGCTGTTATGACAACATGTTATGGCTTTCTAACGATGTATATATGAACTGCTTTTGGGTCTTGTTGTTAACCCTTGTGTTGCAGTATGGCAGCATATATCGACATTGGCGACACGGTAAGTGTTAATGCTAGTGTGGGACGCACAAATCCCCTACCTCCGCCAGCCCTAGGCGAAGAGCCGTCCGAGCAACAGTTATTGCCGGGAGAGTTGAGTTTGACTCAATTCCTAGCTTATCCTCCCCCGGCATTTGAGTGGACTGAAACAGGGGAGCGAGCCGAAGAATGGCTAGAAAGAATAGAGCAAATATTTGTGGCAGCCCCGTGTGCAAAGACGGCCTGGATAAGGCTAGCAGAGTTCCAATTAGCCAAGAAAGCACTGATGTGGTGGAAGACCACTGTGATTGAACAGGAAGCACAAGGTCAGAGTACCATGCCGGTGTAAGATTATGCTCTCCACTACTGTTCTCTACTCAGATATGTACCTCATATCGCCGCCGACACTCAAGCAAAGATGATGAACTTTATGAAGGGATTGACGCCGGAACTTTATGATAGGGTGATTACATATGGCCCTACTTGCTTGGACGATGCACTTACACGGGCTGAGTTAGCCGAACTGGGGGTTGGTGCGTACCCTGATGTTGTACCACATCCAGCACCCCCTCAGAAATCTACTTCCGACAATTTAAAGCCAAGGGGTGATCGGTTTAAGCCTGGGGGGAACACTTCAGCGTCTAGATTCAGTGGTAGGAGGCCCGAGAACCGATGGAAAGGAAACCGCAGGAATGACGCCCCACAAAGAGGAGGACAGTCTCGGGGAGGTAGTGTTGGGGAGGTCCAATGCTCTCTTTGTGGGCTACCACATCTGACGAAGAATTGTGTAGGATGTTATGTTTGTGGCGACAGAGGCCACTTTGCTCGACAGTGTCCCAACAGGGGAAGGCAGCAGAACTCTACGGAGAGGTCTACGGTCAGAGCAACACAGACAGACCCCCATATGTACCGAGGCAGTATGGAAGTCAGCCTATGGGGCCACCTCAAGGGCAGGTGTATGCATTGACAAGGTGTAATACCCCCGAAATGTTATATGATTATGTGCTATGATGATGATTTATGTTAAGTTTAAGGGTTGTGGTGTAATTAATTTGGGGGAATATAATTACGATATGATGATATGATTTAGGGGGCCTGATAGGTGTTTTAAAGGATGTATTAATTTAAATGAAGTTATAAAATATCGAGTGAGGATATTTTAATACATCGTACTATATACCGGGACACAATTAAACACCACATGACCACCCAACCCACACCACCTACCCCTGCCACTCGGCCACCCCCCCCCCCCCACTTGGTAGCCCATACCCCATCACATCCCTCACCCATGCTTCACTCATTTGCTTCCAAGACACTTCTTCCTCTCCCCTTCCTCTCCCCAAAATCGTCCAGGAAAAGCTGCAGAAGGTGGAGATTTGGCTTGTGGATTGTGTGGAGAAATCCTTGCCAAAAAGGGAGCAAAAAGAGTGAGGTAATCCATGACCCTGTTTTTCTGGGAGCTTGGTTAAGATAGGGTTTGGTTGTGTGGTTTTCAGCATGCTAGTGTAAGGGTTGGTCGAAACCTTGGGTTAGGTACTTACATGTTAGTGTTTTGGAGCTACTAGCATGTTTGATCGAACACTTTACATGTTTTATGTGTTAGATTGCTGGCCTTGAAACTAGGTGTTCGAAAATCTGGGTAATGTCATGATGCCCTGTTTTCTGTAAGTTTGGTTGAGCTCTAAGTTTATGAGGATGTTATGATGCATGCTAGCTTAGGTTTTATGAAACCTTGAATTTACGTTCTTACATAGAAGTTTTATGAAGCCCCTAGCATATATGTTGGAACATGTTGCACGGTTTATATGTGAGAATCATTGCTATGAAAAGTAGTGCTCGAAAATCTGGGTAGAAGTTGTGATGCCCTGTTTTTACAAAAATGTGGATGAGCACTGATAAAGATGAGTTATTTTAATGCATGTCGGTTTAAGTTATGTGTGAACCTTTAATTTTAATACATGCATAGAAGTATGATGAAGCTATTGGTATGCTTGTTTAGGCATTATATGTATGTTATGATTGATAGCGAAGTTGAGAAATCAGTATTGATAATGAGATATCTATATTTGCATGTTTAATGATTTGGAATCACTATTTGTTGATATTCGAGAATCAGGCATGCAATGAGTTAATCAATGCGTTGATTTACTGATTTTTGAGATTTGATGAGTTTGATGATTGTGAGAACAGGGACTGTACACGGAATCCCGGATGAGGACGTTGCCATCCAGGGAGTATTATTTAAATTCATTAGTATTTACTTTGTTGTGAATTATGAATTTCATTATTGTGATTATGGGATTTTGTGTATTGGTATGCTCACCCCGTTGGGGGCTGTCTCTGTTGGGGCAGGTGAACAGGTACATCGATGGCTGTGGAGCTGAGCTCGAGCTGTTGATTGGATGTACTCCCAGGATCGTGGTACCAGGGCTTGATGGAGCACGATATCGTATAGGGTACTTATATACACCCGAGGGTTATATACATATTCATGATGCTTGCATGTGAGCACGATTATACTTGTATATGGGTTGTATATATAGGCATGAGCCTTTCTCTCATTCATCCTATGTTGCATGCAATTTGTGGTAGAATTGCTAAATGATATGAGAGTCATTAGTGTATTATGTGGGTATTGAAACCCACTTTTGTTATCTTATTGTGTGGTGTCTTCCCTGGCTGGGAATTTACTTAGTGTTCAGTATTTCTGTTGAGTATTGTGCTTTCCCTGGCCGGGAATTGTGTTATGTGTTATGCTTTTATTTCGGGATAGCTCAATTTATGGGGAGACTCTGCCCAAATTTTTATAAAAGTCCACAATGTAAAAAGGTGGCGTATTGGGGATGGTAATGGGAGAAATCTATGAGTCTATTTGTTGGTAAAGATGATCTTATAATGCTGTATATTAAAGAAATTTTGTAGTTGCCATTCAATGGTAAAGTATCATCTGAGTTTCCCGATTGAGTTTTATTGAAAGCATGTACCACATATAAGGGTTAATACACTAATCAAGGGATAAGGGCTTGGGGTCCTTACATTAGTGGTATCAGAGCAGTGGTTGCTCATTGGGGCTGTTAAGGGCCTAGGAAGTTGTTGATAGCACATAATTATGCATGATGGCATTAATGTTGTACGACATGACTAATTGTTTATGTGCTTTTATGATATGAAAAGTGGTATTGCTAACCATTGTGGTTGCAGGAATCGTGTGCGACGCGATAGGATGGCATTAGAGGTAATGTCTGGCACTCCGTATGTTAGGTGCCAAGGAATCTGGTTTCTAAGAAAATCAGGTAAAGGGATATTTTCGAGGTAACATGTCTTGGTATACGTATTGACTTGCTTGTGGTTGCATATATGCATTGGATGTTTGATGCATAGCGTATATGGCTATTGTTGCTAACCATGATGGTTGCAGGTTACAAGAAATATGGAGTATAAAAAGGAATGATGATTATACATTCCAGGAGTCTTGCTTATCACAGTGAGAATTTGTATACTTACGCTTGACCGCTAAAAATGTGGAGCGGGAGGGGGGAGGCCCGCTTGCACATGGAGGCGGGGTATTCCATACGAAGCGAGGATGAGATACCGCTTGTATGAAGAAGCTTATGCTTATACCGCTAAAAATGTGGAGGGAGGGGGGAGGCTCGCTTGAACATGGAGGCGGGGTATGCCATACGAAGCGAGGATGAGATACCGCTTGTATGAAGAAGCGAGGATGAGATGCCGCTTGTTAGGATGATGATTCATTCCTTTGTGATGACACGGATAATAGCGGTGATGTATTCCGCTGTGTCGAGGATGATGATTCATTCCTTTGTGATGACAAGGATGATAGCGGTGATGTATTCCGCTGTGTCGAGGATGATGATTCATTCCTTTGTGATGACACGGATGATAGCGGTGATGTATTCCGCTGTGTCGATTTATATTCATTTCTTTATGAGGACACGGATGATAGCGGTGATGTGTTCCGCTGTGTCGATTTATATTCATTTCTTTATGAGGACACGGATGATAGCGGTGATGTGTTCCGCTGTGTCGATTTATATTCATTTCTTTATGAGGACACGGATGATAGCGGTGATGTGTTCCGCTGTGTCGATTTATATTCATTTCTTTATGAGGACACGGATGATAGCGGTGATGTGTTCCGCTGTGTCGGTTTATATTCATTTCTTTATGAGGACACGGATGATAGCGACGATGTGTTCCGCTGTGTCGATTTATATTCATTTCTTTATGAGGACACGGATGATAGCGACGATGTATTCCTCTGTGTCGATGATGATGATTCATTCCTCTATGATGATGGGCGATGATTCATACCGCCAGACACATGTATAGCGATGAGACATTCCGCTGTGTCGGTTGATGATGGTTCACGCCGTTGAGCATATGTATATGATGATTTACGATGACTCATTCTTCTATGAGGATTGGCGATGATTCGTGCCGCCGGATATGTTGATAGCGATGCCTCTTTCCGCTAGTATATGGACGATGATTCATGCTCAGGTGTATAGCGAGGTTTCATGCCACTTATTATATGACAAGGTATCATGCCGTCGATTCTATAGCGATGGATTGTGCCGCTATGTATTCAGCACAGGATTTTGCCGCCTTCGAGCGATGGGTGCTGATTACGCACTATTATTGAGCGACGGAGACAGGTATGTCGCTATATTGTTAGCGATGAGGTATGAGATATTGCTATTCTATTAGCATTATTGTAGCTGGCATGCGTTGATATACATGTTTTATTATGCCTATTTTACTAGCATGATGGTGGATGACATACGCTGATGTACTTGAACCGTCACGAGTTGACTGGGTTGTTTAGATGTCATCGTTGACATGTATCGTCACTAGTTGACAATGCCTTAGATGCCATGAGTTGGCATGTGTCGTCATGGGATGACGATGACGATGGTGTAGAGGATGTCGTATTAGACATGCATCATCGTCACGATGAACAATGCGTTGAGCATACGTATTCAGTTGTATGCCTTGGGTGCCAGTGACGAGCACAAGGTGGTGTTTACGTCACCGGTTGACGTGACCCTTATACCGAGCGAGTTGCTCGAGGAATAGATGGATGCGCTGTACATGTGATTGTACCGCAGCTTATGTTTTGGGCTGATCATATTACGAGTGGTGATACCCTTGAGGTATGCTCGTTGGGATGGCTTTTGGCCATGTTTTTGACGACAGGAGTAATCATGGAGGAAATTACTCGCTTTCTGTCGATGTGACATGTGGTAGACATGGTCACACCACCCTTGAGGGTGTATAATGGGTCCTAAAGGAGTAGGATCAAGTTATGTTAAGTATATAAGGACATTGGAGTGTCCAGGGTGTATAGGCATTAGAGGAATGTTGGGTAAAGACCCACTACTCTATTGATTTTCTTCACACAGTATGGTATGCCATGCGGAAACGTCCATCTTATTGGTAGGTTTGAGGTGAACCTAGAGAGGCAGCGACTAGTTTGTCTGCCGCGTGTGTGCAGCACCATGAGGGGCTTGCTAGAGCCGTTATACTGCTCGTTGGAACCAAGTTTGGCAAATCGTAAGGTGATACGGTGTAGATTGTGGTGGACTCTAGTAGTCACCACGTCATTTGAGGTTGAGGTTGTGCATGCCTCACTGAAAAGTGTATACGTTTATGTTTAATCTTGGTGAGACTTGTCTGGGACAGCTCATGATGTTGGAGTACCAACAAGAGAGTCATCAGGTCGTTATTGACTCGATCTGAGGGAACCCGTGTATTTGGGATACAATGGGTGTTATTTTATCCAGTTTTTCCGAACGGTGGTTCGAGACTTGTGGATCTCGAGTTCGATGGCACTTCCCTTGTGGGGAAGGAGGTAGTATTATACCTATTTTGGGAATCTTTGAAGATTCGGTAAGTTGGTGCATGTGGTGTTGATTTTGGGAATCACGCCGTGTTGTTGATCGTCGATTATCATTCTCCACGGATGAGAATGACTCAGAATTGACAGTTGTGTTTGGGGCTTAGGGGTATGTTGTAGATACCCGAGCCAAGTGCATTGAGTATGCATGTGATGTCAGTGCTTAGGCAGGTATACCGGAGAGTATACGGATGCCAGTTATTGATTTCCTTTTTGTCAAGCATAGAGTTATGCTATTTTTTTTTTTGGATGGTTAAATCTCTGATGAGAGATATGAAACACCTTGAGATTGGGAATCTCCATGGCACGATAATTACGAGGAATGATCGTGAAGTTAGTTGACTCCCTTTGAAGAAGGATTATCTCGTGTGGGTTGAGGTGTTTCCTTGTTGGTGTTTTCCTCCGAATTTCTGATAGCCTTCCCAAGTTTGGATTGTTAAATCCTAGGATTATCAAGGGATGACAGGAATTCGGATTGGTTGGGTGTCACTGTCGACACAAGCGTTGAGGATGCAATGGGTTTATTGCATGTCCTTTCAGAATTTGAAACTCTGTGGAGTCTCGATGGTTTATTTATGATCAGGATGTGATCCTTGGAATATCCGGAGGTGGACATCTTGTGAGATGTCTTTTGTATGAATCTGTGGCCGTGAGTTGCCCAAATGGAGTTGCAATGATGCGACTGCTCCTACGATAGAGGAGGTTTGAGAGTGGAAACCAGGTTTGGTATGTATACACCGTGGTATACTAGTGTTTCCCTCGTAACGATGTATGTTAGACATCGTGAGTCATGACAGAGATGTCATTGAATGATATCTACGATGGAATCGGGAGCGATTCGAATCCTTGCAGTTTCAGTTGACTAACTGTTTTTGGATTGTTAGCGTTGAGTAGTGCTGACGCTCTTTGACGTTATGATGGATTTGGAAGTCTATTCCACTCCAGAGTTTGACACGAGGTCAACGTTCTCAAGTTGAGGTGTCATTCAGGATGCGTTCTTACTAGTTGTATTAGAACTAAGGATGACTGTCCGATCTACAGTCGTAAGTATTGGATGTTTTGCAGTCATGAGAGCTTGACTTTTGGGATGACCCATATCGAGGTACGTTTTGCCTCTTGGGTGATATGTTGGTTTTGGTAAGTCGCTCTGTTTCAGAGTTTGATGTGAGGTAAGTATCCTCGCGTTTATTAATACGATTCTGATATGGCTTCATGTTGTTGTGTAGCCTGGGTGTTATGTGATACACCGGTGCTAATTTCGAGGACGAAATTCTTTTAGTGGGGGATATTGTGATGACCAGGGATTATAGATGTTAATCCCGGAGTGTTAATAACCCCTAAAGTTGTTTTACATGGCGATTTGGAGTTAAATCGTAGTGTTGGGCCTTTCGGGCTCGTCTATTTGAGTAGTTGGGATCGTTGGATCCCGAGGTTGAGATTGTATTCTCATTACGATGTAAAACCTAAGAATTGGGTTTTTGATGTGTCTCGGGATCTGGGGTGCTTTGTGTGGGCACCGGTAAGGGGTTTTGGAGTTAGAGAGAGAATTTTTGAAAACAGATGATTTTTAATGAATCATGATGTATTTGTGGGGCTATTGGTATTTTGGGGCTTTTTGGCTATATATACCAAGTCGACTCGATATTTCGTCATTACCTCTTCTCTATCTCTCCCCGTTTAACCCCCAAACCCTTCCCTCTTTTTCCCCTTCAACCAAAGTGGCTGGAAGCTCGTGTTAGGAGCCGGTTTTCTTGGATATGATCAGGTATTCATCTTCCCCTCGCCTTTAGCTTCGTTTTGATTGTGATTTCGCGCTAAATGGTTGAGTTTTGGTTTTGGGAGATTTTTCTAAAATCTTGAAATCTTTTGGATTTGTGTTTAAATTGATTATAACCCTTGTTAAGTGTACTAGGGTGTTAGTACGTGGTTATTTTCGAGTTTGGGGAAGTTTGGGTAGGTTTGGTGGGGGTTTTCAAGGTTTTAAAAGTGGTGATTTTAGGGTTCGCACAGCGACCGATCGATCGGTAGCTTGGACCGATCGATCGGTGCAAGTGCGTAGCGATGGTCGGTTATTTCGATCTTTAGCGATCGATCGGTAGGAGCGACCGATCGATCGGTGGGTGGCTAGCGATCGATCGGTAGCTGGACCGATCGATCGGTGCAAAGCCGTAGCTTAAAATGTTTTTGTGAACAGTTACCGATCGATCTGTAATGATTACCGATCGATCGGTAGGGCGATTTGGAAAAAAAATGATTTTTGGGGTCCTTCCTCGGGTTTTGGGGTGCGATTATCGACCATTTACTATTTAATCATCGTGTTGGGGTGATAGTGGTCGAATTTCATGCTTACGCATATGTATTTGGGATTGCTCATTGATTTTGAGTTATTGGAATTGTGTTTAGCACATTTCTTCATCGGACCTCGGGACTGAGGCAACGTTAGGTCTTGGACTACGAAGATTTAAGGTACGTGCGACGTACGAGCATTTCTTTATATGAGAGCATTTGTGAAATGCATAATGTATTTTGATTGCATTGGTAGTTGTACGTATGGTTATATATATGTGTTGATGTAGTTATGGAACGACCCAATCTTGACATCGCCGCCACAAGCGTGCGTGATACTAGAGTGGTATAACTTTACAAGATATATGGGGTACTGGGTTTATAAGACTATTGTAGGGCATTTGAGATGCCTGAGAATGACCGTAGAATCATGTAATCATCATAAGACATTTGAGATGTCTGAGTATAAAGGGGAATTGGTGAAATAAATGCGAGGCATTTGAGCTATCTGTGATTGATAGCGAAGTTGAGAAATCAGTATTGATAATGAGATATCTATATTTGCATGTTTAATGATTTGGAATCACTATTTGTTGATATTCGAGAATCAGGCATGCGATGAGTTAATCAATGCGTTGATTTACTGATTTTTGAGATTTGATGAGTTTGATGATTGTGAGAACAGGGACAGTACACGGAATCCCGGATGAGGACGTTGCCATCCAGGGAGTATCATTTAAATTCATTAGTATTTACTTTGTTGTTAATTATGAATTTCATTATTGTGATTATGGGATTTTGTGTATTGGTATGCTCACCCCGTTGGGGGCTGTCTCTGTTGGGGCAGGTGAACAGGTACATCGATGGCTGTGGAGCTGAGCTCAAGCTGTTGATTGGATGTACTCCCAGGATCGTGGTACCATGGCTTGATGGAGCACGGTATCGTATAGGGTACTTATATACACCCGAGGGTTATATACATATTCATGATGCTCGCATGTGAGCACGATTATACTTGTATATGGGTTGTATATATAGGCATGAGCCTTTCTCTCATTCATCCTATGTTGCATGCAATTTGTGGTAGAATTGCTAAATGATATGAGAGTCATTAGTGTATTATGTGGGTATTGAAACCCACTTTTGTTGTCTTATTGTGTGGTGTCTTCCCTGGCTGGGAATTTACTTAGTGTTCAGTATTTCTGTTGAGTATTGTGCTTTCCCTGGCCGAGAATTGTGTTATGTGTTATGCTTTTATTTCGGGATAGCTCAATTTATGGGGAGACTCTGCCCAAATTTTTATAAAAGTCCACAATGTAAAAAGGTGGCGTATTGGGGATGGTAATGGGCGAAATCTATGAGTCTATTTGTTGGTAAAGATGATCTTATAATGCTGTATATTAAAGAAATTTTGTAGTTTCCATTCAATGGTAAAGTATCATCTGAGTTTCCCGATTGAGTTTTATTGAAAGCATGTACCACATATAAGGGTTAATACACTAATCAAGGGATAAGGGCTTGGGGTCCTTACAAATACGCCTCAGCGTCACTATCATCGAACTCTCCCAATTTAATGTTCCTTGTCAACTCCATGACAACAAACATGGAGTTCACCACACACATACACACCGGAGAACCATACACAGATGATACCCTGAGAAGATACTCATCACCACGGTGATCTCACAAATCACCAATTACTGCTGTGGAATACAATAATAAAGAATACTATTATTGTAAGGCCTCTCTACCTTAACAGTGAATTCAATATATAAATAGGGCTAAATATGTATTTGTGACATCCCCGAAATGGTTAATTGCTATTTGGCTTTAAATTATGTTTACATGATTAATTATGTGGTAATTGATTATGTGTTGGGATTTATTTACCTTATGTGGAAATGCATGGTCATGTGGATAGGATGACCCGGGGTTGCATTTTAGGGTGCATGTGGTGCATGTTGGGTAAATATTATTGGAAGCATGATTTATTTGCCTTGGTTAGCAATTTATGAGAAATCATGTGTTAATTGATATTATGGTGCATTTTGAGTAAATGCTTTGAAAAATATCATGTTGGGGTGTTTTATACACCATGGAATTGTTTGGCATGCATTTTAATTAACCAACTCACCTTTTATACCCAACCCCACCCCATCCAACACTTTTCACTTTACCAAAACAAACACCCAAACCCTTCTCTTTTCTTCACATTTTCGTTCTTGAGCTTTAAGGTGAAGAGAAGTTCTTGCAAAATCTTGTTTTGAGGAGATTGTTGGGTGATTTGAGATCCCCAAGAGGTATGGGTACCTCATGCTTTAATTTTGTAAGGTTTTATTTGAGTTTGGTTTGGTTTTGAAGGGTTTAAAATGGGTTTGTGTTGGGTGTTGTGATTTTGGTAGTGTTTTGGTTGGATGTTGTTTATTTGAGTTTGTTATGATGTTTATGGGTGGTTTTGAGTTGTTGGGTTTGATTAATGTTGGTGTATGTGGGTGTGTATGAGATGGGGTTGAAGATGGGTGAATAGTGCCCAAACCCCGCATGCCCACAGCTCGGCGATCGATCGGCGTTTTTCTCGCGATCGATCGCGAGCAGCAGGGCTGAGGCAGTAAGCCTCAGCGATCGATCGCGAGCTTGGCGCGATCGATCGGCGAGGCCGCGATCGATCGGCGCTAGCTTCGCGATCGATCGCGGATTGTGCAATTTTGTTGGGCGAGGCAGTGTGATCTCGCGATCGATCGGGGCTTGATGGCGATCGATCGCGAGATGCCAAAAATGATGTTTATGGTTATTTTTGTGGGATTTTTGGTATTGGACTATTATTGGGTTCTAATATTGGTATTTGTGAATATGTAGAACCAACCCAGGTGGCAACGCAGCCAAGGAATTGAGGTCCAACCACATTCCACATTTTAGAAAGGTACGTAGTGGACGTACGGGCACCCAACGGTAACATGTATTTTATATACTCATTGTTTATGCATTGTGGATGCGAGTATATATGTGGTATTGCATTGTGGATGCATATGCATGTTGATTTATGCCATATGAGGTATTGCATTGTGGATGCATATACATGGTAATTTATGCATATTGATGTTAGATGCATATTATGATTATTGGATGCACATCCCATGAGTCGTGGTCATCCTTTGATGATTTTAATGCTTGCCGCTTTTTGTATTGGTTCCGCTAAATGTGAAGCGAGGGGTGGGAGCGCCGCATGTCACATTTGAGCGTGGTTGTCATATGGGGCGAGGAAAGGGTATTTGCCGCTCTCTGTGAAGCGAGGGGTGGGAGCGCCGCATGTCCATTGTAGCGAGGTTATCCTATGCCGCCCATATGAATATAAGCGAGGGGCATTAAAATACACTGTGATGGACAGACTAGGGAATGGTGACCAATATGTGGTACAGTTGAGATGGTATATGATGTCATGACATGTTTTGGCCATTAAAAATAATCTATTGATTATACTCATGAGTTCTGGTACAGGGACAACCAAACGGGAAGCGTTTGAAATGCACGGGAAACAGGAAGTGTTTCATATTGATTATGCATTTACGCTTTATCTTCATATTGTGTTGAATATGAATGATTATTATTGCTCATGTTTGGGGGTTGTCCTTGTAGGTACCTTTTTGGCATGATAGATGGGCTTGAACGGGTTGAGACAGTGAGCTTCACGAGCATCTTTGGTAGATGAAAGGACAGGATTCTTTTGTATAGTGCCTACTCTAGGAGTAGCGTAAAACTATAGTTGAACATTCATTGATTGGAATGTAATTAATCCTTTTGGTAGTCCTTATTTTGGCATGTAAAGGCTTAAGCTCATAGACTCAACATGTTTATTCTACTCTGATCATTTTTTTAGCTCTATTATGCCTTTATTCCGCACTTAAGGACTAGGGTCCTTACATTAGTGGTATCAGAGCAGTGGTTAGAGAACCCGGGAACGAGTGAAGGGTAGCCTTAGCATGGTTGGCTAGGTGCTTACATTTGGAGCATGTTTATGCATGTGGTGCATATTACTGTATATCCTGTTATACTAACATGCTTATATCACTCCTGTTATCTAACGACATGATATATATATTGCTTTGGATTGTTGTTAACATTTGTGTTACAGCATGGCTGCTAATGAGGAAGTCGGAGATGTTGGGAGTGTAAATGCGAGTATTGGACAGGCTAATCCTCTACCTCCACCGGCTGTAGGAATGGAACCAGTGGTCCAGTTATTGCTACCGGGTGAGATTAGCTTGACGCAGTTTCTGTCTTATCATCCGCCCCGGTTTGAGGGGACAGAGTCCGGAGAAGAAGCTGAAGAGTGGCTGGAGAGACTTGAACAGATCTTTGTATCGGCTCCGTGTGCTATTACTGCTTGGCTGAGGCTGGCGGAGTTCCAGTTGGCTAAGAAACCATTGATGTGGTGGAGGAGCACAGTGATGGAGATGAGAGCACTGGGTGCTGTGATTGACTGGACGCTCTTCAGGACCAGGTTCTTGAACCGATACTTCTCCGCGGCAGCAAGACAGACAAAAGAGGATGAATTTGCAAGTCTGAGGCAGGGGAACATGACAGTGGCAGACTATGCCACACAGTACTCATCACTACTGAGGTATGTCCCCCATATTGCCTCTGATGGATGTGCCAAGATGAGAAATTTCATGAAAGGACTGCGACCGGAGCTCTATGACCGGGTTATCATCAATAACCCAACTTCTTTTGATGATGCTCTCACAAGAGCGGAGCTTGCTGAGCTAGGAGTGGGAGCTTATGCCATGCCACCACCGGTACCGCAACAGAGGCAGACTAGTGACAGTTTGAGGCCTCGGGGTGAGCCATTTAAACCCCGTGGTGCCTCTTCATCTTCGCGGTATGGTGGAAAGAAATACTTTGGTCAGAAACAGGATGGCAAGAAAGGGAATTGGTCCGCCAGTCGAGGATCTTCACAGGGGGATAGGCCGGGAGAGCCGAGGTGCAACAATTGTGGAGGGCCACATTCTTCAAACAAGTGTCCTGCATGTTATGTCTGTGGCAAGATGGGCCACATTGCTCGGTATTGTCCCACCAGGGGAGGCCAGTCAGAGTATCAGGGCAACAGGCCAAGGTTTGAGGACAGGACAGTGCAGCAGAGGCAGCAGTTTGGGCCTCGTCCATCGGGAGGTCAGACAGTGGGACCACCCCAGGGACAAGTATATGCACTGACCAGGGAGCAGGCTCAGGCAGCTCCAGAGGAGGTGATTGCCGGTACGTGTCATTTATTTACGTACCCTGCTTTTGTTTTGATAGATACAGGTGCCTCCCATTCCTTTGTGTCTGTGGGATTTGTGGAAAGACACCATATGCGCACGTCTTCTTTGCCCACGCCTCTATTGGTCTCGACACCCACTGGAAGAAACGTCGTTGCTGATCAGTTTTTGGCAGATGGCCTCATTTATTTTGAGGGCAACGAGTTGAGATCATACTTGATTGTGCTGGGTATGTCAGACTTCGACTGCATCTTGGGTATTGATGTTCTGAACAGATATCAGGCAGTGGTAGATTGCCGACAGAGGACAGTGAAGTTCAGACCTGAGTTGGGCAGTCAGTGGACTTTCTTTGGCAACGGGTCTCGTGCGAAGATTCCGTTGATTTCAGCGATCAAGATGTCTCAGCTGTTGGAACGTGGGCACACGGGCTATCTTATTTATGCCGTGGACACGTCTGGAAAGAGTAAAGAACTGAGGGTTGAGGATGTAACAGTTGTGGCAGAATTTGCTGATGTATTTCCAGAAGAGATCCCAGGATTTCCATCGGCCAGGGAAGTTGAATTTGGGATCGAGTTGTTGCCAGGGACATCCGCTATCTCTCGTGCACCTTATAGGATGGCACCGGCAGAGTTGAGAGAGTTGAAAGAGCAGTTGCAGGATCTCCTTGACAAGGGATATATACGCCCGAGCGTGTCGCCATGGGGCGCACCAGTTCTCTTTGTGAAGAAGAAGGACGGTTCGATGCGGTTGTGCATCGATTACCGGCAGCTGAACAAGGCTACAGTGAAGAACAAGTATCCTCTCCCAAGGATAGACGACTTGTTTGATCAGTTGCAAGGTACCAGGGTGTATAGCAAGATTGATTTGAGATCTGGGTATCATCAGATTCGGGTCAGAGAGGAAGATGTGCAGAAGACAGCGTTCCGGACTCGATACGGGCATTATGAGTTCTTAGTGATGCCGTTCGGTGTGACGAACGCCCCGGCCGTCTTCATGAGTCTGATGAACAGAGTGTTTCAGCCGTATCTTGATCAGTTCGTCATCGTGTTTATTGACAACATTCTTATCTACTCCCGGAGTGAGGAAGATCATGTAAAACACTTGAGGACAGTGCTTCAGATTCTTAGAGAGCATCAGTTGTATGCTAAGCTCAGTAAGTGCGAGTTTTGGCTGAGCAGTGTAGTGTTTCTGGGGCATGTCATTTCGAGCAGCGGGATATCAGTGGACCCCAATAAGATTGAGGCTGTGATGGAGTGGGCTGCCCCCACTTCTGTGCCTGAGATCCGGAGTTTTCTTGGTTTGGCCGGGTATTATCGGCGCTTTGTTGAGGGCTTTTCGAAGATTGCCAAGCCGTTGACTCAGTTGACTCAGAAGGGTGTGCCTTTCTTTTGGTCAGAAGCTTGTGAGGAGAGCTTCCAGGAGTTAAAGCACCGGTTGACGACGGCGCCAGTGTTAGTGATCCCGACGGAGAACTCCAGATTCGTTCTGTATACCGATGCATCACTGCAGGGCCTTGGATGTGTTCTGATGCAAGATAAGCATGTGGTAGCTTATGCATCGAGGCAGTTGAAGCCGCATGAGACCAGATATCCAGTTCATGACTTGGAATTGGCGGCTATCATCTTCGCCCTGAAGATCTGGAGGCACTACTTATATGGCACTTCATTCACCATATACACGGATCACAAGAGCCTCAAGTTTCTATTCACTCAGGCGGAGCTGAACATGAGACAGAGGAGATGGATGGACCTACTCAAGGACTATGATTGCGAGATAGAGTACCATCCGGGGAAGGCCAATTTGACAGCAGACGCTTTGAGCCGGAAAGTGAGGAATTCTGCTGAGTGTATGTCTCTACCTTATTAGCTGAGCCAGATATTTATGAGAACATCAGGAGAGCTCAGAGATCAGATGCTGAGGTTCAGAGATGGTTGTCTATAGTGCATCTTGGTCAGCCGACGAAGTTCAGAGTGGCCGACGACGGATCTTTGAGATTGGGTAACCGCTGGGTAGTTCCGAGTACGCCGAAGTTGTGTAAGGGGATCTTGGAGCGAGCTCACAGTAGTAGACTTAGCATCCACCCAGGCGGGAAGAAGATGTACAGAGATCTGCGTGGTCAGTTTTGGTGGAAGAGAATGAAGTCCGATGTCGTCGCTTTTGTGAAGAGGTGTCTGATCTGCCAGCAGGTTAAGGCAGAGAGGCAGAGACCTGGCGGCGAATTGAGATGCTTGGAGATACCGAAGTGGAAGTGGGAGCACATTTCCATGGACTTCGTGACTCATTTGCCGAGGAGTGCTTCAGGCTTCGATGCTATTTGGGTGATTGTGGACAGATTGACCAAGGTAGCCCACTTTATCCCCTATAGCATGACATTTACATTTTTGAGGATGGCGCAGTTGTATGTTAGAGATGTGGTGAGATTGCATGGGATCCCCGTTTCCATTGTGTCAGATCGAGATCCGCGATTCACATCTCATTTTTGGGAAGGCCTTCAGCCAGCCTTGGGAACTGAGGTCAGATTGAGTACTGCTTATCATCCTCAGACGGATGGCCAGACCGAGCGCACTATTCAGACGCTCGAGGACATGTTAAGAGCTTGTGTATTGGAGTTCGATGCCTCTTGGCAGGATTCGGTGCCTTTGGTAGAGTTTTCGTATAACAATAGCTACCAGGCGAGTATTCAGATGGCTCCGTTTGAAGCTCTTTATGGCAGACGATGTAGATCACCCTTGTGTTGGGATGATTTGGACAGTAGATCAGTCGGAGGAACTGAGTTGATCCGGGAAATGGAAGAGAAGATAAAGACTATAAGGCAGAAAATGAAAGCAGCCCAAGACAGACAGGCAGCTTATGCAAATAAACGGCGGAGACCGTTAGAGTTTCAGTTGGGAGATAAGGTCTTTTTGAAGATCTCGCCTTTCAGAGGCGTTGTGCGGTTTGGGATGCGCGGGAAACTGTCTCCGAGGTTTGTGGGACCGTACGAGATTTTGCAGCGCATTGGCACATTGGCTTACCGACTGGCTTTGCCGCCTTCTTTATCTGGGATACATGATGTGTTTCATGTATCGATGCTGCGAAAGTATGAGCCGGATCCGTCTCACGTGTTACAGCCTTCCGAAGTTCAGTTAGAGTCAGATATATCTTATGTGGAACGGCCTGTTAGAATTCTGGACAGAGCAGACCGTAGACTTCGGAACAAAGTGATATCGATGATCAAAGTTCAGTGGGATCGCAGGGGTGTCGAGGAGGCTACGTGGGAGACGGAGCAGCATATGGTGCAGCACTACCCGGAACTATTCTCTGGTATGAGTTTATGTTTAGTTTCTGTTGGGGTAAGTGCATGTGATTTCGAGGACGAAATCCTATAAGTAGGGGAGTATTGTGACATCCCCGAAATGGTAAATTGCTATTTGGCTTTAATTGTGTTTACATGATTAATTATGTGGTAATTGATTATGTTTTGGGATTTATTTACCTTATGTGGAAATGCATGGTCATGTGGATAGGGTGACCCGGGGTTGCATTTCAGGGTGCATGTGGTGCATGTTGGGTAAATTTATTGGAAGCATGATTATTTGCATTGGTTAGCAATTTATGGGAAATCATGCTTTAATTTTGTAAGGTTTTATTTGAGTTTGGTTTGGTTTTGAAGGGTTTAAAATGGGTTTGTGTTGGGTGTTGTGATTTTGGTAGTGTTTTGGTTGGATGTTGTTTATTTGAGTTTGTTATGATGTTTATGGGTGGTTTTGAGTTGTTGGGTTTGATTAATGTTGGTGTATGTGGGTGTGTATGAGATGGGGTTGAAGATGGGTGAATAGTGCCCAAACCCCGCATGCCCACAGCTCGGCGATCGATCGGCGTTTTTCTCGCGATCGATCGCGAGCAGCAGGGCTGAGGCAGTAAGCCTCAGCGATCGATCGCGAGCTTGGCGCGATCGATCGGCGAGGCCGCGATCGATCGGCGCTAGCTTCGCGATCGATCGCGGATTATGCAATTTTGTTGGGCGAGGCAGTGTGATCTCGCGATCGATCGGGGCTTGATGGCGATCGATCGCGAGATGCCAAAAATGATGTTTTTGGTTATTTTTGTGGGATTTTTGGTATTGGACTATTATTGGGTTCTAATATTGGTATTTGTGAATATGTAGAACCAACCCAGGTGGCAACGCAGCCAAGGAATTGAGGTCCAACCACATTCCACATTTTAGAAAGGTACGTAGTGGACGTACGGGCACCCAACGGTAACATGTATTTTATATACTCATTGTTTATGCATTGTGGATGCGAGTATATATGTGGTATTGCATTGTGGATGCATATGCATGTTGATTTATGCCATATGAGGTATTGCATTGTGGATGCATATACATGGTAATTTATGCATATTGATGTTAGATGCATATTATGATTATTGGATGCACATCCCATGAGTCGTGGTCATCCTTTGATGATTTTAATGCTTGCCGCTTTTTGTATTGGTTCCGCTAAATGTGAAGCGAGGGGTGGGAGCGCCGCATGTCACATTTGAGCGTGGTTGTCATATGGGGCGAGGAAAGGGTATTTGCCGCTCTCTGTGAAGCGAGGGGTGGGAGCGCCGCATGTCCATTGTAGCGAGGTTATCCTATGCCGCCCATATGAATATAAGCGAGGGGCATTAAAATACACTGTGATGGACAGACTAGGGAATGGTGACCAATATGTGGTACAGTTGAGATGGTATATGATGTCATGACATGTTTTGGCCATTAAAAATAATCTATTGATTATACTCATGTGTTCTGGTACAGGGACAACCAAACGGGAAGCGTTTGAAATGCACGGGACGCTTTATCTTCATATTGTGTTGAATATGAATGATTATTATTGCTCATGTTTGGGGGTTGTCCTTGTAGGTACCTTTTTGGCATGATAGATGGGCTTGAACGGGTTGAGACAGTGAGCTTCACGAGCATCTTTGGTAGATGAAAGGACAGGATTCTTTTGTATAGTGCCTACTCTAGGAGTAGCGTAAAACTATAGTTGAACATTCATTGATTGGAATGTAATTAATCCTTTTGGTAGTCCTTATTTTGGCATGTAAAGGCTTAAGCTCATAGACTCAACATGTTTATTCTACTCTGATCATTTATTTAGCTCTATTATGCCTTTATTCCGCACTTAAGGACTAGGGTCCTTACAGTATTAGAGACATCTTAGGGTTCTGGTTATTATGTGAGCTCAATAAAATTACAGGCCAAAATAAAACTTCAACAGTTAGTTAATTACATTCCCAATCATGAATGTTAAAGCGATAGCATTGTACTACTTCTAGAGTAGAGACTATCCAAAAATTTCCTGTATTCTATTTTCTTTTATGCCTCCATCAGCTCACAGTTCAACCCGACCCTTAGCCCCCTTGGTCCAAAAGCGTACCTACAGGAACAACTCACCATGAGCATATATATATATCACCACTTAACACAATTCAACTTAATAAAATAATTAAGCGTATGAGACGATTAATAGATATGCTCCTCAATTACCACATTAGCACATTTCATTGTCGTTCCTGTTTCACAAACTTATGCACAAAATCATTAGTTCACGATATAATGATCGATAACGCGTTTCCAATTATAACCACAATATTTCACATTAACCACTAGAATTGTGACTGTTCCGGTCCCAATACAACAGCGGAATTTTAGGACCCCTCGCTTCGACATATAGCGGCATCATATGATATCCCTCGCTTCGACAATGACAGCAGCATGTTACTTCACTTAGACATGACAGCGGCAAATATCATACTACCATCGCTTCATATGACAGCGGCAAGTACCTCCCTCGCTCGGAGATAAAGGCTACCGGAACATTCATCAATTCTACCACAATAATCAAACACAATTGATTCCAATATCATGATATAACACTATCATTTCACATATTCCATCACATATAAGGACACACTATTCACAATATACATCATCAAAGTTGTAACACGTTTTACCATCCGATGCTCGTACGTCTCACTACGTACCTTAATTTCAAAAGTGGAGAAGTTGAAGAACTTTATCTCCTCGATGTTGTTAGCACCTGGGATGGTTCTACATAATGATACAAATCAATATTAGAAGCCAATATACGAATCATTACCAAAAGGTTCACAAAACATAACAATTTTGCATTCTGGCCAGCGGCGATCGATCGCTATTTCTGAAGCGATCGATCGCGAGCCTCACCGATCGATCGCTTCAGAATAGCGATCGATCGCCACACGCTACTGGTTTGAGGCGATCGATCGCCAAAACCAGCGATCGATCACTCCTCGTTTGAAAATGCTACTGGCAACATGCGATCGATCGCCTACTTCGGGGCGATCGATCGCCGAGCCCAGAAACTTGAAAAATCACCTATTTGTTGCCCAAACTCGAACCAACACAAACCCAACTCAAACTCACAACATCCAACTACCAAAATGTAGGGTCTTCCTACCTTAACATCATATTAATAGCGTATTATGAACTAAACATGTATTAGAGACACCTTAGAGTTCCAGTTGTTATGTGAGCTCAATGTAATTACAGGACAAAATGAAACTTCAATAGTTAGTTAATTACATTCTCCAAAATGAATGTTAAGGCTAACAAAAATCCTGTATCTATCTTCTTATGCTCCTTAGCTCACCATCTCAACCCGACCCTTAGTCTCGATCCAAAAGTGTACCTACAGGAACAACCCATCGTGATCATGTACATCGTTACTTAACATCATGAGTTACTGGCATAGAAATAATGTATGGAAATAATTGATAACATATACTTCCTGTTTAATAGTACTATCCTTCCTTGGTTGTCCCTGTGTCATAATTACGCATATCATCATTAGTTCAAGGCATGAATGATTAACATCATATTTCGTATATAAGCTCACAACAATCCATGTTAATTAGAAATGGGACTATCCAGGTTCTATTATGACAGCGGCACAATTGGCCCCCTCGCTCGACATAACTCATCGTATGATACCCATCGCTACGCCTTGATAGCGGATGTATCTCTTATCCAGCGGATGATACCCATCGCTACACCTTGATAGCGGATGTACCCCATCGCTCAGCGGATGATACCCATCGCTACACCTTGATAGCGGATGTACCCCATCGCTCAGTTATGTGAGCGGCAAGACCTTCCTCGCTTGCCCATAATAGTCACCGGACATTCAACCATTCTAAGTAGCATAGTTAAACATGCGTCATCATCTTATAAGCATCATCATTTCAAACATCATCATCTTATCATAATTGTCATCATAACATCATAATCATAAACTTATTCTTCATAATCATCATAATCATCACCATAAATACTTATGCAATTAATGCAAAGTCATAGTTTAGGAATATGTTACAGTTTGATGCCCGTACGTTTCTTACGTACCTTTTCAAAATGTGGTGAAATCGTAGTACTTTATCTTCTTGAAGTCGTGGGTCCTTGGGATGGTTCTACACAACCATACAATTCAATATTAGAAGCTAATCATAGTCCAATATTCAAAAATCCCACAAAAAATCAAAATACCCATTTTTTACATCTCGCGATCGATCGCCGCCCAGGCGCGATCGATCGCGAGAGCACACTGGACGGGGGTGAAATTTTTCCTTCTTCGGCGATCGATCGCCATACTTGGCGCGATCGATCGCCATCGTCACCGATCGATCGCCCAAGAGTGGCGATCGATCGCCAAAGGCTTCTGGAGCCTAATGCATGCTCGCGATCGATCGCCAAAAACGGGCGATCGATCGCCAGCCTCTGTACCACGAAAAACTCCATTTTTTGCACATTTAAACCTCACCAACCTCAACCCTCATTTATACCAACAACTCATAAACATTAAAACACTCAAAACCTTCAACACACAACATAAAACCACTAAAAATCCAACATCCCACCAAGAATCACACTAACCCAAACAAACCCATTTTAAAACCCTTCCAAAACTCAATCAACACTTCAAGAACATCAATAAGTGATATATAAACATCATAGGCACTAAATCTTACCAAGAAGTGCAAGAACAAAGCTTTTACAAGGATTTCTTCCCACCTTTTGGTCAAAAATCGAAAATAAGGAGAAGAGGGTTTTGGGAAAGTGATTTTGGGGATTTGAGTGTAAAAGTGAGGTGAGGTAAAAGTGGTGGGTTAAGTCTTTCAATTCTTACATTTAACTTGTACCCCAATAATAACATGATGTATATAAAATACATCAACATGATAAGCATTTACAAAATGCAACCAACTTCATTAAACCCATATCATCCTCATAATTAAAATTAACATCCTTAAATCATGTTACTTCTTCATTTCCCACACATATCTTAATCATCGTAATAAATCATCATATAAGCATAATTAATATTCAGATTGCCATCAATTAATTTCGGGGCATCACATTACTCCCCTACTTATAAGATTTCGTCCTCGAAATCACATGCACTTACCCAAAAAGAAACTAAACATAAATCATACCAGAAAATAATTCCGGGTAGTGCTGCACCATATGCCGTTCCGTCTCCCACGTAGCCTCCTCGACACCCCGGCGATCCCACTGGACTTTGACCATCGGTATAATCTTACTTCGTAGCCTGCGATCTTCACGATCCAGAATTCTAACCGGTCGTTCAACATAGGACACATCTGAACTCAACTGAACCTCTGAAGGTTGCAATACATGAGACGGATCGGGTCATACTTTCTCAACATGGAAATATGAAAGACATCATGAATGCCGAATAAGGACGGTGGTAGCGCCAAACGGTAGGCCAAGGTACCAATGCCCTGCAATATTTCATACGGCCCCACATACCTCGGAGATAACTTTCCCCGCATACCAAAACGGACCACACCCCTGAAGGGTGAGATTTTCAAGAAAACCTTATCTCCTACTTGGAATTCTAGCGGTCGTCGCCGCTTATTTGCATAGGCCGCTTGCCTATCTTGGGCCGCTTTCATCTTTAAGCGTATGGTCTTGATCTTTTCTTCCATATCTTTAATCATATCCGGTCCTCCGACCGCTTTACTAGTCAAGTCCTCCCAATACAGCGGCGATCTACATCGTCGTCCATAAAGAGCTTCAAAAGGAGCCATTTGAATGCTCGCCTAATAGCTGTTGTTATAGGAGAACTCCACCAGTGGTACTGAATCCTGCCACGGAGACTCTAAAACGCATGCCCTTAACATATCCTCGAGCGTCTGTATGGTACGCTCTGTCTGACCGTCTGTCTGAGGGTGATAGGCTGTACTCAGTCTTACCTCCGTGCCCAAAGCTGTCTGGAGACCCTCCCAGAAATGTGAAGTGAACCTCGGGTCCCTGTCAGACACTATCGAGACTGGAATGCCATGCAATCTCACTACATCCCGCACATATAGTTGGGCCATCTTCAAATATGTGAAAGTCATATTGTAAGGGATGAAATGGGCTACCTTCGTCAGCCTATCCACGATTACCCAGATCGCATCGAATCCAGAGGCCGACCTTGGCAAGTGGGTCACGAAGTCCATAGATATATGCTCCCACTTCCATTTAGGTACCTCTAAGCTCTTCAACTCACCCCCAGGCCTCTGTCTTTCTGCCTTTACCTGCTGGCAGATTAGACACCTCTTAACAAAAGCAATTACTTCACGCTTCATGCGTCTCCACCAAAATTGACTACATAGGTCCTTGTACATCTTTCTTCCTCCTGGGTGGATACTGAACCGGCTACTGCGGGCACGGTGCAAGATTCCTTGGCGTAATTCTGGTGTCTTTGGTACCACCCAACGGTTGCCTAGTCTCAATGAACCATCCTCAGCAACTCGGAACTTTGATGGTTACCCTTGGAGCACTATTGATGACCATCTCTGAATTTCATTATCCAAACTCTGAGCTTTCCTAATAGCCTCAAATATATCTGGCTCAGCCAATAAGGTCGACACTCGCACCGGCGAGGTGTCCACATCAAAATCATAGCCCAGATGGCAATAAGAAGTCATCATAGCTGATAAGCTCATAGTATCCTCAGCGGTGCTCTTCACTTTTCGACTTAAGGCATCTGCTATCATGTTTGCTTTACCCGGATGATACTCTATTTCACAATCATAATCCTTGAGTAAGTCCATCCATCTTCTTTGCCTCATATTCAGTTCTGCTTGGGTGAATAAGAATTTCAAGCTCTTGTGGTCTGTAAAGATGGTAAACGTCGTACCATAGAGATAATGACGCCAAATCTTCAAGGCAAAAATGATGGCCGCCAGCTCCAGATCATGGACTGGGTATCTGGTCTCATGGGGCTTCAACTGCCTCGAAGCATAAGCTACCACGTGCTTATCTTGCATCAACACACAACCCAAACCTTGCAATGATGCATCCGTGTACAAGGTAAACTTCTTATTCTCAGAAGGGATCACCAATACTGGTGCTGTCGTCAAACGACGCTTCAATTCTTGGAAGCTTTCCTCACAAGCTTCGGACCAAAAGAACGGCACTCCTTTCTGAGTTAGCTGTGTCAATGGCTTAGCAATCTTAGAGAATCCTTCGACGAAACGTCGGTAATAACCTGCTAAACCAAGGAAGCTCCGTATCTCGGGCACAGAAGTGGGTGCAGCCCACTCCATAACAGCTTCAATCTTTCTGGGATCCACAGATATCCCACTGCTAGTAATAACGTGGCCCAAGAATACCACACTGTCCAACCAAAACTCGCACTTGCTAAGCTTTGCATATAATTGATGATCTCTAAGGATCTGAAGTACTGTCCTCAAGTGCTCAACATGTTCTTCTTCAGTCCGGGAGTAAATAAGTATATCATCAATGAAGACTATGACGAACTGGTCCAAATATGGCTGGAATACACTGTTCATTAAACTCATGAAAACAGCTGGGGCATTCGTCACCCCAAAGGGCATAACTAAGAATTCATAGTGCCCATATCTGGTCCTGAAAGCTGTCTTCTGCACATCATCCTCCCTTACCCGAATCTGATGGTTCAGATCGATCTTACTGTAGAGTCTCGTACCCTGCACTGATCAAATAAATCATCGATCCTCGGAAGTGGATAGTTGTTCTTTACTGTGGCTTTGTTCAGTTGTCTGTAATCGATGCACAAACGCATCGAGCCGTCTTTCTTCTTGACAAACAAAACTGGTGCACCCCAGGGCGATACGCTAGGTCGTATATAGCCCTTGTCAAGGAGTTCTTGCAACTGAACCTTTAACTCCTTTAGCTCTGTTGGTGCCATTCTGTACGGGGCACGAGAAATGGCTGACGTCCCCGGTAGTAATTCGATTCCAAACTCGACCTCTCTCGCCGGTGGGAATCCAGGAATCTCTTCAGGAAATACATCAGGAAATTCCGCCACCACGGGCACATCTTCAACCTTTAGCTCTTCCTTCTTTCCAGAAATATCAACGACATAAATAAGATATCCTGTATGGCCTTGTTCCAATAATTGTGTCATCTTGACCGCGGATATCAACAGAATCCTTGAACGAGAACCATCCCCATAGAACGTCCATGGAACTCCCATATCAGATTTGAACCGCACTGTCCTCTGCCTGCAGTTCACAACTGCCTGATACCTGTTCAGAACATCAATGCCCAGAATGCAGTCAAAGTCTGACATTCCCAGAACAATCAAATCTGACCTTAGTTCTTTATCCTCAAAATAAATGAGGCCATCGTAGACGATCCGATCAGTAATCATACTTCTTCCAGCGGGGGTCGAGACTATAAGAGGCGTGGGCGACGGAGAAGTGCATATGTGGTGCCTTTCCATAAAACTTGTCGACACAAAAGAGTGTGACGCACCTGTGTCGATCAATATAAAAGCAGGGTGCGTAAATAAAAGACACGTACCCGCTATAGCCTCCTCCGGAGCCGCTGTACCCTGCTCCCTTGTCAATGCATACACCTGCCTTGAGGTGGCCCCGTAGGCTGACTTCCAAACTGCCTCGGTACATATGGGGGTCTGTTCTGTGCTGTCCTGACCGCAGACCTCTCAGTAGAGTTCTGCTGCCTTCCCCTGTTGGGACACTGTCGAGCAAAGTGGCCTCTCTCGCCACAAACATAACATCCCACACAATTCTTCGTCAGATGTGGTTGCCCACAAAGAGAGCATTGAACCTCCCCAACACTACCTCATCGAGACTGTCCTCCTCTTGGTGGGGCGTCATTCCTGCGGTTTCCTCTCCATCGGTTATCGGGCCTCCTACCACTGAATCTTGACGCAGAAGTGTTCCCCCCAGACTTGAACCGATCACCCCTGGGCCTTAAATTGTCGGGAGTAGATCTCTGAGGGGGTGCTGGAGGTGGTACAACATCACGGTATGCACCTACCCCCAGTTCGGCTAACTCAGCCCGTGTAAGTGCATCGTCAAAGCAGGTAGGGCCATATGTAATCACCCTATCATAGTGTTCTGGCCTCAAGCCCTTCATAAAGTTCCTCATTTTTGCTTGAGTGTCGGCGGCGATATGAGGTACATATCTGAGTAGAGAACAGTAGTGGAGGGCATAATCTGACACCGGCATGGTACCTTGCTTCAACTTATTAAACTCATCCTCTTTAGCTTGACGTGCAGCCGCTGAAAAGTATCGGGCCAGGAATCTAGTTCTAAACAGCTTCCAGTTTACCTCTTGACCCTGTGCTTCCTGTTCAATCAAGGTGGTCCTCCACCACATCAGTGCTTTCTTGGCTAATTGGAACTCTGCTAGCCTTATCCATGCCGTCTTTGCACACGGGGCTGCCACAAATATTTGTTCTATCCTTTCTAGCCATTCCTCGGCTTGCTCCCCTGTTTCAGTCCCTTCAAAAGTCGGGGGCCGATACGCTAGAAACTGAGTCAAACTCAACTCTCCCGGCAATAACTGTTGCTCGGACGGCTCTTCGCCTAAGGCTGGCGGGGGTAGGGGATTCGTGCGCCCCGCACTAGCGTTCACACTTACCGCATCACCAATGTCGATATTTGCTGCCATACTGCAACACAAGGGTTAACAACAAGATCCAAAAGCAGTTCATATAAACATCGTTAGAAAGCCATAACATGTTATCATAACACCCATATACTTCATGTGCAACATAATATGTCAAAAGTAAGCGCCTAGCCAACCTACTGCTAAGGCTACCCTTCACTCACCCCCGGGTTATCTAACCACAGCTCTGATACCACTAATGTAGGGTCTTCCTACCTTAACATCATATTAATAGCGTATTATGAACTAAACATGTATTAGAGACACCTTAGAGTTCCGGTTGTTATGTGAGCTCAATGTAATTACAGGCCAAAATGAAACTTCAATAGTTAGTTAATTACATTCTCCAAAATGAATGTTAAGGCTAACAAAAATCCTGTATCTATCTTCTTATGCTCCTTAGCTCACCATCTCAACCCGACCCTTAGTCTCGATCCAAAAGTGTACCTACAGGAACAACCCATCGTGAGCATGTACATCGTTACTTAACATCATGAGTTACTGGCATAGAAATAATGTATGGAAATAATTGATAACATATACTTCCTGTTTAATAGTACTATCCTTCCTTGGTTGTCCCTGTGTCATAATTACGCATATCATCATTAGTTCAAGGCATGAATGATTAACATCATATTTCGTATATAAGCTCACAACAATCCATGTTAATTAGAAATGGGACTATCCAGGTTCTATTATGACAGCGGCACAATTGGCCCCCTCGCTCGACATAACTCATCGTATGATACCCATCGCTACGCCTTGATAGCGGATGTATCTCTTATCCAGCGGATGATACCCATCGCTACACCTTGATAGCGGATGTACCCCATCGCTCAGCGGATGATACCCATCGCTACACCTTGATAGCGGATGTACCCCATCGCTCAGTTATGTGAGCGGCAAGACCTTCCTCGCTTGCCCATAATAGTCACCGGACATTCAACCATTCTAAGTAGCATAGTTAAACATGCGTCATCATCTTATAAGCATCATCATTTCAAACATCATCATCTTATCATAATTGTCATCATAACATCATAATCATAAACTTATTCTTCATAATCATCATAATCATCACCATAAATACTTATGCAATTAATGCAAAGTCATAGTTTAGGAATATGTTACCGTTTGATGCCCGTACGTTTCTTACGTACCTTTTCAAAATGTGGTGAAATCGTAGTACTTTATCTTCTTGAAGTCGTGGGTCCTTGGGATGGTTCTACACAACCATACAATTCAATATTAGAAGCTAATCATAGTCCAATATTCAAAAATCCCACAAAAAAATCAAAATACCCATTTTTTACATCTCGCGATCGATCGCCGCCCAGGCGCGATCGATCGCGAGAGCACACTGGACGGGGGTGAAATTTTTCCTTCTTCGGCGATCGATCGTCATACTTGGCGCGATCGATCGCCATCGTCACCGATCGATCGCCCAAGATTGGCGATCGATCGCCAAAGGCTTCTGGAGCCTAATGCATGCTCGCGATCGATCGCCAAAAACGGGCGATCGATCGCCAGCCTCTGTACCACGAAAAACTCCATTTTTGCACATTTAAACCTCACCACCTCAACCCTCATTTATACCAACAACTCATAAACATTAAAACACTCAAAACCTTCAACACACAACATAAAACCACTAAAAATCCAACATCCCACCAAGAATCACACTAACCCAATCAAACCCATTTTAAAACCCTTTTTAAAACCCTTCCAAAACTCAATCAACACTTCAAGAACATCAATAAGTGATATATAAACATCATAGGCACTAAATCTTACCAAGAAGTGCAAGAACAAAGCTTTTACAAGGATTTCTTCCCACCTTTAGGTCAAAAATCGAAAATAAGGGGAAGAGGGTTTTGGGAAAGTGATTTTGGGGATTTGAGTGTAAAAGTGAGGTGAGGTAAAAGTGGTGGGTTAAGTCTTTAATTCTTACATTTAACTTGTACCCCAATAATAACATGATGTATATAAAATACATCAACATGATAAGCATTTACAAAATGCAACCTACTTCATTAAACCCATATCATCCTCATAATTAAAATTAACATCCTTAAATCATGTTACTTCTTCATTTCCCACACATATCTTAATCATCTTAATAAATCATCATATAAGCATAATTAATATTCAGATTGCCATCAATTAATTTCGGGGCATCACACAAAATCTCAACTTTAACACCTCAAAACACCACCTCCAACCACATACAACATTATACAATAAAAATCCACCCTTAAACCCCAAAAATATGACACAAGAATGACCAATAACCAACAAAACTTTACTACATTGATAGCTTACCCCTGAGCTTCAAGATTTTTGCAAGGAATTACAAAAAGGGCTCTTTCTCAAAGTTTTCTCCTTCTCCTCTTGCCAATAAACGAAAATGGGGTTTTGGATAGGGTGAGGGATGGTAAGGAAGCAAATATGTGGTTGGAGTTAAAAGGAGATAAGTGGAGTTCTTTTAAATATAATAAACCAATGCAAGTTGTTAGCATAGTATGAAAAATTTGGCTAACATAACATTTTAGAACCCCTCTTTAAATATGCAATAAGACTCACATATAAATCATGCTCTACACAATTAATTATAAAAATCCACTCCAACAATTCATAATAGGAATCCAATATTCCAACATGTAACGGATGCATCCCAAAAAGTTCTACCGGGTCAAACCCACGTGACTAATTATTTTCAAATGATAATCAATACCAACACATAATTCAATTATCCACATAATTAAACATATGAACATAATTAATGTCTTAATTGCAATTAATCATTTCGGGGACATCACAATTATTGTACACGAATCTCACATTCGCTACATGTACCATCTGAGTACCACAAGTAACCCATGTCTGCATCATCACCCAATGTAAAAACACTGCATTAGCCATACTATCCACAGATCAAGAGCAAAGTATTACATTCCCATTCAGGCCATACATGTCGAACTGACAATGCAACCACAGATTGCAATATCAAGAATTGCCCCTGAACTAGATACAGTGATCAATAACCTGTATCTTCACTTCCATTTCCACATCATGTGTCAGCGGCCAGTCCATCATTAGGTCTGATACACAATCTCATGCAGGCTGACTTTGCACATGGAGCTGATACCAAGCTTTGCTTTTCACGCTCCAACCACTGTACAACTTACTCCTACGATTCGATATCGACCTACATACCATTCCCACGGAATCAGTGGAATAACTCCCGCAAAACATATCATGTTTCCCCTGCCAAATGATAGTACAGAAACCCGGTATACCAATCACGGGTACACCCACAACATCACTTATGCCACGCATAAGGATTCAGACCAAGTCATACTATCATCCTGCAAAACAAGGGTTAACAATAACACATACAAATACAAAGCATGTTCCCAGACACTATATCATAAGTATCACATGCCTTTAAGTGATTAGGTAACTCCCTAACTCACTTCCTCTACCCTTGTTCATCCCGTTCTCGAACCACTGCTCTGATACCACTAATGTGGGGTCCTCGTTACTTAATCCATTATGTATACATACGTGAGTCTGAATTAAGTAAAAACATGCACTGATTTGAAGTTTCTTACTAAGTAAGTTGTTACAACTTTATAAAACCCTACCATATATACATCATATGGAAGTCAAACAACTTAAATAAAAACAACTCCTAGGCAGTGGTTCAGTTCGCAGCGGAAAATGACTCACATCCCGTCCTCCCACGTCTATGAGTCCCTACAGAAACATTCACACAAAATGAGTATAGATAAACAACTATCTCAGTGCGATATCAAAACACAATATCAAAGATAAAGCAATAATAATCATATCCAATGTGAATGCTCTGTCTCATGCATCAATGACCGCTTATTTTTTTAACAAAAGATATTTCAAAGAATGGGTTGAAGCGATTCTACCGCAAGTGCACGGTGTCAAATTTTAGTATAGTGAAAATTTAGTAAAGGTTGTCGAATCCACAGGGACTAATGTATAAGTACCAAATAAGATCAATCAAATTATATTTAGCCTACGATTAAAGGAGTTTGATTAACTAAAACTAGATGAAACTAAAGAATAAAGATTAAACTAAAAACAAAGAATAAAATGGTTCCGGAAATGCGAAGGTAAGTCACTCGAGAAAATTACCAAACTCGTCGTTCAATTATATTATCTCTACTGATTCAACGGAATTCTCAAATTATCACTCAATTGATTTTAACGGTGAAAGGTTTTCACTATTATTCGATACACTCTCTCGAGCTGTAACGAAACTAACAATAAATTAGAATAAGTCACTCTCGTGCACCTATTTACTAATTCAAAGTTGCTTAAATCATCAAAACCTATTAACTCTAAATCTTTCGATTTCAAGTTCTCACGTATGCGATATCATCTCTCGATCTCAATCGTGACATACATCATAAATTAATGGAGCGTGTTACAACGTTATCTCTCGATCTCGGTTGTAACTCTCAAATTCAATCAAAGCTAGCTAGACTTTGATCTACACAAGCAATTAATCTATGAACAATAAAAATCAATACGCTCAAATACCAATGAATCAATAAATTAAACACAACGAACTAAAACTTCAATAATATAAACCAAATTCAATTCAAATCAAATACAGATGAGTTTTCTTGTCTCTCGACCTCAAAAACAACAAATGAAAATGAAAATCAAATAAACTAAAGTTCAGAAATACGATAAACGATGGATGAATCCGTGCGTTGCACCGTGATTTCTTCTCTTGTTCCTTCCTTGCACTCCGGAACGGATAGGCTCGACTTTGGACGAAGAACGGAGATTTGATCTCCTTCTTCCGGCGTTGGGCGGCGGCTAGGGCGGCTGCTCTTGACCTAAAAAGTCTGATATTCTCTGTAAAATTTCGTCCCCCTACTTGTGTAGAAGAGAATCCCCCTTAATAGCCCTCCAGAATCACGATAAAAAAGGAAAATAAAATCTTCAGATCTCGCGTCTCGATCGATCGAGAATTTCACCGATCGATCGGTGCACTGTTCACGCCAGCTTTTGGAACTTACTGCCTCGCTCGATCGATCGGGAATTTCCACCGATCGATCGAGAATTTGAAAATTTCAGCTCCGAGGTTACTGCCTTGCTCGATCGATCGATATTTCCACCGATCGATCGAGACTTCAAAAATTCCGACTCTCGCTTCTGGCTGGCTCGATCGATCGAGAATAAATCTCGATCGATCGAGATCTGAAGAAATCATCTTCTTCATTTTCTCATCTTTTATGCCTCGATTTCGCCCGTTATCTTCATATAAGCTCATTTCTTCCACTTCCGATCTAATTTCCTGAAACAAACGAATAAACACCAAAAAGCATAATATCATCCAGGAAAAAGTACGGAAAATGAGAAGAAATTACAGTTAAAATCACTCAAAATCTAAGCCTATCAACTCCCCCAAACTTAGACTTGATCGTCCTCGAGCAAGCAATAAACTCAAAGAGAAAAGTTAAACTCGATACTAAGCAAGAGTCATCCTTACAACATATGCAACAGCTCAGAAATCCTACTTACACAGCAATAGAATTCAATCAACATTTAACAAGAAGCATTTTCTCCTAAGTTAAACAATACATCACAACATCGGAACGTGCGTGTGTGCTATTGTCAAACATGAGTTACATATATATCTTTAAAATCAACATGTGCCATATTAACTCCTAGTCAAGATTACTTTGAATTACTCTACAAGTTTACTATCCAGCACTTCTCCACTAATGTAATTGTTCCCTAGACTTGGATCAAAAGGTCTTGAAAGCTTATAACGTTAGGCCTTTTGGTGTCGGCTTCAAAGAAAAGGTAGGGTGAATTCAAAGAAGAGAGTATAACAAAATCAGTTCAACTCTTTTTGAGCTTCTCTTCAACTTTTTACTAGCCTTGGCCACTTTGGGTCTTATTTTGAATTTTTCTTTTCAAGGCTTTTCTCTACATCTTTTCTTTTTTTTTTCTTTGCTCATTCTTTTGTTCCTTTTGAACTCATTTGCATATAACAATTCTGTGCAATGAATGAGATTCATTATACTCTCCTAGGGGTAGGTAAAATTTTTCTTTTAGGCTCAAACCAAGGTGGGTATAATGAGTTGCCAAGAATGTCGAATGGGGGTCTAATCATATGCATTGCATATACCATTCTTTTTCAATAAGGCTCAAAAGGGGACACTAATGAATAATATATAACAGGTAGGCTTGAAAGGCTCAAACGGTCCAAAGATCGCCTAAATCATCTCCAAGTCTAGTTCCTAATTATAAATTTCGCCTCAAAGTGCTTTCAACTAAACTGTAGAGTTCTCTAAGATACTCAAGACTCATCATAGTTAACACAAGTTTTCAATTTAATCAATACATACTTCACTCAATCATGACTCAATAAGTGCTCAAAGTATTCCTCCGTTTTGACATGTAGTTAACAAAGGATATATACAAACAAGTTAAACATTTTCATGACTCCTATCTAGATGAGGATTAATTTCATCATGTATTACCATTGTAATTCCAACTCAACAATTCTCAAGAATAACTCAATCCATAAAAAAAAATTTGTTGGTGATGCTCAAGGACGATTTAGTCTCAACATCATGCAGTTATGCAAGGTAGGGAAACAAAACAAGTAGCAAGATGTGCAAAAGCAAGATTATGTACAAATACTCAAAACCCCCCCAAACTTAGCATGTGAATTGCCCTCAATGAACAAGAAAAATAAATGCCAAGGCAAAGACACATACCATGATGACGATCGTCACTGATCATCATCCTCATCATGCTCCGGAGGGGGAACTGGGTAGTGGTGCTCCTCGCCCTGATATGGCGGAAATGGTGGGTACTCAGAAGGTGGAGGTGCATGCGGATGATAGGGTGCAAAGTGTGGCTCCGGCGGGAACTGGAATCCTGGAAAGCCCTGGGCCATGGCAGTGTTCCATGCACTCTGATAGTGCATGAACTCCATCTGTCTCTGAGCTACCTGCTCATGGTCCATCTGCAATGCTCTTTGCATGCTATGAATGTCCCGCTGCATGCTGTGAATGCTCTGCTGCTCCAGGCGAATGTTTTGGAGATCCCTATGAAGAGAATCCAAAGTAACTCGTGTATGCTCTGCAGCAGAGGATGATGCTCCAGCTTGTGTATTGTCCGAAGGTCTGCGTCGGTTTGTAGGATCGGCTACAATGATTGGTGTCTTCGGCGGGAGTAGCTCCTCGTCTTCCCCCCATGTCACTCCGTTCCTCTGACATAAAGCAGTGATTGTGGATGGAAACGGTAGTGCGGAGGTCGGTGGGCTACTTCCAATTTCAGCAATGTGATCAGCAATGATCTCGCCGAAGTCCACTTCCTTCCTTGAGAGGATGGCATAAACCAGGACCGCTCTATCTTTTGTCACCTCAGAAGTGTGGGTCGATGGCATGACCCGTGAGGCGACAAATGAAAACCATGCTTGGGCCTCTGGCTTCAAATTCTTCTTTAGAACCAACTGTGGCTCTGCTTTATCATTCCTCTGCCAATCCACTCCCGGCTTGCCAATGACTGTCAATACCTCATCGTAGTCAATCCTGCTACTCTTAAAAGATTGGTATGCACAGTTTTGAAGTAACGGCATCCGGTGAATATTGTTGATTGCGGCTCGATCCACCAACACATCCTTCCCTCGAACATAAACACTTACTTGGTGCCCTGGTCTAACAGCTCGAAGATTCGTGTAAAACTCCCTTACCAGTGGCACCACAGCATCAATCGGTGTCTGAATGAATTGAAACCATCCTTTTCGGCGTACTGTCCTAATGACAGGACACTCCAATTTATCCAAGCTCATTCCCCTCTCACGGCTCAGGGGTTTCTTATGGTAGATGGGGTATAACTCAGCAATCTTGGCATTTAGAAATTTCTGTTCATCATAAACTGGCTCAGAAACAGTGGCCTCTGCCTGCTTTTGCTTCTGGGAAGCTTCTGCCTGCTTTGACCTCTTTCTGGATGACATTCTCTTGCCAAATGATTCCCAACTAATACAATTCAATTCAACTAACACCCCACAACACTGTCAATCCGACACCCTTCAATACCACAAAACTTCCTCCAAATTTCAATCTTTCCTAACCCACTGCTACTACAATTCAAAACTTAGCACCAAAAGATAAAATCTTTGAGAATTAGAAACCAATTACCGCTTAAAAATCCGATCTTGTGAAAGTTTGGCACTTGGCTTGGAATTCTCCTTTTGATGCACTTCTACCCAATCGGCTTTGCAATTCTTCAAATCTGAAACGAAAATCTCATTAGGATGAATATTACTTCTTAGAGTTGAAGTAATTTGAAATTTGATGAACAAAATGATTGAGATTGGAAGAAGGGATTTGAAAGAGGCGCTAGGTTTTTGTTTTGGAGAGGAGAAAAATGAATTGGGGAAAGTGATGGATTGCTGCGTCTGCGCCTATATTTTTCAAAGTTTTCACTCGCTCGATCGATCGGAAAAATTCTCGATCGATCGAGCGAGGCAGTAGGCACAAAATCATTTTAAAAATTCGGGCGATCGATCGAGATTTACGCCGATCGATCGCCAGCAGCAGCAACCAAAATTTTTAAAATTTTTCTTTTTCTCAACATCTTTCTCTCGGATTGCTTCGCCTATAACCACTTGCTCTTGCTTTCACATCTGCATTAGAAAAGACACGAATTCATTCCCAGACACACTCAAAAACAAACAGACTAACAAAAACTCAACAAAACAAGAAATCAAAAACAAAACTCAAGGAAAGAAAGAACGGAAGTTCTTAATTTATAGTCCCAAGCTGGACTGTCACCTCCTTGTCTTCATCAATTTGATGGCTCCTTCGGATTCTTTACAGAATCACTCGGGAGCGTACCTTGCGTCCTCCCAGATATCAACGTGGCCAACTGCCCTATCTGCACCTCCAAATTTTGATTGATGCATCTTGATTCTGCATCCTCACCTCTGTTGATGAAATCAGCTTCGCCATCAATTCCTCCATACTCGGCTTTTGTGTAAACCCGGCCTGCGGTTGAGGGTTCAACACATTTTCTTGATTCGACCACCTCAAATTCGGGTGGTTCCTCCACGGTTGGTTGTAATTCGAGTAGGAATTATTGGGTGGCCTGTTACCTACAAAATTAACAGCTTCAACAGATTGGTTAAATTGACTACCTGCCTGGCACTCGATGCTAGGATGACCGCCTCCACACAGCTCACAGAAAATAGTTTGGGCCTGCATTGCTGCTGCTCCCATGCTGTCTATCTTCCGGTTCATGGCTTCTAATTGAGCCGAAAGAGCAGTGATCTCGTCCACTTGATGGACTCTCATTGGTTTCTGTGACGTGCTCCTCTCAGATTGCCACTGATAGCTGTTGCACGCCATTTCCTCCAACAAGCTATATGCTTCTTCCGGCATCTTTCTCATTATGGATCCCCCAGATGCTGCATCAATCATGGAACGGTTAGCAGAAAATAAACCGTTATAGAATGTTTGTACCTGCAGCCATATGGGTAGACCATGGTGTGGGCATCTCCTCAACAACTCCTTAAACCGATCCCACGCTTCGTATAAAGTTTCTAGGTCAAATTGCCCAAAAGTCGTGATATCGTTCCGCATCTTCGCCGTCTTGGAAGGGGGAAAGTACTTTGACAAAAACGCCTTTGTCATCCCCTCCCATGTTGTGATAGAACCTGCAGGTAAAGAATTCAACCAGGCTTTAGCTTTGTCTCGTAATGAAAAGGGAAAGAGCCTTAACCTGATGGCGTCGTCAGAGACGCCATTGTGTTTGAATGTATCACAAATCTCCAAAAAGTTGGAGATGTGATTGTTCGGATCATCTGTAGCTGCTCCCCCGAACATCACCGAGTGCTGAATCATTTGTATGATTGCCGGCTTGATCTCAAAATTGTTTGCTTGAATCGTCGGTCTTGTAATACTCGACAACGATCCATGAAATGCGGGTTGTGCAAAGTCCATCATCGATCTAGGATGCTGTGCTTCGTTATTGTCAGCCATTTCTCGAGCTTCTCGTAATCTTCTTAGTAACGTTCTCTCTATCTCTGGATCAAACGGCTCGAGAAAGGGTTCCTCTCTTCTATGCATGCACTAAAGAACTGCTTCCTGTACAAAATAGACAAAAGGAGGCAACAAAAATGCACAAAGTTATTCACAAAGATCAACAAAAGAATACAAAGATAATAAAAATGCAATAATAAAAGAATTGGCTAAATTACAATTAACTAATCTCGTATGATATTATACAGATTAGTCCCCGGCAACGGCGCCAAAAACTTGACCGCTTATTTTTTAACAAAAGATATTTCAAAGAATGGGTTGAAGCGATTCTACCGCAAGTGCACGGTGTCAAATTTTAGTACAGTGAATATTTAGTAAAGGTTGTCGAATCCACAGGGACTAATGTATAAGTACCAAATAAGATCAATCAAATTATATTTAGCCTACGATTAAAGGAGTTTGATTAACTAAAACTAGATGAAACTAAAGAATAAAGATTAAACTAAAAACAAAGAATAAAATGGTTCCGGAAATGCGAAGGTAAGTCACTCGAGAAAATTACCAAACTCGTCGTTCAATTATATTATCTCTACTGATTCAACGGAATTCTCAAATTATCACTCAATTGATTTTAACGGTGAAAGGTTTTCACTATTATTCGATACACTCTCTCGAGCTGTAACGAAACTAACAATAAATTAGAATAAGTCACTCTCGTGCACCTATTTACTAATTCAAAGTTGCTTAAATCATCAAAACCTATTAACTCTAAATCTTTCGATTTCAAGTTCTCACGTATGCGATATCATCTCTCGATCTCAATCGTGACATACATCATAAATTAATGGAGCGTGTTACAACGTTATCTCTCGATCTCGGTTGTAACTCTCAAATTCAATCAAAGCTAGCTAGACTTTGCTCTACACAAGCAATTAATCTATGAACAATAAAAATCAATACGCTCAAATACCACTGAATCAATAAATTAAACACAACGAACTAAAACTTCAATAATATAAACCAAATTCAATTCAAATCAAATACAGATGAGTTTTCTTGTCTCTCGACCTCAAAAACAACAAATGAAAATGAAAATCAAATAAACTAAAGTTCAGAAATACGATAAACGATGGATGAATCCGTGCGTTGCACCGTGATTTCTTCTCTTGTTCCTTCCTTGCACTCCGGAACGGATAGGCTCGACTTTGGACGAAGAACGGAGATTTGATCTCCTTCTTCCGGCGTTGGGCGGCGGCTAGGGCGGCTGCTCTTGACCTAAAAAGTCTGATATTCTCTGTAAAATTTCGTCCCCCTACTTGTGTAGAAGAGAATCCCCCTTAATAGCCCTCCAGAATCACGATAAAAAAGGAAAATAAAATCTTCAGATCTCGCGTCACGATCGATCGAGAATTTCACCGATCGATCGGTGCACTGTTCACGCCAGCTTTTGGAACTTACTGCCTCGCTCGATCGATCGGGAATTTCCACCGATCGATCGAGAATTTGAAAATTTCAGCTCCGAGGTTACTGCCTTGCTCGATCGATCGATATTTCCACCGATCGATCGCGACTTCAAAAATTCTGACTCTCGCTTCTGGCTGGCTCGATCGATCGAGAATAAATCTCGATCGATCGAGATCTGAAGAAATCATCTTCTTCATTTTCTCATCTTTTATGCCTCGATTTCGCCCGTTATCTTCATATAAGCTCATTTCTTCCACTTCCGATCTAATTTCCTGAAACAAACGAATAAACACCAAAAAGCATAATATCATCCAGGAAAAAGTACGGAAAATGAGAAGAAATTACAGTTAAAATCACTCAAAATCTAAGCCTATCAATCAACAAATGCAACTATGTCATGACATGTCTCATCACACATCCTATTATCACGAGACTAAGATGATATGTCCATTTCCGCTCAATATGTCAGTGAAATCATCTCACATATTCATATTAGCAACACATATCATTGTACCGTCCTCACATGATAATAGCCAGAGCATATACCCAAAAACCGGCGTATATCTCTCATACCATGTATATGTATCATACCCGAGCATATACCCAAACCAGGCGTATATCTCTAATGCTAACGTATATACCTCATCCATCTCAAATACATGATATCCATGAATTTACATGCATATGATACTACCAATCATATGATACCAACACACGACAATTCATATGATATCAATCGCATAACATCATCACACAATATCTATACTCCGTACGTCAACACGTACCTGTAGAGCGACACAAACGAGATAAATCAGTCGTCACTGGCTAATTGCCTCGTTGCCCCGTCCCCTGTGATGATGCTACAATAATATCACCAATAAACCATGTTATAAGAGGCTTCATAAACAATTGTGACAAAATATAACATTTTCAACAATCTGACCCTGGCTATCGATCTCATGGTTTAAGGCGATCGATTGCCTAAAGCTTTGGTCTTATGCGATCGATTTCATAATTTCACGCGATCGGTCGCCTCCCCTTTGAAAACCATTATGTCTCGAGGCGATCGATTGCCACTTTAAGCGATCGATCGGTTAATACACCGCCACTCTCATGTTTAGCCACAGGCGATCGATTGCCTCGAAGATAGCGATCGATCGCCTCCTCTGTTTTCAGAAAATTCATGGCGATTTTCTACTTCTTTTCTTGGTGTTTCTCCTACACCTCACTTTCAACCATTTAAACAGGTTTCATGCAATCACTAGTAACATAGAAACATGTTGCTCTCATCATACAACTCAATTCTTTGCATGATAACAAGTCTCAATTCAAAGCATACAAAATAGTAACCACATGCTTCAAGTTTCCATTCACTACTTCCATATACATCATATGTTATATAATTCTTACCAAGAATTGATGAAGTTACTGCACTTAACTTCCTAGCTTGAATACCAAGTAAATTCCAAGCACAAGAGGGAAAGAAGAAGCAAGGGATTGAAGAGGGTTTTGTAGAGATTTGTAGGTGAGATTTGGTGTGTTGTGAGTTGACAATCTGATTTTACTTATTTAATCAACTCTCCAAATGCAAACTCAAATAAAAGGCACATGCATATGAAATTCAATTCAAATGCCTACTAGTCCAAGTTGCTTGATATGTCACTACACTTGATTTAATTCAATCATTCCTATGCACTACATCTTGTGCATCATGTTTCTTTCCTTGTCATATATTGTGACATCCCCGAAATGGTTAATTGCTATTTGGCTTTAATTGTGTTTACATGATTAATTATGTGGTAATTGATTATGTTTTGGGATTTATTTACCTTATGGAAATGCATGGTCATGTGGATAGGGGTGACCCGGGATTGTATTTTAGGGTGCATGTGGTGCATGTTGGGTAAATATTATTGGAAGCATGATTATTTGCCTTGGTTAGCAATTTATTAGAAATCATGTGTTAATTGATGTTATGGTGCATTTTGAGTAAATGCTTTGAAAAATATCATGTTGGGGTGTTTTATACACCATGGAATTATTTTGGGTATCATTTTAATAAACTCACATTTTAATATCCAACCCCACTCTTTCAACCTCACTCTTACTTTACCAAAATCAAATCCACAAACCCTTCCACTCCCAATTTTCGAGCTCAAGCCTAGGGTTGAGGAGAAACCTTTCAAAAATCTTGATTTGTGGAGCATATTGGGTGATTTGAGGTCCCCAAGAGGTATGGGTACCTCATGCTTTAATTTTGTAAGGTTTTGTTTGAGTTTGGTTTGATTTTGAATGGTTTTGAAATGGGTTTGTGTTGGTGTTGTGGTTTTGGTTAAGGGTTAGATTTATACTTGTTTTGAAGTATGCTTTGATGGTTTATGTGGTTTAGATATTGTTGGGTTGCTTGGTTAAGTATTGGTATGGTTGGAAGAAATTTTGGGTGCAAAAATGGCAGAAAAACGCATGTCTGTGCGAGGCGATCGATCGCCTGAAAAGAGGCGACCGATCGCCAAGAGGCAGTAGACTTTTTACGTGTTAGGCGATCGATCGCCTAAAATGAGGCGACCGATCGCCGAGAGGCAGTAGGTTTTTCAAAGGAATGGCGATCGATCGCCATGTTTGGGGCGACCGATCGCCGCTGTGTAAATTTTGAGGCGATCGATCGCCTAGGGGAAGCGATCGATCGCCGCCTGTGGAATTTTGGAAAATGGTTTATTTTGTCAAATTTTTGGTATTTGGCTATTATTTGGCTTCTAATATGGGGTTGTGTGATTGTGTAGAACCATCCCAGGTAGCAACACAACCGAGGAATTGAAGCCGGACCAATTCCACTTTTGGAAAGGTACGTAGTGGACGTACGGGCACCCAACGGTAACATGTATTTTATATACTCATTGTTTATGCATTATGGATGCGAGTATATATGTGGTATTGCATTGTGGATGCATATACATGTTGATTTATGCCATATGTGGTATTGCATTGTGGATGCATATACATGGTAATTTATGCATATTGATGATAGATGCATATGATGATTATTGGATGCACATCCCATGAGTCGTGGTCATCCCTTGATGATTTTAATGCTTGCCGCTATTTGGTTTGGTTCCGCTAAATGTGAAGCGAGGGGTGGGAGCGCCGCATGTCACATTTGAGCGTGGTTATCATATGGGGCGAGGAAAGGGTATTTGCCGCTCAACGAGAGGCGAGGGGTGGGAGTCCCGCAGTCCGTTGAAGCGAGGTTATCCTATGCCGCTCATATGTAAATAAGCGAGGGGCATTAAAATACATTGTGATGGACAGACTAGGGATTGGGGATCAGTATTGGTTATTGATCAGTTGGTATATGTCATGACATGTTTTGGCCATTAAAAATAATCTGTTGATTATACTCATGAGTTATGGTACAGGGACAACCAAACGGGAAGCGTTTGAAATGCATGGAAAACAGGAAGTGTTTTATATTGATTATGCATTTACTCTTTATCTTCATATTGTGTTGAATATGAATGATTATTATTGCTCATGTTTGGGGGTTGTCCTTGTAGGTACCTTTTTGGCATGATAGCAAGCTTTGAACGGTTGAGGTGGTGAGCTTGTGAAGCATTCTTTTGAGGATTAAAGGACAGGATTATTTTGTCTAGTGTCTACTCTAGGAGTAGTGTAAAACTAGTTGATAGCATTCATTGATGAGGAATGTAATTAATCCATTTCTTTTTTGGAAGTCCTTATTATTATGGCATGTAATGCTTAAGCTCATAGACTCAACATGTTCTTTTCTCACTCTGATCATTATATTAGCTCTATTATGCCTTATTTTCCGCACTTAAGGATTAGGGTCCTTACATTAGTGGTATCAGAGCAGTGGTTAGAGAACCCGGGAATGAGTGAAGGGTAGCCTTAGCATGTTTGGCTAGGTGCTTACATTTGAAGCATGTTTATGCATGTGGTGCATATTGATGTATATTTGGTTATACTAACATGCTTATATCACTCCTGTTATCTAACGACATGATATATACATTGCTTTGGATTGTTGTTAACATTTGTGTTACAGCATGGCTGCTAACGAGGAAGTTGGCGACGTTGGTAGTGTGAATGCGAGTATTGGACAGGCTAATCCTCTACCTCCACCGGCTGTAGGAATGGAACCAGTGGTCCAGTTATTGCTACCGGGTGAGATTAGCTTGACTCAGTTTCTGTCTTATCATCCGCCCCGGTTTGAGGGGACAGAGTCCGGAGAAGAAGCTGAAGAGTGGCTGGAGAGACTTGAGCAGATCTTTGTATCGGCTCCTTGTGCTATTACTGCTTGGCTGAGGCTGGCGGAGTTCCAGTTGGCTAAGAAACCATTGATGTGGTGGAGGAGCACATTGATGGAGATGAGAGCACTAGGTGCTGTGATTGATTGGACGCTCTTCAGGACCAGGTTCTTGAACCGATACTTCTCCGCGGCAGCAAGACAGACAAAGGAGGATGAATTTACCAGTTTGAGGCAGGGGAACATGACAGTGGCGGACTATGCCACACGGTACTCTTCATTGCTGAGGTACGTTCCCCACATTGCCACCAGTGGGCACGCTAAGATGAGGAACTTTATGAAGGGATTGCGACCGGAGCTCTATGACCGGGTTATCACTAATAACCCAACTTCTTTTGATGACGCTCTCACAAGAGCGGAGCTTGCTGAGCTAGGAGTGGGAGCTTACGCTATGCCACCACCGGTACCGCAACAGAGGCAGACTAGTGACAGTTTGAGGCCTCGGGGTGAGCCATTTAAGCCCCGTGGTGCCTCTTCATCTTCGCGATATGGCGGAAAGAAACACTTTGGACAGAAGCAGGATAACAAGAAGGGTAATTGGTCGGCCAATAGAGGATCTTCACAAGGGGACAGGCCGGGAGAGCTGAGGTGCAACAATTGTGGAGGGCCACATTAGTCAAACAAGTGTCCTGCATGCTATATCTGTGGCAAGATGGGCCACATTTCTCGGTATTGCCCCACACGGGGAGGACAGTCAGAGTATCAGGGCAACATGCCGAGATTTGATGACCGGACGGTGCAGCAGAGGCAGCAGTTTGGGCCTCGACCATCGGGAGGTCAGACAGTAGGACCACCCCAAGGGCAGGTGTATGCACTGACCAGGGAGCAGGCCCAGGCAGCCCCAGAGGAGGTGATTGCCAGTACGTGTCATTTATTTACGTACCCTGCTTTTATTTTGATCGATACAGGTGCCTCCCATTCTTTTGTATCGGTGGGTTTTGTGGAAAGACACCATATGCGCACGTCTTCTTTACCCACGCCTCTCCTTGTCTCGACACCCACTGGAAGAAATGTCGTTGCGGATCAGTTTATGGCAGACTGCCTCATTTATTTTGAGGGCAACGAGTTGAGATCAGACTTGATTGTGCTGGGTATGTCAGACTTCGACTGCATCTTGGGTATTGATGTTCTGAACAGATATTAGGCAGTGGTAGATTGCCGGCAGAGGACAGTGAAGTTCAGACCTGAGTTGGGCAGTCAGTGTACTTTCTATGGCAACGGTTCTCGTGCGAAGATTCCGTTGATTTCAGCGATCAAGATGACTCAGTTGTTGGAACGTGGACACACGGGTTATCTCATTTATGCCGTGGACACGTCTGGGAAGAGTAAAGAACTCAGAGTTGAGGATGTACCAATAATGGCAGAGTTTGCTGAAGTATTTCCAGAAGAGATCCCAGGATTCCCACCGGCTAGGGAAGTCGAGTTTGGGATCGAGCTGTTGCCAGGGACATCCGCTATCTCTCGTGCACCTTATAGGATGGCACCGGCTGAGTTGACTCCTGGACAAGGGGTATATACGCCCGAGCGTGTCGCCATGGGGCGCACCAGTTCTCTTTGTGAAGAAGAAGGACGGTTCGATGCGGCTGTGCATCGATTACCGGCAGCTGAATAAGGCTACAGTGAAGAACAAGTATCCTCTCCCAAGGATTGACGACTTGTTCGATCAGTTGCAAGGTACCAGGGTGTATAGCAAGATTGATTTGAGGTCCGGGTATCATCAGACTCGGGTCAGAGAGGATGATGTGCAGAAGACAGCATTCCGGACACGATACGGGCATTATGAGTTCTTAGTGATGCCGTTCGGTGTGACGAATGCTCCAGCAGTCTTCATGAGTCTGATGAACAGAGTGTTTCAGCAGTATCTTGATCAGTTCGTCATCGTGTTTATTGACGACATTCTTATCTACTCCCGGAGCGAGGAAGATCATGTGAAACACTTGAGGACAGTGCTTCAGATTCTCAGAGAGCATCAGTTGTATGCTAAGCTCAGTAAGTGCGAGTTTTGGCTGAGCAGTGTAGTGTTTCTGAGGCATGTCATTTCGAGCAGCGGGATATCAGTGGACCCCAAGAAGATTGAGGCTGTGATGGAGTGGGCTGCCCCCACTTCTGTGCCTGAGATCCGAAGTTTTCTTGGTTTGGCCGGGTATTATCGGCGCTTTGTTGAGGGCTTTTCAAAGATTGCCAAGCCGCTGACTCAGTTGACTCAGAAGGGTGTGCCTTTCTTTTGGTCAGAAGCTTGTGAGGAGAGCTTCCAGGAGTTAAAGCACCGGTTGACGACGGCGCCAGTGTTAGTGATCCCGATGGAGAACTCCAGATTTGTTCTATATACTGATGCATCACTGCAGGGCCTTGGGTGTGTTCTGATGCAAGATAAGCATGTGGTAGCTTATGCATCGAGGCAGTTGAAGCCGCATGAGACCAGATATCCAGTTCATGACTTGGAATTGGCGGCTATCATCTTCGCCCTGAAGATCTGGAGGCATTACTTATATGGCACTTCATTCACCATATACACGGATCACAAGAGCCTCAAGTTTCTATTCACTCAGGCGGAGCTGAACATGAGACAGAGGAGATGGATGGACCTACTCAAGGACTATGACTGTGAGATAGAGTACCATCCCGGGAAAGCCAATTTGACAGCGGACGCCTTGAGCCGGAAAGTGAGGAGTTCTGCTGAGGACGTCATCCATTTGTCGGCTATGATGACCTCCTATTGCCATCTCGGCTATGATTTTGATATAGATGCATCACCAGTGTATGTCTCTACCTTATTAGCTGAGCCAGATATTTATGAGAGTATCCGGAGAGCTCAGAGGTCAGATGACGAGGTCCAGAGGTGGTTATCTTTAGTGCATCTTGGTCAGCCAACGAAGTTCAGAGTGGCCGATGACGGGTCTTTGAGATTGGGTGACCGATGGGTGGTTCCAAGTACGCCGGAGTTGCGTAAGGGGATCTTGGAGCGAGCTCACAGTAGCAGACTTAGCATCCACCCAGGCGGGAAAAAGATGTACAGAGATCTGCGTGGTCAGTTTTGGTGGAAAAGGATGAAATCAGATGTCGTCGCTTTTGTAAAGAGGTGTTTGATCTGCCAGCAGGTTAAGGCAGAGAGGCAGAGACCTGGCGGCGAGCTGAGAAGCTTGGAGATACCGAAGTGGAAATGGGAGCACATTTCCATGGACTTCGTGACTCATTTGCCGAGGAGTGCTTCAGGCTTCGATGCTATATGGGTGATTGTGGACAGATTAACTAAGGTAGCCCACTTTATCCCCTATAGCATGACTTTCACATTTGTGAGGATGGCGCAGTTGTATATTAGAGATGTGGTGAGATTGCATGGGATCCCCGTTTCCATAGTGTCAGATCGAGATCCGCGATTCACATCTCATTTCTGGGAAGGTCTTCAGTCAGCCTTGGGAACTGAAGTCCGATTGAGCACTGCTTATCATCCTCAGACGGATGGCCAGACTGAGCGCACTATTCAGACGCTCGAGGACATGTTAAGAGCTTGTGTTTTGGAGTTCGATGCCTCTTGGCAGGATTCAGTGCCTTTGGTAGAGTTTTCGTATAACAATAGCTACCAGGCGAGTTTTCAGATGGCTCCGTTTGAAGCTCTTTATGGCAGACGGTGTAGATCACCCTTATGTTGGGATGATTTGGACCGCAAATCGGTCGGAGGACCGGAGTTGATTCGGGAAATGGAAGAAAAGATAAGACAATAAGGCAGAAAATGAAAGCGGCTCAGGACAGACAGGCTGCTTATGCAAATAAACGGCGGAGACCGTTGGAATTTCAGTTGGGAGATAAGGTCTTTTTGAAGATCTCGCCTTTCAGAGGCGTTGTGCGATTTGGGATGCGCGGGAAACTGTCTCCGAGGTATGTTGGACCGTACGAGATTTTGCAGCGCATTGGCACTTTAGCTTACCGACTGGCCTTGCCGCCTTCTTTATCGGGTATACATGATGTGTTTCATGTATCTATGCTGCGGAAGTATGAGCCAGATCCGTCGCATGTGTTACAGCCTTCCGAAGTTCAGTTAGAATCCGATGTATCTTATGTGGAGCGGCCTGTTAGAATTCTGGACAGAGCAGACCGTAGACTTCGGAGTAAAGTTATACCTATGATCAAGGTTCAGTGGGATCGCAGGGGTGTCGAGGAGGCTACGTGGGAGACGGAGCAGCATATGGTGCAGCACTACCCGAACCTATTCTCTGGTATGTGTTTATGTTTAGTTTCCTTTTGGGGTAAGTGCATGTGATTTCGAGGACGAAATCTTATAAGTAGGGGAGTATTGTGACATCCCCGAAATGGTTAATTGCTTTGGCTTTAATTGTGTTTACATGATTAATTATGTGGTAATTGATTATGTTTTGGGATTTATTTACCTTATGGAAATGCATGGTCATGTGGATAGGGGTGACCCGGGATTGCATTTTAGGGTGCATGTGGTGCATGTTGGGTAAATATTATTGGAAGCATGATTATTTGCCTTGGTTAGCAATTTATTAGAAATCATGTGTTAATTGATGTTATGGTGCATTTTGAGTAAATGCTTTGAAAAATATCATGTTGGGGTGTTTTATACACCATGGAATTCTTTTGGGTATCATTTTAATAAACTCACATTTTAATATCCAACCCCACTCTTTCAACCTCACTCTTACTTTACCAAAATCAAATCCACAAACCCTTCCCCTCCCAATTTTCGAGCTCAAGCCTAGGGTTGAGGAGAAACCTTTCAAAAATCTTGATTTGTGGAGCATATTGGGTGATTTGAGGTCCCCAAGAGGTATGGGTACCTCATGCTTTAATTTTGTAAGGTTTTGTTTGAGTTTGGTTTGATTTTGAATGGTTTTGAAATGGGTTTGTGTTGGGTTGTTGTGGTTTTGGTTAAGGGTTAGATTTATACTTGTTTTGAAGTATGCTTTGATGGTTTATGTGGTTTAGATATTGTTGGGTTGCTTGGTTAAGTATTGGTATGGTTGGAAGAAATTTTGGGTGCAAAAATGGCAGAAAAACGCATGTCTGTGCGAGGCGATCGATCGCCTGAAAAGAGGCGACCGATCGCCAAGAGGCAGTAGACTTTTTACGTGTTAGGCGATCGATCGCCTAAAATGAGGCGACCGATCGCCGAGAGGCAGTAGGTTTTTCAAAGGAATGGCGATCGATCGCCATGTTTGGGGCGACCGATCGCCGCTGTGTAAATTTTGAGGCGATCGATCGCCTAGGGGAAGCGATCGATCACCGCCTGTGGAATTTTGGAAAATGGTTTATTTTGTCAAATTTTTGGTATTTGGCTATTATTTGGCTTCTAATATGGGGTTGTGTGATTGTGTAGAACCATCCCAGGTAGCAACACAACCGAGGAATTGAAGCCGGACCAATTCCACTTTTGGAAAGGTACGTAGTGGACGTACGGGCACCCAACGGTAACATGTATTTTATATACTCATTGTTTATGCATTATGGATGCGAGTATATATGTGGTATTGCATTGTGGATGCATATACATGTTGATTTATGCCATATGTGGTATTGCATTGTGGATGCATATACATGGTAATTTATGCATATTGATGATAGATGCATATGATGATTATTGGATGCACATCCCATGAGTCGTGGTCATCCCTTGATGATTTTAATGCTTGCCGCTATTTGGTTTGGTTCCGCTAAATGTGAAGCGAGGGGTGGGAGCGCCGCATGTCACATTTGAGCGTGGTTATCATATGGGGCGAGGAAAGGGTATTTGCCGCTCAACGAGAGGCGAGGGGTGGGAGTCCCGCAGTCCGTTGAAGCGAGGTTATCCTATGCCGCTCATATGTAAATAAGCGAGGGGCATTAAAATACATTGTGATGGACAGACTAGGGATTGGGGATCAGTATTGGTTATTGATCAGTTGGTATATGTCATGACATGTTTTGGCCATTAAAAATAATCTGTTGATTATACTCATGAGTTATGGTACAGGGACAACCAAGCGGGAAGCGTTTGAAATGCATGGAAAACAGGAAGTGTTTTATATTGATTATGCATTTACGCTTTATCTTCATATTGTGTTGAATATGAATGATTATTATTGCTCATGTTTGGGGGTTGTCCTTGTAGGTACCTTTTTGGCATGATAGCAAGCTTTGAACGGTTGAGGTGGTGAGCTTGTGAAGCATTCTTTTGAGGATTAAAGGACAGGATTATTTTGTCTAGTGTCTACTCTAGGAGTAGTGTAAAACTAGTTGATAGCATTCATTGATGAGGAATGTAATTAATCCATTTCTTTTTTGGAAGTCCTTATTATTATGGCATGTAATGCTTAAGCTCATAGACTCAACATGTTCTTTTCTCACTCTGATCATTATATTAGCTCTATTATGCCTTATTTTCCGCACTTAAGGATTAGGGTCCTTACATATATCTAATATTTATTTCATCTATGTGTTCATTAATCCTCGGTTCAACCCGAACCTGAGTCCACATCATACCGAAAGTAATCATATTAACGGTATAATCATATGACATGTGTATAAAGCAACTCAAGGCATTACAAACACATGGCATGAATTATTATATCGTATTATAATTTTATCTCTCGATCTCAATTATAATAAAATATCATTCAATGGGGATCAATCCTTCAAAAGCATTAAAAACAATAACACATGCTCATAGAAGATGTATGAATTCAATCAATCAAGAATATTAAAGGAAAAACAATGTTTAAGATATTTCTCAATCATCCAAAACACATTAAATCCAATAATAAATCGAAACAATAATAGTAAAGTAAAAGCAACCTCTCAAGTCGACTCCTTCGTTGATTCTCGATCCTTCCTCGCTTCTTTCTCGATCAGGCTTCTCGATTCTCTTGTTGGCTTGTTCCAATTCCTAGGATGAAGTGGTGATGGTGGATGAAGGTGATATGGAGTATGGAGGAGTGGAGGCTATTCCTAGGTTCAAAAGTCTTCTCCTTCTTGTTATTTTCGTGTATCGATATATAGGGATAAGAATCAAGGACTTCCCTCTTGGACCCAAACTCTATAAGGAATTTATTTTTCGGCAAATTCTTCCGGCCGATCGGTCAAGATTGAGGCTCGATCGATCGCCAATTTTCTGCCACCACCGATAGATCGCCAATTTTCTGCTACCACCGATCGATCGAGATGTTTTTTTTATTTTTTATTTTTATTTTCTTTTATTCTTTTCTCGTCTTTGACGTGTTCGCTCGGTTTGGTCCAATTTCATCATTTTTGGCTCATTTCCTCTACTTTTATGAATTTCAACATTGATTCCTGAAATATAGAAATATATACCAAAAACCGTAATATCATCCCGGAATCTACACGAAAATATATACATATCATAGCTTACATACACGTAATATTCAACCCTATCACTGTTAGGACTTCAAATCTCGACCACTTGAAAGTATATCGGTATATTTTGAGTTTATAAATTGAATTGGTCGAATTATTAGAGTTGCATTCGAATTTAAGGTTGACTTCTTGCTGTCAAAATGTAATATGCAGATTTCAGTGTGTATGTTGTCTGATATTTCGAGTTTTTAGCATAGTTTGGAATCGAATTTGATGTTCGTGCCTAAAGAAAATGGTATATCTACGAGTTAGCTTCAATTTGGCACTGGCCGCACTCAATTTGGAGTAGATAAGAAAGAGTTATGCTAATTTTACCAACATCTATGCAATCTGGGAACAATGTATTACGAATTTGATGTTAGTCTCTTCATAACCGTTGTAGATCTTTAAGTTACCTTTGATTTGATAGTAAGTTTAACTAAATTTGGAGTTAGTATGCATGAGATATGCTCAATATACCGTAAGGTGTACAATCTGGGAACTGCATGTAGGTGGGATGAACATGCAACGTGTTCCTCGTAAATCTGGGAAAAATGTAATGAATTAGGGGTTTTGGCCTGAATGAAAGTTGTAGTATATTAAGTTGGCTTTAATTAGCCGCCAAAATCACTCAATTTGGAGTTCACATGAAAATGTATGCTAGTTTTACGCAAAGGCGTCAAAGCTGAAAAAGAGTGCTTGTGATTTTTAAAACTGACGTATTTTGATACAAATGTGCCTTTAGATGAATTAACTAGCTTAAGTACGTAAAATATGAATTGTAGTATTATAAGTTATCTTGATTCTCTCACTAAAATCAGGTCATTTCAATGTCGTATGAATTAATTATGAACTTTCTACGAAAAGTGGTCAAGCTAGAACTTAGAGTTTTCCCCTATTTTGCATAGGTACTGTTTAGACCCACCTTGCCTTGTAAAATGAATGAATTTGGAAAAGTGTCAAACATATGAAATGTCATATTTTGAGTTAATTTCAAACTAAATTGGACCCATGTTATTTGATTAAGTTTTGAAAGAGCTGTGGATTTATTATTGGATGCATGTTTGCTGAAATTTAAAATAGGCCTTAAACATGATCTTTGGAATATTGATATTGATATTTGGATGATATTTGACCAGATTAATCATCCCGATGTCGATTTGAGCAAACACAAGTTATTGTTGTTTATTAACTCGGTTGAGGTACGTAGAAAACTGGTTCTATCACGATGTCTGATAAAGACATGTGATGTTCCCGAGTTATGATTTATATGTCTTTATTTGTTTCTTATGTGATTATATGACATATTGAGTGCATGATATGTGATTATATGATACATTGAGCTGCATTATACACGATACATTGAAATGCATTGACATTGGACATATTCTGTTGATCATAGTGATTCTTTGATACATGTATAATTTTCCTTGATATCTATGGTACGTGGTCGTGGGGATGATGAGCATATCGATGGTTTAGCTTGTGTAGTAACTGTAGCGACGACTGTGCCGACGTCGCCCAGACACGAGAGATGATGGACCACCGATGGCTCGACGGAGAGAGATGTCGTAGTGACTAGTGTGTTGACGCCCTAGCTCGAGCTTGATATTGTTGATGATGATTCCTTTGATGCCAAATATATCAGTATTTTGAGATTGTTACCCTGTACACGCATTGCATTCATGCACGACATGCATTTCATGGTACATTGTCATAATATTGTGATTTTATTTGGTTTCTCATTCTGGGGTTACTGACCCCGTTGTGGGGGCTATCATTTCTTTTAAATGGGCATGACATGTAACACAGGTGAAGAGATGTTAGATGCTCATGAGGAAGAATGTTGGAGTACCAGAGCTCAGTGAGATCGGGCTCAGGTTTGGCTTCGTTGAGTCATTGTCCCAGTATTTTAATAAAGAGTTTTAAACTATGTTTTATTTTACCGGGGTATGCCCCGAGTATTTGTATTTTGAGTATTACGTCACTATGAGACTTTATGTTTGATGCTTATGCGATGAACAATGTGTTTATTTTTAAACTAGAATTATATATTTTCAGTATTATTATACGTATCATCGAAAAAAAATTGGGCCACATTTTGGGAAAATTTAAACCTAAGCTTCCGATGTTTACGTAAAAAATAATCATTATGTGATAGCTAATGCATGATTAGGACTGTGCCCTCATATAACCTATCATTTTACCTTTAAAATCATCACCAATGTGATCTTTGGACCTTAACAATCTAGCACTTCTGATAATAGTTGGGCATCACCAGTCGTATGCCTCGAGTATCCCCACTATTCATGCACCAAACTGATTTCCTAATACGTTGGACCTTGGAGATCATTTCAGGATCCACACTTGTATTAGCCCTACTTGGCCTTGCCTTGTGTGTTCATAAATATGTGTGCATAAATAGGTCTGTGACCTTGACATATAAAATGTTGTCTTAGTTTGTTGTATTTCTCACTTAGCCTATATCTTTTCTGAATAGGCTTTGAATTTTAGTAACAGCTAGGTCTAACTTGCCTAGAAGTATATACAACGCAGCTATAACCATAGAGGACCAGCTCGAATTTATATATGACTTCGTTGTTTCAATGTATCCATGACATATATGCGAAGTTTTCTTCTGAAAGGATACTAGTTTATTGATTTGGCTTTCAGACTCTGAATGTTCATATATCATATTGTATCTAACAAAGTTCATCAATTTGAGTTTGCCTTTATCAGTGATAATTTAGTATTTGTCTCAGGTAAGCTGCTATCAATGTTACCAAATCCAGTCCAGTTTGTCTCCGGAGGGTTTCTGTAACTCTTGCCTGTAACTGTTGCATCTACTTTACTGAGACTAATGATTTGTTCCATACATTAAGCAGTTTAGATAATCTTAGATTTTCATAAATTATTTATCGTTATCTTCATGGACTATGTCACTCTCATTCATCAGCTTACTTAACTCAACCTTTAGACTATCACATTCATTCAACTAGGTACAACTGAGCTTACTGTCCTTGTATGTCAAGCTCTTGTGTTCGGCTTTGATTTCATTGAATGACTTGGAAATACATTTTGTACTCTTTTATCATGTCTTGTAGTGTGGCGATGAGATAAACTTGTGTAAATTAATCTGAGCTAAAGTAAAATACCTTGTCATCAGTTTGATCTAGCTCAGCACTGGCCATCAACCACTAGACTGGTTCATCCTCCCTCTCACTTGAGGAGGCGTTTAAGCTCTCTGATTCTAACTCATAATTAGCCCACTTGATCTTCTATTCTTCAGCAACAAGAACCTTCTGGTCCCTCTTCTTCCTCGAAGATCTCATCTCTAATTTCTTGTCATCCTTTGGCTTGGTGCAATCTGCTAATGAAGTGTCCTATGTTGCCATAGTTATAGCAAGCTTGATCATCATTAGCAGGATTTCTTCCTTGGCTTATATTTACGAGAGAAGTTGTAAAAATTTCTATGATTTTTTCTTCAGAAAATATATCACATTCTTACGTAGTTGTTCAGCAGCGTTCTCCATTGAAAGCTCAAATGAAGCAGCAAGTGCTCTAATTGGCTGAGAGGTTGATTACTCTTCTTCTCCTCGAGTTCCCAACTCGAACTCGTAAGCCTTCAAATCTACAAATAAATTATGTACCTCAGGTTGATTCAGATCTTTACATTCAAGCTTGGCATATTTTTAACATCTCAATCTCTACTAGTGCATGCATAACTTTCAAAGCAAGCTCTACCATAAGTTTTCCCATTGAGGTTAACTTAATAATAAGATTTGAGAAACATTCATCAAAATCATTGTTAGTTCCGGATTTTAAAGATGACAAAACAAATCAGACAGGATCGAGGGAAATCAGACTGACCAGATCGATCGTTTAAAACAGATCAAGCTGATATGGTATATCGTAAATCAGATCGGATCGATGGATATCAGCCTGACCAGATCGAAGCTTCAGATCGATCTCAACCATTATCAGATCAGAGCAGTCAAGGCTGAATAAGAATTGCTCTTCAGTCTGAATCATTAACGGCTATTTATTGAAGCATTTAATGTTGCAATTAATGCTGAAAAAGACCAAGGACTGAAGATTACCATAAAAGGTAAAAAGACAAAGAAGAGCTTACCTGACAGTCGCCGAAAGCATGAACCAGAATGGCAAGCACCTTAAAGAAGAAGACTGTAGCTTACTCAGAGTTTAAGCAGAGTCAAGAGTTGCACATGAAGGGAAATAATGTTGTTGGTACATGCAACTATATAAGGATGCAACAGAAGAGCTCAAGAAGGGGTCTGATCAATCGAAAAACGCAAAAGAAAGCAAAACAACACAAGCTTACAAGCTCAGACTTTCTCGAGCTGAAAATCTTCGTAAGCACAAGCATATTGTAATATTTGATCATCTTAGGATCATTGTGTGCATAGACTAAAGTCTATCTTTTGTATTCCGTACTAAGATAGAGAAGTGAGAATCAATTGTAACTGTCAGACAGAGTGTGTCTGAACAGATCGAGAGACTAGGAGTTTCAGTCTGGTAGTGAGGTAAATCCAGCTGAATCGGGTTTGTACAACAGGATGTTATAAATCAAAGTCTTCTAGTGGAATCCTTCCTTAATTGGAAGAAGGGGAGACGTAGAAGGATTACACCACCTTCGAACTTCCAGAAACATATTCTCTGTTTTATTATTCTGCATTCATTTTACTATTCAAGCCATCGAGCCGTTCTTACTAATCTAAGAACAGACCGTTCCGCACTAAAACTTTCAGTGGTCTGTTCTGTAGAAGAGTTGATTAAGAAACAGATTTCTTTCACTAATCCGAAAGAGATCACAAGGGATTAATTTTTAATAGGAGTATTCATCCCCCCCCCCCCCCCCCTCCTCTAAACACTCCGGACCGATCCTAACAAGTGGTATCAGAGCAGGTCGTCTTAATCATCACAAAGACACTTGAGCTGATGGCATCATTCAACAAAATTCCAACGTTCTCAAAAGAAGACTATGATGATTGGAGAATCAGAATGCAAGCTCATCTGGCAGCACAGGATGATGATATGTGGTTCATCATCACTGATGGACCAATGAAAATTCTGAAAGTCAATACAGCAGCCTCCATTACTGGTGGTGAACCCCAAATGGTCGAAAAGGACAGATCCCTCTGGACAAATGAAGAAAGAAAGAAAGCAAATCTAGACAACGTTGCCAAAGACATCTTGTTCAAGACGTTGGACAAGAATATGTTCAGTAAAATCAAAATGTGCTCTACTGCCAAAGAAATTTGGGAGAAAATAGCACAGCTATGTGAAGGGAACGACAAGACAAAGGAAAACAAGCTGACTGTTGCTCTTCAAAGATTTGAGAGCATAAAAATGAAGATTGGAGAAACTCTAAATGAGTTTGATGAAAGAGTTACTAGTATTATCAATGAACTGAATGGTCTGGGCAAGGAATACTCAAACAGAGAGATCGCTCTGAAAGTAATGAGAGCTCTGCCAAAAGAATGGGATGTAAAGACCATTGCAATGAGGGAGTCAAAAGATCTGAACAAGGTTGAACTTCATGATCTGTTCGCGGATCAGCGTATGAGTTCGAACTGATCACCAGAGGTGAAGCAGAGTCATTCATCTCCCAACCAAACAAAGCACTGGCAGCCATTCCAGACCAGACCACCCCCTCAACAGATCGATCTATCGAACAGATAAGTAATGATGCTATGTCGTTATTTATCAAGAAATTTGGTAATTTTATGTCTAAGAATAAAAGGAACTTTAAACCTTCTCATCATTATAAATCAAGAAGAGACGATGCTGTTAATGATCAGGCTTGCTACAATTGTGGTAAGACCGGACACTTTATTGCAGATTGCACCAGACCGAATAAAGAAGAACGTAAAGAAAGCATCGAGATGACAAGAAAAAGAAGCACTACAAAGACCGCAAAAATCATGGAAAGTCCCAAAAGGTCCTAGTAGCAGAGGAAGGAAACAGCAAGTGGGCTCAGACTGATTCAGATTCAGAAAGCTCCGAATATTCTTCCAGCGAAAGCGAAGAAGATATTCAATGTCTAATGGCAGACGAAGAAATGAGTCAAACAGACGAGGTATTCGATCTTGACTCAAATGATCCGCACTGCAAGACATGGCTAATGATTATAGAATCTTAGCTGAATCATTTGAGAAAACCAAAGCTAAAGATCAAATGGATAAGCACTTCAAACCAAGCTGCTCTGAGCTAGGTGAGTGCAATAAACTACAGATCGAGCTAAACAAGCTAAAAATCTCTTACGATCAGCTCCATGAAGAAAATAAGAGAATTAGCACACAAAATGCCAAGCTTTCTCATATCTTCAAAACATGGACAAAATCAAGAGCATCATTGGAAGAATTGCAAGAGGTACAAAGAAATGTCGGTGATGTCACCGGCATAGGCTTGGATATCAAAGAATGCACCAAAGAAGAATCTGAACTGTTGCTGGTAAAGAAAAAAAATCAAACAAATGACATTTGTTAAATCCAGCACAGTATATGAAACTGAAGAACCTACAATTCAAACGGGAGTCTCCTTCGAGGATCAAGGTTTGAGAAGAGGAATTGGGTACGTTAACCAAGCTAAAGAAAAGGCACCAGCAAGCTTTGTGTCTATCAGACCAAATCTAAAGGTGCAAGATCTAAGGCAAGGAAAACCATCCAATTACTATAACTCAAAACCAGTTCAACGAAGATATAGACTACCTCATAAGAATCATAGGTTTCTATATCGCACACATTATCACACACAACATCGAAACAGATCAGCTCACAGCACACCAGAGACACACAAGCCATTAAAGCTGATACATGTGTGGGTTCCCAAAGGGCTAATCCGTTCTGGACCCAAGTAGGATTGGGTACCAACAATAATTATGTTTGATGACAGGTACCGAAGAATCCTTTATCAGACTGGTACTTAGACAGTGGGTGTTCTCGTCAAATGACTGGAAACGTCGAGCTGCTGTCTGAAGTCACAGAATGTACTGGACCCAAGATCATCTTCGGGGATAACTCAAAGGGTAAGACCGTGGGCAAGGGTAAGATTTTCCATGGTAATATTATTATCAATGATGTGCTGTTAGTTGAAAATCTATGCTATAATCTGATTAATATAAGTCAACTATGTGATAATGGTTATGCTGTAGAATTTCACAAACACACTTGCACTGTTAGATCGTGAGATGGTATGACCATGCTGGTAGGAATCAGAAATGGAAATACTTATAAGATTAACTGGAATTTTGCTCAACCTGATAATCCTACTTGCTTCATCGCGAATAATGATAATAAACACTGGCTATGGCATAAACGCTTGAATCATCTCAACTTTAAGACTATCTCTAGCCTGTGTAAACATTATTTAGTTGTCGGTCTGCCCAAGATCGATTTTGCTAAGGATAAGATCTGTGAAGCTTGCCAAATGGGCAAACAGATCAGATCATCCTTCAAAAACAAGAATGACAAATCCTCCTCACGTTGCTTAAAACTATTACATATGGACTTGTTTGGTCCTATACCAATAACAAGTTTAGGGGGAATGCGGTATACTCTTGTTGTTATTGATGATTACTCACGTTTTACATGGACTATATTTCTAAGCAGTAAAGATCAGACCGGTCCGAAATTGATCAAGCTGCTGAAGCGCACTCAGAATGAGAAGTCATCAAGCATAGACAGGATTCGAAGTGACAAAGGCACTGAATTTTCAATTCAGAATCTTGAATCCTTTCTAGAAGATCAAGGAATTAAGTGTGAATTTTCAGCCGCTCGAACCCCTCAACAAAATGGAGTTGCAGAACGAAGGAACAGAACGCTTAAAGAGGCAGCAAGGACAATGCTTGCTGATTCTGGAATTTCGCAAAAGTTCTGGGCAGAAGCTGTAAATACTGTATGCTACACTCAAAATCGGTCTATGATTAACAAGAAGTTGAATCTCACTCCATATGAGGTATGGACTGGAAACAGACCGTCTATCTCTCATCTTCATGCATTTGGCTGCAAATGCTTCGTTCACAATAATGGTAAGAATCATCTTACATCATTTGAAGCTAAATCAGATAATGGAATATTCGTAGGATATTCATTTAATAGTAAAGCTTTTCGAGTTTTCAACAATCGAACTTTAACTGTAGAAGAATTAGTTCATGTAGTTTTTGATGAATCATTATGTATTGAGGGTAACAAGGAATCAATTCAAAATCAGATGGAAAATATCCATCTCGAAGCTAACAGTGATGATGAGATTGTAGCTAACAGGTCAAGAGACAATCCACCGGAACATGAAGTACCAGATAGACCGGATCAAGGCAATGAAGCTCCTTCAGATCGAGCCGATCCGGATGTCCTTAACTCTAATGTTAAAGCAGATGCTGATAATGCTGCTACTACTCGTCCGTCTGGACCAGATAATCCAGAATCAAGCTATCGATGGACAAAGAGGCATCCACCCGATCTAGTGATTGGAAGTCCTTCTGCACCGATAAGAACCAGAGGACAGATGATGGATGAATTCACTCATGCCGCTTTCATATCAAATCTGGAACCCAAAAAGATTGATGAAGCCTTGACTGATTACAACTGTATTAAAGCCATGCAAGAAGAGCTTAATCAATTTGAACAAAATCAAGTCTGGAGTCTAACCCCCAGGCCAAGTAATCTGCCTGTTATTGGAACCAGATGGGTTTTCAGAAACAAGCTAGACGCAGATGGAGTTGTGGTTAGAAACAAGGCCAGACTGGTGGCTCAAGGATTCCGACAAGAAGAAGGAATTTACTTCGATGAATCTTTTGCACCAGTCGCCAGACTTGAAGCAATCCGAATGTTTCTTGCTTATGCTGCTTTTAAAGACTTCAAGGTATATCAAATGGACGTTAAAAGCGCCTTTCTTAATGGTAAACTTCAAGAGGAAGTCTACATTGAACAACCTCCTGGATTTCAGAACCACTCATTTCCAGATCATGTATATCTACTGAATAAAGCAGTATATGGACTGAAACAAGCTCCAAGAGCCTGGTATGACACTCTGTCTCAATTTCTGCTGAACCATGATTTTCAGATCGGCTCAGTGGATAAAACTTTATTTAAATTTATTAAGGGGGAACATACTTTGTTAGTCCAAATTTATGTTGACGATATCATTTTTGGGTCAACTAACCCCAAATTATGCAAGAAATTCTCGAAGTTAATGCAGGGACAATTTGAGATGAGTGTGATGGGAGAACTTTCATTCTTTCTGGGTCTCCAAGTCAAACAGCTCAGCAATGGTACTTTCATAAATCAAACCAAATATACCAAAGAGCTTCTCAAGAGATTCGGAATGGAAACTTGTTCAACTGCATCAACTCCAATGAGTCCTTCAATCAAGTTAGATAAAGACGAAGGGGAAATAGCAGTTGAAGTATCTATGTATCGAGGACTGATCGGATCGCTCTTATATCTAACAGCGAGCCGGCCTGATATAATGTTCTCAGTCTGTATGTGCGCTAGATTTCAGTCAGAACCAAAGCAATCACACTTTATTGCTGCTAAGCGTATTCTGAAATACTTGAAAGGATCTCAGAACGTTGGTCTTTGGTATTCCAAAGATTCAAACTTCAGCTTAATCGGATATTCAGACGTTGACTATGCTGGATGTAAGATTGATCGCAAAAGCACCAGTGGAACATGTCAATTCTTAGGTGAAAGATTAATCTCTTGGTTTAGCAAGAAGCAAACATCTATTGCCACATCTACAGCTGAAGCAGAATATCTTGCCGCTGGAAGCTGTTGCGCTCAAATGCTCTGGATTCAACACCAGCTCAAAGACTATGGCATTCAAGCTGTTGAATCTCCGATATTTTGTGACAACACCAGTGCAATTGCTATAACGTATAATCCAGTCTTGCACTCTCGAACAAAGCATATTGATATAAGACATTATTTTATTCGAGATCATGTTGGCAAAAAGGAAATTCGGATCGAGCATATTTCAACAGACCAGCAAGCAGCAGATATCTTCACCAAACCACTTTCTGAGGCTAAGTTTAATTATTTTCCTCAAATTCTTTGTTTAATAGACTTATCTTGATGTTTTAGAGGTATCTTTCTTTTCGCTTTTAAAGATTATATGCTGGCACAGATCGATAATACAATGATCAGAAAGACACAGACCGGTTCGAACTTTCAGACCGATCTTTGTAAATCTGATGTTATCCGATGATCTGTCTGGTCAACAAATTTTTAAATAAAATAATTATTTAAAACAGCCCGAACTGATTGCAATTTTAACCGACTTATCTCTCTTTCATCCTGTCCGTTTATTTTGAATTATTTATTTATCAGTCATCAAGATAAAGACATGTGTCTTCCATCTCCTATTTAGCTGGCTGAACATTTCACTTTCATTCACTTTTTACAAATTACTGCTGTCTGCTCTCTACCTCTCAAATATTTTCAAACTCTCCGTACTCTTCATTACACTCAAATGGCTACTATCACTCACAATTCCATTTCTGTTGAGTTCAATGAAATCTACAGGGCTGAAGATCCGGAAATGGTCTCCATGTTCAAATCCTTAGAGTCTTCCGGATTAAGGAATTTTCTGGAATGCGGGACGGTGGTTTACGAATCGGAGATTCAGAACTGTTTGCAAATGCGGTGTCTCAGAAGACGTTCATCTCCACCACCGTCAAGGGCAACTCATTTGACATTTCTCAGTCGACGCTAGCAAAGACCTTTGGTCTTCCCAACACCGGACTGACTGACTTTGGCCATATTCCTCAGGCCACTATCACTGATCTTCAGGGGAAGGTATCCATTTTTGACCACCGCCTGTAGCCGTCATTCAAGAAGAAGGAAATGCTCTTTCATTTCCAAGTGTTATGCGAGATTGTTGGCAAGCCACTACTGGGCAAAGCCGGAAGCTATGATGCTGTTACTGCCGAGAAATTCCGGGCCATGGCTGCTATTCACTCAGGGCAGAAGATGAATTGTTCTGCGATTTTGTTTGGAGTTCTGCTGGAAACAATGATTGCCTCCAAACAGGCTGTCTGCTTTGCTGTTCCTCTAAGCAAGCTACTGGAGATGCTGGACATCGAGCTGGGGAAGCCGTCTGCTCTAAGCCCCTTTAAGATTCTCAACTCCAAGGGTTTGGCACTACTGAAGTCCAAAAGTGCTCCACCCACTCCTACCGATCTGGTGGCTGTCAAGATTGAGAAAGGAGCAGAACAGACTGCTGCTGGTAAAACTTGAGTCAAGCGCAAATTGACTATTCAGACTGACTCCGAGGAAACTCAGTCTGCTCCTTCATCTCCAGCCAAGCCCCCTCCTAAAAATCCAAGAACCCAAATCACCAAGCCAATCAAAACCTTACCTCTTAAAACCTTACCCATATTGCCTTCCACAAAAGCCACCTCTGCACCCCAAACTACAACCCAACCTTCAACAGCTCCAACGACTGTACCCAAAGTAACCATCAGAGTCCCCTCTGCCATTCCTGTGGTCAAAGGAATTGTTATAACTGAATTGAGAGACTATACCCAATCAGGGATCAAGTCCCCATCTTCCACCGGCAAGGGCAAGGCCATTCTCACTGAACCCCTCTCCTCAAAACCCAAATCTGCCGCTCAAACAGTCATCGACATCGCAATGGAAGATGTCGAAGAGAAAGTGAAGGAGCTCACTGTGGTGTTTGATGAGTATGTCGAATACAGAACGATCAACCACATTGATATGTTCTTCGGCAAGCTGAGAAGACTACAGAAGATGGAGCAAGAAGTCCTTAAGGGGACAGAGACTGACGACGTTAGAATTGCTGTTCAGCGCAAAGATCTGTTTCAGGCCAACCAAAGATTCAGACTGGCAAATTTGCTCATGGCCTCTAAGAAAGCAAATTTCGATCCGAACTCTCCAACTGCCAAAGATGATGGTGCTGTTATTGCCCAGCTGGAAATGGATATTCATGCTCTTCACTTGGCTGTCCGATTTCAACGACAGAAGCTCAGCATATCCACTCCAGTTCCCAGCCCGGATCATCCGTCTGTGAGCAAGACTCTGGCAGAACCCTTCATAGAGTCAATTCCCTCTGGAGTAGCGGATCAGACAGCGGAATAGACAGCGGAGCAGCCACTGACTAATGCTCCGTCTGAAGCTGAAACTGAAGCAATGGATTTCTTGTTGGACTCTCCAACAACCTCCATCCCCATTACACCATCAGTCTCCAAAATTCCGCACAGTCCAACCGAAGCCCATACAACAGTCATCTCACCAGATTTCGTCGATCCGGATCTGGTGGTATCAACCGTTGTTGCAGCTTTACAGGTTGAGGAGCCTTCGAGACCTAGCTCCTCCAGACCAAACTGCTGAAGATATGGGGTTCTTAGAAGATTTTTCTTCGGACTTGGTCACCTTGATCCGGTTCGAAACACGCCAAGCTGCTTTATCTTCACTTATACCAGTTGCCGCAGAAGTTGATCACTCCTTGTCATCATCTGATCACTCTCTAAGCCCGTTATCTGATGCAGCCCCATCCCTGGCTAGGTCCCTTAAGCACCTCTCTGATAACTGTCTATCTCTCTCTCAACGAGTCATAGAAGTTCATCAAAGTCAGAGGACTACTTTTTTGGATTTTGAATCTTTCAAGGAGAAGATGACCGCCAGTGTTATCAGCATTCAGCGAGGACTGAATGATCTGTTCTCTCAGCTGTTGGGATATGCCCTAAGACAAGTCATTAGATGATTGTTTAAGACATACAATGTTTATGGTTTTATGAATGGCAATTCATTATTATATATTATTCTTTTAACTGTGCATTGTGAATTAATATATATATTAATGTCCTTAGAATAATATTGTATTATTCTTAAAGATGTCCCTAGTCAAGTATTATCATGAATAGGGATAATGATAATACGTAGAGACTAGTATATGTTGATCGTTGAATTGTTCATTGATATGAGATATCAAATCAACATATGGGTACATGTTAGAGAACGATGTACTGGACAGACCCACCATGAGAGTGCAACATGGATAGTTATATGATCGTCATATGCAATTCTCATAGTGATAATAATGTATGCAATCCTTACGACTTGTGATCATCAGAGATCCCAACATAAGGAGTTATGTATCTTGATATCGTCAAACGTTACCCGTAACAGGGTATACTATAAAGGCGACTATTGGATACACTACGAATTATGTAGAGGGATGTTGACTGATCGAGATAGGATTTGTCCCTCCTATATAACAGGAGATGTGTTTGGCCCTTGATCAAGTGAGAACTAAAATGCATGGCCATGCTCGAATGAGTCGATATGAGATATCGAGCTTATTCGTTTATTCTAGTTCTACTTGGGGATCAAGAAATAAAGATTGGATATACGAGTATGACTATTCCATGACTCGTGTTCAATCTAAACACAAAGGACAAAGGGATTAAGTTACATGATTAATATTATCACAAGTTCTAAAGGTTATGTCGAGTCATTGACATTCTTGTAATTTGGGTAGCATTGATGTGTTGCTAGATACCGCTCAATGCTTGCGACATAAATGAGATTTTATGTCACTGCCAACATTACAAGATCCAATCGGGTCGCACAAAAGATTAAATCGAGAAGGGAAATTAAATTCATGGGATGAATTAAATAATTAAGAGGAGTCTTAATTAAATATCATAATGATTGAATTAAATCATGGGCTTAAGCCCATGAGGCTTTATGAAAGCCTTTAATTAATCATATATAATGTGTTAACAAGGTTTTAATTATCAAGACTTGATATAACACTTCATAATATCAAAAATCGACACGTGAGAAGCTCTCGGCCGCCTCTCAAGTTTGCTCTCGGCTTCTTCATTGTCGAAGGGCATCCTTGATTGTTTTCGTGCCATCATTCGATTGTGAATCGAGTTAGCTTCGTGTATCGGTTTAATAACTTGTCTAGCAACTTGTTATTAATCCATCCCTTCACCCGATTTGATCGTGTGGATACCGTTGAGGCAAAACTCATTGAGTTTTGCTATTGACTCGGAGAAGGCGTAGGACGTGGTGCTGCTCCGTGGATTCTGCTTCAAACACGCTACAAGGGTGAGACCTTCGTATACCTTAATCCGATATGAGAACCTATGTATAGATCTGCTGGTTTGTAATCCTAAAAATTTTATTCCGCTGCGTTGTATGCTCTAAGGATTACTTACAGTGGTATCAGAGCCGTGTACAAGGATCATATCGGATTTTTGTGATTAAATTGTGTTAATCATATTAGAATTAATATTGCATGCTAATTAAAACTGTTTAATTCATATATGATATGAAATAAATATTTAGTTTTTGAAAATCATCGTAAAATTGTATTTGATATAATTAGGCGAATATCGAACCATATGTCATATAGTTTTCGGCCATCACCATCACAAATGTCACCACGGCTAGCCACATGAGGGCTAGGGTTTTCGAACCCTTGGCTCGAGATGGCTTAGTCGTTGTGGCTAATAATTGTGCATGGAAGTGTCGAAAATTAATTAGGGTTTAGAACCCATTGGACGTGACGGCTAGCTCATGACGGCTAGGGTTTCGAACCCTAATAGCCGTGCATGGCTTGGCCATCATCGCCTTATTTTCTAAAGTTTTGAGACGTGGATGAGTTTTGAACTCTTTGACTCGATAATGGTTCACGCATGCATGGATTAGTAACTTTACCACATGAGAGCAAGGTTTTTCGAACCCTTAGCTCGAGATGGTTGAGCGAACCCCGTGCATGGCATGACCGTGACTCGTGGCTAACAAATTCCAGCGTTTAAAACAAGATGGCTCGATAAAATACCAAAAGGGTGCGAGGCGGCTAGGGTTTGGAACCCTAGCGCCGCCGCCGCTCGAGCTTGGCTCGGCCATGGGCTAGGGTTTCGAACCCTAGGCCCATCTATGGTCCAGCCGAGTGTTTGTGGTTCGAACCATGGTGGTTCGAGTCTTAGTCGCTTTAGTTTGTGGCATGTGATGTCCCGAGCGTACGATAATTTTTCAAAAATTATTTTACAGTTTTAATTAGAATTAAATTTAAAATGTTTAGAATTTAATTAATTAAATGTTAATGCATGCTTTATGTGTTGTTTGAGCATGGTGCGTGGTTATAGCCCTTTGACCTATTAGATAGGATTTGTGAATGTTTGTATTTATAATACGACCTGCGTGTCGTGCCTTTCTCTATTTCATTCTAAATGTAATCCTCCCCTATGTTCCCCTCGAATGTGAATCGAGGAATTCTATATCTTGTAAATAGTGTAGTTTATTTTATTGATGGTGATCAATGAAGATGGAGCATCGTGCCGGGATGAGGAGGCCATTCACAAATTGGAGCCAAAGGAAGGTGCTTGTGAAGTTACCTTAGGTTGACTCATAGGATTTTCTCATTGGCTTGAGAAAATCATTAGTAGGGGCTATAACCATGTCACGTTTTATTATGTATGTTGATGCATGATTTATCTTATGTTTAGTTTGATAATAGTATTCACATATATGTAGATATGTATACAACTATATGTAGTGGACATATTTTAAATTATCAAATTAATCATGAGATCAATAAATCCCTCTAAAATATTAAGTTTTAGATGCCTTTCAAAATAAAAGTACTCGTCAATAACTTCGATTGTACATGTGTGGGTTTGCCAAAGCAAAGCACCGTGGCAATCTTAGTAAGGCGCGAAAGGATAAAAGTGATATCCGTTATACTTTAATTGGGTACGACTTAACTAGGTTATCTCAATAGGATTGGGAACCTAGAGGCATGGGTTGGATTTTAATTCATTTGATGAATTGAACAAAGTGTTGTTCGTCCAACTATCCAAGAATTATATGTGATGTAATTGACAAAGTGTTGTCTACCTAAATAACCGAGTCTTGGGCGATTAGCCAAAGCTAACTCAAGATTAGGCGAAATATGGATCTTGGCCCACTAAAGGTTTCGAGGGTTGATATTTTTCAAACAAAATAGTGGGAGTATCATTTAATATAAGACCATGTTAAATGATTTAAATCATAAACTTATTTTGCATATTTATATTGTAGATATCCATGGCAACTAACAACGTTACTAGCACTTTATCACTGCGATCGGTCCTTGAGAAGGACAAATTAAATGGGACGAATTTCCTAGACTGGCATAGGAACTTGAGGATAGTCCTCAAACAAGAAAAGAAACAATATGTCCTAGAGGAACCCTTGCCCGCTGAGGAACCTCCCCTAACAGCTACAAGAGCTGAAAAAGATGCTTACAAGAAGCATCAGAGTGACGCACTTGATGTTGGGTGCCTCATGCTTGCCACCATGAACTCTGAGCTTCAAAAGCAACATGAGGAAATGGAGGCGTTCGATAAGATCGAACACTTAAAGCAGTTGTACCAACAGCAAGCAAGACAAGAGAGGTATGACGTCTCTAAGGCGTTATTTCAGTGCAGGATGGTAGAAGGAAGCTTAGTTGGAACTCATGTGCTCAAGATGATTGGGTACATTGAGAATCTGGACAAGCTAGGTTTTCCATTGGACCAAGAGTTGGCCACCGATGTAATCTTGCAATCGTTGCCTGAGAGCTTCAGTCAATTTGTAGTAAATTACAATATGACTGACATGGAAAAGACTCTACCACAATTGCTTGGTATGTTGAGAACATATGAAGCAAATACTAAGAAGACTAAGGCCACAAATGTCCTTATTATGAATAAGGGCAAAGGAAGGGCCAAAGCTAAAGGCAACAAGAAAGCAAAGAAGGTCTTTGCTAAATCTAAGCCAAAGTCTTCTGCACTGAAGCCAAAGGGAGGGATAGCAAAGGAAGGGAACTGTTTCCATTGCGGTGAGACCGGCCATTGGAAAAGAAACTGCAAAGTATATCTGGAGGATCTAAAGAAAGGAAGTGTGACTTCCGCTTCAGGTAATTTTGTTATAGAAGTCAATTTATCTACTTCTTCATCATGGGTATTAGATACTGGATGTGGATCTCACATTTGTGTAAATGTGCAGGATCTCAAAAGGAGTAGGACGTTGGCGAAAGGTGAAGTAGATCTCCGAGTTGGAAATGGAGCAAGAGTTGCTGCATTAGCTATAGGAGATTATCATTTAGCTTTACCTTCTGGTTTATCATTGATTTTAAAAGACTTTTATTTTGTGCCTTCTATTACTAAAAACATAATATCTATTTCTTGTTTAGACAAGTATGGTTTTTCATTTATAATAAAGGACAACTGTTGTTCTATTTATTTAAATGATATGTTTTATGCTAGTGCACAAATGGTGAATGGTCTTTATGTATTAAATCTTGATATGCCTATCTATAACATAAATACTAAAAGGATTAAAAATAATGATTGTAATCCGACTTATCTCTGGCACTGTCGCTTGGGCCACATAAACGAGAACCGCATATCTAAACTTCATAAGGATGGAGTATTAGATTCATTTGATTTTGAATCATATGAAACATGCGAATCTTGTTTAATGGGCAAGATGACTAAAGCCCCTTTCAAGGGACATGTTGAAAGGGCAAATGTTTTATTGGGACTAATACATAGTGATGTATGTGGACCAATAAGTACACAAGCTAGAGGTGGTTTTCAATACTTCGTTAAATTTACTGATGACCTCAGTAGATATGGGTATGTGTACCTAATGAAACATAAACATGAAACCTTTGAAAAGTTCAAAGATTTCAAGAATGAAGTACAAAACCAACTTGGCAAAAGTATCAAATCCTTCGATCAGATCGAGGAGGAGAACACTTAAGCCAAGAGTTTCATGACTATCTAAAGGAGTGTGGGATAGTCCCACAACTCACTCCTCCGTATACTCCACAATGGAATGGTGTATCCGAGAGGAGAAATCGAACCTTGTTAGACATGGTTAGATCAATGATGAGTCATGCAGATCTTCCGATATCGTTTTGGGGACACGCTCTAGAAACAGCGATTTTCTTACTGAACCGTGTTCCATCTAAATCAGTGGAAAAGACACCATATGAGATATGGACTGGGAAGCGTCCTAGTATGTCTTTTATGAAGATTTGGGGTTGTGAGGCTTTCGTTAGACGTCACGCCACTAACAAACTTGGACCCAAATCTGATAAGTGTTTATTTGTGGGGGTATCCTAAGGAAACGAAAGGATACTATTTCTATTATCCCACCGAGAACAAAGTAGTTGTTGCTCGGACTGGTGTATTTCTTGAAAGAGAATTTATTTCTAGAAAAACCAGTGGGAGAAAAATAGAACTTAGTGAAGTTCAACCACAAGAAAACACTGAACCTGAGATTGAGATGGAAATAGAGCAGGCACTGCAAGCTGTTGTGGAAGAAACACCTGCTCAAGAGACACAAGCCCAGCGTAGGTCTGTAAGAGAACACCGGGAGCCACAGAGATATGGATTTCTTGTGACTCAACAAGGTGACTTACTACTTATTGATGAGGATGAGCCGTCATCTTATCAACAAGCTATAATGGGCAATGATTCTGAGAAATGGCAAGAGGCCATGAAATATGAGATGGAATCCATGTATACAAACCAAGTATGGACTTTGGTTGATCCACCTGAAGGGGTACGACCCATAGGGTGCAAATGGATTTTCAAGAAAAAGACCGATATGGATGGTAACGTACAAACCTATAAAGGTCGGCTGGTTGCAAAAGGATTCAAACAAATTCATGGTATTGACTATGATGAAACCTTTTCACCAGTGGCCATGGTTAAATCCATAAGGATCTTACTTGCAATAGCTGCATTTCATGATTATGAAATCTGGCAGATGGATGTCAAAACAGCTTTCCTTAATGGAAATCTGCTCGAGGATGTGTACATGACACAGCCCGAGGGTTTTGTCGATCCAAAGGATGCTGGAAAGATATGCAAGCTACAACGATCCATTTATGGATTGAAGCAAGCTTCTCGGAGTTGGAATCTTCGTTTTGATGATGCAATCAAAGAGTTTGGTTTTATCAAAAATGAAGATGAACCTTGTGTCTACAAGAAGGTCAGTGGGAGCGTAATCATTTTCCTAGTGTTGTATGTAGATGACATACTTCTTATTGGAAATGATATCCCTGCTTGCAATCTGTAAAGATTTGGCTAGGGAATTGCTTTTCGATGAAATACTTAGGAGAAGCTACCTATGTATTAGGAATCAAGATCTATAGAGATAGATCGAGAAGGCTTCTTGGTCTAAGTCAAAGTACATACATAGACAAGGTGCTTAAAAGGTTTAGCATGCAAGAATCCAAGAAAGGATTCGTGCCTATGACACATGGTATTTATCTCTCGAAGGAACAGTGTCCTTCAACACCAGATGAAAGACAACGCATGAGTAAGATTCCATACGCGTCAGCTATTGGATCTATCATGTATGCCATGATATGTACTCGTCCCGATGTATCGTATGCTTTGAGCATGACGAGCAGATATCAAGTTGATCCAGGTGAAGGTCACTGGATTGCTGTCAAGAATATCCTGAAGTACTTGAGAAGGACTAAGGATACATTCTTGATTTATGGAGGTGAGGAAGAGCTCAATGTAATGGGTTACACTGATGCAAGCTTCCAAACCGACAAAGATGATTTTCGATCGCAATCTGGATATGTGTATTGCCTGAATGGAGGTGCTGTGAGCTGGAAGAGTTCAAAGCAAGAAACAGTAGCCGATTCTACAACGGAAGCTGAGTATATTGCTGCCTCGGATGCAGCAAAGGAAGCTGTTTGGATGAGGAAGTTCATTTCTGAACTTGGAGTGGTGCCTAGCATTAAAGATCCGATAGAACTCTATTGTGACAACAATGGAGCGATCGCATTGGCTAAGGAACCAAGATCTCACCAAAGATCCAAGCACATACTTAGGTGTTTCCATTTCATTCGAGAAATCGTTGAAAGGGGAGATGTTAAAATATGCAAAGTACCAACAGATGATAATGTATCTGACCCATTGACTAAGCCGCTGTCACAACAGAAGCATGATCGTCATACTAGATCTCTAGGCATTAGGTATATGTCTGAGTGGTCTTAGTGCAAGTGGGAGATTTGTTGGGATATGCCCTAAGACAAGTCATTAGATGATTGTTTAAGACATACAATGTTTATGGTTTTATGAATGTCAATTCATTATTATATATTATTATTTTAACTGTGCATTGTGAATTAATATATATATTAATGTCCTTAGAATAATATTGTATTATTCTTAAAGATGTCCCTAGTCAAGTATTATCATGAATAGGGATAATGATAATACGTAGAGACTAGTTTATGTTGATCGATGAATTGTTCATTGATATGAGATATCAAATCAACATATGGGTACATGTTAGAGAACGATGTACTGGACAGACCCACCATGAGAATGCAACATGGATAGTTATATGATCGTCATATGCAATTCTCATAGTGATAATAATGTATGCAATCCTTACGACTTGTGATCATCAGAGATCCCAACATAAGGAGTTATGTATCTTGATATCGTCAAACGTTACCCGTAACAGGGTATACTATAAAGGCGACTATTGGATACACTACGAATTATGTAGAGGGATGTTGACTGATCGAGATAGGATTTGTCCCTCCTATATAACAGGAGATGTGTTTGGCCCTTGATCAAGTGAGAACTAAAATGCATGGCCATGCTCGAATGAGTCGATATGAGATATCGAGCTTATTCGTTTATTCTAGTTCTACTTGGGGATCAAGAAATAAAGATTGGATATACGAGTATGACTATTCCATGACTCGTGTTCAATCTAAACACAAAGGACAAAGGGATTAAGTTACATGATTAATATTATCACAAGTTCTAAAGGTTATGTCGAGTCATTGACATTCTTGTAATTTGGGTAGCATTGATGTGTTGCTAGATACCGCTCAATGCTTGCGACATAAAATGAGATTTTATGTCACTGCCAACATTACAAGATCCAATCGGGTCGCACAAAAGATTAAATCGAGAAGGGAAATTAAATTCATGGGATGAATTAAATAATTAAGAGGAGTCTTAATTAAATATCATAATGATTGAATTAAATCATGGGCTTAAGCCCATGAGGCTTTATGAAAGCCTTTAATTAATCATATATAATGTGTTAACAAGGTTTTAATTATCAAGACTTGATATAACACTTCATAATATCAAAAACCGACACGTGAGAAGCTCTCGGCCGCCTCTCAAGTTTGCTCTCGGCTTCTTCATTGTCGAAGGGCATCCTTGATTGTTTTCGTGCCATCATTCGATTGTGAATCGAGTTAGCTTCGTGTATCGGTTTAATAACTTGTCTAGCAACTTGTTATTAATCCATCCCTTCACCCGATTTGATCGTGTGGATACCGTTGAGGCAAAACTCATTGAGTTTTGCTATTGACTCGGAGAAGGCGTAGGACGTGGTGCTGCTCCGTGGATTCTGCTTCAAACACGCTACAAGGGTGAGACCTTCGTATACCTTAATCCGATATGATAACCTATGTATAGATCTGCTGGTTTGTAATCCTAAAAATTTTATTCCGCTGCGTTGTATGCTCTAAGGATTACTTACATCAGCAAGCTACTTAAAAAAACAGTCTGAGAAAAGAGCAGATCGAGCTGGCCACTGAAGTTAGAGCATCCGTCGCCAATTCCCTTCATGCTCAAGACACTCGTCTTGATGCTATCAGCGCTCAGCTCGCCCAGATTGTCGATTTTATTCAAGACATTGTTGCTGACAAAAAGGGGGAAAAGAGTAAAGACTTCAAGCTACATCAGTCTTCAGCAAGAAAGTAGCAGTCCTTATAAGTCAGACTTGTCCGTAATTGTAATAAGATTTTTGCTCAATAAAAATCTAACTTCTTAAGTCCTTGTTCATTTATTTTGAACTAAAATGACTTAATCAATCCGAACTTCAACTCAAATTCGTTCATTTATTTTGAACAAGAAGAAGTAATTGATCCGTAAGCATACGCTTCAGAGTTGTTAAAAGACTGTATAAAAAGATATAGAAGCTAGGTTTTGTCATCATCAAAAAGGGGGAATTTGTTAGTTCCGGATTTAAGGATGACAAAACAAATCAGACCGGATCGAGGGAAATCAGACTGACCAGATCGATCGTTTAAAACAGATCAAGCTGATATGGTATATCGTAAATCAGATCGGATCGATGGATATCAGCCTGACCAGATCGAAGCTTCAGATCGATCTCAACCATTATCAGATGAGAGCAGTCAAGGCTGAATAAGAATTGCTCTTCAGTCCGAATCATTAACGGCTATTTATTGAAGCATTTAATGTTGCAATTAATGCTGAAAAAGACCAAGGACTGAAGATTACCATAAAAGGTAAAAAGACAAAGAAGAGCTTACCTGATAGTCGCCGAAAGCATGAACCGGAATAGCAAGCACCTTAAAGAAGAAGACTGTAGCTTACTCAGAGTTTAAGCAGAGTCAAGAGTTGCACATTAAGGGAAATAATGTCGTTGGTACATGCAACTATATAAGGATGCAACAGAAGAGCTCAAGAAGGGGTCTGATCAATCGAAAAACGCAAAAGAAAGCAAAACAACACAAACTTACAAGCTCAGACTTTCTCGAGCTGAAAACCTTCATAAGCACAAGCATATTGTAATATTTGATCATCTTAGGATCATTGTGTGCATAGACTAAAGTCTATCTTTTGTATTCCGTACTAAGATAGAGAAGTGAGAATCAATTGTAACTGTCAGACAGAGTGTGTCTGAACAGATCGAGAGACTAGGAGTTTCAGTCTAGTAGTGAGGTAAATCCAGCTGAATCGGGTTTGTACAACAGGATAGTATAAATCAAAGTCTTCTAGTGGAATCCTTCCTTAATTGGAAGAAGGGGAGACGTAGAAGGATTATGTAGGGTCTTCCTACCTTAACATCATATAATACACATATAATGGACAGAATATGAATTTATAACCTCTTAAGGGTTCCGGTTGTAGCTCGAGTTAAGAAGATTACAGGCCAAAATAAAGTTTGCAAAAGCTATTTAATTACATTCTCAACAATGAATGTTAAAGCTATAGGTTTACACTACTCCTAGAGTAGAGACTATCAAAATCCTGCATCCTATATTCATCTTGCTCCTTTTAGCTCACCTCCTCAACCGGACCCTAGGCCCTCGGTCCAAAAGTGTACCTACAGGGACAACACATCGTGAGCATATACATATTTACTTAACATGATATAAAAGACATACAGTAATGCATAACATCTTAGTTAAGTAAAAGTTATTGGTCGTTCTTCAACTTCTTTTGTTATCCCTGATTCTTATTCATGTATAAGGGCATCTTACCCCATTGTATGGCATCTTACCATAACATAACCGTCGTGTGGCATCTTACCACATGGGCATCTTACCCAATCATATGGCGTTTTGCCATATCATAACATTGTGTGGCATCTTACCACGTGGGCATCTTACCCACTCACATACATTGGGTGGCATCTTACCACATGGGCGTCTTACCCAATCATATACGTCGTATGACCTTATCATAAACTTACTTATCATAAACATCATCATCATAAACGTTATCATAAGCATCATCATCGTAAACATCATCATAATCATCATTATAAACATCGTCATCATAAACATCATCATCGTAAACATCATCATAATCATCATCATAAACATCGTCATCATAAACATCATCATCGTAAACATCATCACAAACATCATCATAAGCATCATCATCGTAAACATCATCATAAACATCATCATCATAAGCATCATCGTTAAATGTAGGAGTATGGTTTACCGTCCAATGCTCGTACGTTTCTTACGTACCTTAATTCCAAAAGAAGGAGAAATTGCAGAACTTTATCTCCTTGAGGTTGTGGGTACTTGGGATGGTTCTACATAACCATACAAATTGATATTAGAAGCCAAACAATAGCCTAATACCAAAAATTCCATCATTTAAGCCAAGAAAATAACCTTCAGCAAAATCGCTTTACCGATCGATCGGTCACCCTTACCGATCGATCGGTAACTGTTCATATTTAAAATTTAAGCTACGGCCTTTCACCGATCGATCGGTCCGAGCCACCGATCGATCGTTAGTCATCCCCACCGATCGATCGGTAGCTTTCACCGATCGATCGGTTAGTGAAGGAATTTCACCCCTCGCTTCGCACATGTACCGATCGATCGTTGCCCTGCTTCCGATCGATCGGTCGCTGCGATTTTTCGAGCAAACTCCATTTTTTTGGTACAAAATTACCAAATAAACCAATACATCTTAAACCAAATACACCCCAACAACTTATCACCACAAAAACCTCATAAAACCATACCCCAACCACTTGCAACATACACCCAAAACAAACCCACCTAAAACACTTCAAAATCATCCCATTTCAAAACCAAACATCATAAAAATTTAAGGAAGGGTTCCATACCTCTTGAAGACTCGAAATATTAACAAAGATCACACAAACACAAGTTTTGTGGAGTTTCCTCCTTCCTCCTTAGAAGGGTTTCGAAATGTGGAGTGGTTTTGGGTTGAGGATGAGTTGGGGGGTTTTAAAAGAGTAAAGGTGAAATGGGGTTAAAATGATGGGTGAAGGGTTAAAAAAAAAAGGGGTTGGGGATTAATTTAAAATCACACCCCAAACTTAACATGATTCATACAATACTTCTCTATGGCATTTTACAAGCATTTAGTAAAATGCAATATACTTCCTCTAAATTCACATCTTCATCATATTTAGTAATCAACACAATTAAATCATGTTAACATCTTATTACCCATCACATAAACAATTACCACATGATTCATCTTATAAACACAATTAATGCCTTAATCGCAATTAATTAATTTCGGGGCATCACAGATTACACCACCTTCGAACTTCCAGAAACATATTCTATGTTTTATCATTCTGCATTCGTTTTACTATTGAAGCCATCGAGCCGTTCTTACTAATATAAGAACAGACCGTTTCGCACTATAATATTAAGTGGTCTGTTCTGCAAAAGAGTTGATTAAGAAAAAGATTTCTTTCACTAATCCGAAAGAAATCACAAGGGATTAATTTTTAATAGGAGTGTTCATTCACCCCCCCTCTAAACACTCCAGACCGATCCTAACAATCATTTAACGTTTCTCCAACCTTCATCTTAATGTTTTCAAATTTTTGAAAGGCTGCTGAGGAGCACCCTCAAATCGGGCAACAACAGTTTTGGTCTTCATGATTGGTGTGAAAATTCCATATGACAAGTGTACGGTGTCAAATTTTAATATAGTAATGTGAAAAGAAACTGTTCCCACATGGATTGAAAATTAAGTCCATGCTAATCACTTTAAAATAATCTCAAATTTATTTAGAAAGTCAAAGATGAGTTTAACTAACTAAACTAATAAAATAGAGCTACAAGATGTGATTTAAAATAGGGAAAATCAATAAGAGACAAATTATAAAGGTTCGATTTCACTTGGCTGTTCAGTGTCTTCATCCTATTAATTTACATGTCATTAATTCTTCTTGTTAGGATTGGTCCGGAGTGTTTAGAGGGGGGTGAATAAACACTCCTATTAAAAATTAATCCCTTGTGATTTCTTTCGGATTAGTGAAAGAAATCTGTTTCTTAATCAACTCTTTTGCAGAACAGACCACTTAATATTATAGTGCGGAACGGTCTGTTCTTAGATTAGTAAGAACGGCTCGATGGCTTGAATAATTGAACGAGTGCAGAATGATAAAACACAGAATATGTTTCTGGAAGTTCGAAGGTGGTGTAATCCTTCTACGTCTCCCCTTCTTCCAATTAAGGAAGGATTCAACTAGAAGACTTTGATTTAAACAATCCTGTTGAACAAACCAGATTCAGCTGGATTTACCTCACTACCAGACTGAAACTCCTAGTCTCTCGATCTGTTCAGACACACTCTGTCTGACAGTTACAATTGTTTCTCACTTCTATATTTCAATACAGAATACACAAGATAGACTTTAGTCTATGCACACAATGATCCTAAATGATCAAATATTACAATATACTTGTGCTTATGCGGATTTTCAGCTCGAGAATGTCTGAGCTTGTAAGCTTGTGCTGTTTTTCTTTCTTGTGCGTTTTTCGATTGATCAGACTCTTTTTTTTTTTTGAGCTCTTCTATTGCATCCTTTTATAGTTGCATGTACCGACGACATTATTTCCTTTAATGTGCAACTCTTGACTCTGCTTAAACTCTTAGTAAGCTACAGTCTTCTTCTTTAGGGTACTTGCCGTTCTGGTTCATGCTTTCGGCGACTGTCAGGTAAGCTCTTCTTTGTCTTCTTACCTTTTATGGTAATCTTCAGTCCTTGGTCTTTTTCTGCATTAATTGCAACATTAAATGCTTCAATAAATAGCCGTTAATGATTCAGACTGAAGAGCCAATCTCATTCAGCCTTGACTGCTCTGATCTGATAGAAGTTGAGATCGATCTGAAGCTTCGATCTGGTCAGGCTGATTTCCATCGATCCGTTCTGTTTTGCGATATATCATATCAGCTTGATCTGTTTTGAGCGATCGATCTGGTCAGTCTGATTTCTCTCGATCCGGTCTGATATATTTTGTCATCTTTAAAATCCGGAACTAACAAATTCCCCCTTTTTGATGATGACAAAACCTAGCTTCTAAATCTTTTTATCCAGTCTTTAAAGAACTCTGAAGCGTATTCTTTCGGATCGATTACTTCTTCTTGTTCAAAATAAATGAACATTATTAAGTTAGAGTTCGGATCGATTAAGCCGTTTTTAGTTCAAAATAAATGAACAAGGACTTAACAAAGAAAGATTTTTATTGATCACAAAAATCTTATATACAGACAGTCTGATTGAAGCAACGAAACTTCTACTTTCTTGAAGACTGAGACTGATGCGGCTTGAAGTCTGATTTAAGCAACGAAACTTCTACTTTCTTGAAGGCTGAGACTGATGCGGCTTGAAGTCTTTTCTCTTTTCCCCCTTTTTGTCAGCAGCAATCTCTTGAAGAAAATTGACAACTTGTGCTAGCTGAGCGCTGATAGTGTCAAGACGAGTGTCTTGAGCACGAAGGGAATTGGCTACGGATGCTCTGACTTCAGTGGCCAGCTCGATCTGCTCTTTTCTCAGGCTGTTTTTATAAGAAGCTTGCTGAGAGAACAGATCATTCAGTCCTCGCTGAAGGATGCTAATACTGGTTGTCATCTTCTCTTTAAATGAATCAAAATCCAAGACTATGGTCCGCTGACTTTGATGAACCTCTATGACTCGTTGAGAGAGAGATAGACAGTTATCAGATAAGTGCTGAAGGACAGTTATCAGATAAGTGCTGAAGGGTCCTAGCCAAGGATGGAGGTGCGTCAGATAGACGGCTTGGAGAGCGATCAGATGATGACTGGGTGTGATCAGCTTCTTCAGTAATCGGTATAAGTGAAGATAAGCCAGCTTGGCGTGTTTCGGACTGGATCAGGGTGACCAAGTCCGAAGAAAAATCTTCTAAGAACGCCATATCTTCAGCAGATTGTTCTGGAGGAGTGCTAGGTCTCGAAGGCTCCTCAACCTGTAAAGCTGCAACAACGTTGGACACCACCAGATCCGGATCGACGAACTCTGGTGAGACAACTGTTGTAAGTGCGGCGGTTGGACTGAGTTGAACATGGGAGACTGATGATCCCAGAGGAATAGACGTTGTTGGGGAGTCCAACAAAACATTCAAGGGTTCATCTTCTGTAGCGGATGGAGCATTAGTCATTGGCAGCTCCGCTGTCTGATCCGCTATTCGATCTACTGTCTGGTCCGCTGTTTGATCTGCTGTCTGGTCCGCTGCTCCAGATGGAATAGTCTCTATGAAAGGTTCTGCCAGAGTCTTGCTTGCAGATGGATGATCCGGGCTGCGTACTGGAGTGGAGATGCTGAGCTTCTGTCGTTGAAATCGGACAGCTAAGTGAAGAGCATGAATATCCATTTTCAGTTGAGCAATAACAGCACCATCATCTTTGGCAGTTGGAGTGCTCGGATCGAAATTTGCTTTCTTAGCGGCCAAGAGCAAATTCGCCAGTCTGAATCTCTGGTTGGCCTGAAAGAGATCTTTGCGAAGCACCGTGACTCTCACATCATCCGTCTCTGTCCCCTTAAGGACTTCTTCTTCCATTTTCTGCAGTCTTCTCAGCTTGCCGAAGAACATATCAATGTGGTTGATCGTTCTGTACTCGACATATTCATCAAAGACCACAATGAGCGCCTGGACCTTTTCTTCAACATCTCCATAGCAATGTCGATGGCTGTTTGTGCGGAAGATTTGGGTTTGGATGAGAGGGGTTCAGTGAGAATGGCTTTGCCCTTGCCGGTGAAAGATGGAGATTTGATCCCTGATTGGGTGTAGTCTCCCAATTCAGTGATAACAATCTCTTTGACCACGGGAATGGCAGAGGGGACTCGGGATGGTTACTTTGGGTGCAGTGGTTGAAGCTGTTGAAGGTTGGGTTGTAGGTTGGGGTGCAGGGGTGGCTTTTGTGGGAGGCAATATGGGTAGGGTTTTGAGAGGTAAGGTTTTCTGTGGCTTGGTGAGTTGGGTTCTTGGCTTTTAGGGAAGGGGCTTGGCTGGTGATGAAGGAGCAGACTGAGTTTCCTCGGAGTCAGTCTGAATGGTTAATTTGCGCTTGACTCGAGGTCTTCGAGCAGCAGCCTGTTCTTCTCCTTTCTCAATCTTGACGGCCACCAGATCGGTAGGAGTGGGTGGAGCACTCTTGGACTTCAGGAGAGCCAGTCCCTTGGAGTTGAGAATTTTGAACGGACTTAGAGCGGACGGCTTCCCCAGCTCGATGTCCATCGTCTCCAGTAGCTTGCTTATAGGCACAACAAAACAGACTGCCTGTTTGGAGGCGATGACTGTCTCAAGGAGAACTCCAAATAATATTGCAGACCAGTTCATCTTCTGGCCTGAGTGAATAGCAGCCATGGCCTGGAACTTCTCAGCAGTAACAGCATCATAGCTTCCGGCTTTGCCCAATAATGGCTTGCCAACGATCTCGCATAACACCTGGAAATGAAAGAACATTTCCTTCTTCTTGAGTGAAGGCTGCAGGCGGTGGCCAAATATGGATACCCTCCCCTGAAGAGCCGTGAGAGAAGCTTGAGGAATCTGGCCAAACTCAGTCAGTCCGGAGTTGGGAAGACCAAAGGTCTTTGCCAGCGTCATCGGAGAGATTTCAAAAGATTTGCCCTTTACGGAGGTGGAGATGGATGTCTTCTGTGATACAGCATTGGCGAACAGTTCGCAAATCTCCGACTCGTAAACCACCGTGCCACACTCCAGAAAATTCCTTAATCCAGATGATTCCAAAATTTTGAAAATAGAGACCATTTCTGGATCTTCACCCCTGTAGATATCATCGAACTCAACGGAGAGAGAGTTGTGAGTGATAGTAGCCATTTGAGTGTAATGAAAAATGAAAAGAGTTTTTAAAAAAAATATGAGAGAGTTAGAGAGCAGACAGCGGTAAATTATAAAAAGTGAATGAAAATGAAATGTTCAGCCCGCTAAATAAGAGAGAGAAGACACGTGTCTTTATCTCGAAGACTGATAATTAAATAATTCAAAATAAACGGTCAGGATAAAAGAGAGATAAGGCGGTTAAAATTTGCGATCAGTCCGGGCTGTTTTAAACAATTATTTTATTTAAAGATTTCTTGACCAGACAGATCATGGGATAACATCAGATTTGACATAGATCGGTCTGAAAGTTCGGACCGGTCTGTGTCGTTCTGATAATTGTATTATCGATCTGTGCCAGCATACAATCTTTAAAAGATAACTAAAAGAAAGATACTTCTAAAACATCAAGATAAGTCTATTAAACCAAGAATTTGACGAAAGTAATTAAACTTAGCCTCAGGAAGTGGTTTGGTGAAGATATCTGCTGCTTGATGTTCTGTTGAAATATGCTCGATCTGAATTTCCTTTTTGCCAACATGATCTCGAATAAAATGATGTTTTATATCAATGTGCTTTGTTCGAGAGTGCAAAACTGGATTATACGTTATAGCGATTGCACTTGTGTTGTCACAAAATATCGGAGATTCAACAGCTTGAATGCCATAGTCTTTGAGCTGGTGTTGAATCCAGAGCATTTGAGCGCAACAGCTTCCAGCGGCAAGATATTCTGCTTCAGCTGTAGATGTGGCAATAGATGTTTACTTCTTGCTAAACCAAGAGATCAATCTTTCACCTAAGAATTGACATGTTCCACTGGTGCTTTTGCGATCAATCTTACAGCCAGCATAATCAGCGTCTGAATATCCTATTAAGCTGAAATTTGAATCTTTGGAATACCAAAGACCAACGTTCTGAGATCTTTTCAAGTATTTCAGAATACGCTTAGCAGCAATGAAGTGTGATTGCTTTGGTTCTGACTGAAACCTAGCACACATACAGACTGAGAACATAATATCAGGCCGGCTCGCTGTAAGATACAAGAGCGATCTGATCAGTCCACGATACATAGACACTTCAACTGCTGTTCCCCCTTCGTCTTTATCAAACTGTCTTTGCATTAACATAGAGAATTTCTCGCATAATTTGGGGTTAGTTGACCCAAAAATGATATCGTCAACATAAATTTGAACTAACAAAGTATGTTCCCCCTTAATGTAAGGACCCTAGTTCCTTAAGTGTGGATTAAAGGCGTAAATAAAAATTTCCATGCATAACAGAGTATAAATGTTGTGTTGATGCCCTGAGCTATTAAATTACAGTGCCAAAATAAAGTTCCAAAAGGGATTAGTTGCATTCTCAACCAATGAATGCTAATCCTATAGCTTTACACTACTCCTAGAGTAGAGACTATACAAAAATTAAGCCTGCTATTCCAAAAGCACTCCTCACTGGCTCACTGCATCAACCCGCCTTAGCCCATCCGCCCAAAAATACCTACAGGAACAACCCCAAACCATGAGCATGTATATAAATCATATTCACAATAATATGATCATAATTCAATGCATAAACCATAAATGCAAATCAATTCCTGTACTTAACACATATAAAAGCTCCCTTGGTTGTCCCTGTACCATAATCACAATTAATTGATTATAACACCAATAATATATGTCATGACATGCATCCGTTCCATGTATACCAATGGCCAATCCCAGTATTATTATATCAGTGGCATAATACCCCTCGCGTTACATGACAGCGGCATTAATACCCCTCGCTTCGACATATTAGCGGCATAATATCCCTCGCATCAACATGACAGCGGCATGATCCTTCGCTTCGACATGTTTGCGGCAAATATTCTTCATCGCTAAATATGATAGCGGCAAGTATTCTACCATCGCCTCGACATGAAGGCGGCAAGTATTCTTCATCACTGTGATATAACCTCGACTCACAATTACATGCAACCATAATGCATGTTCCAACTATATATGCAACCATAATTCATAAATAAGACCACATGTGCAACCATAATGCATAGCCAATTCAAAGCGTAATAAATACGTTTTACCGTCCGATGTTCGTACGTCTCACTACGTACCTTAGTTCCAAAAGTGGAGATGTCGTGGAACTTTATCTCCTTTGATGTGTGGCTACCTGGGATGGTTCTACACAATCACATGAATCCATATTAGAAGCCAATAAGTGAACCATTACCAAAAATAACATCATTTAAAACAAAATCCCAAAATCCACATTTTATTCCTTGCGATCGATCGGTCCCTAAGCCCCGATCGATCGCCAAGTGAAGAAAAATAGGCATCCAAGTACTGCCTCCACCGATCGATCGAACCATTTTACCGATCGATCGGGAAAAATTACCGATCGATCGATAAGCTCATTTCACGCCTTGTTCAGGCTCTGGCTTGCTCGATCGATCGGACCCATATCTCGATCGATCGGGCAGCCCTGTTCCAGCGAGAAACTTCTATGTATGAGCTTCCAACAACACTTAACTTATATACAACCAAGAACAACTTCCATGCTCAACATATAACCACAAAACAACCTTAAAATACAACCCCCACACATAAACAAGATGTTGGACCAAGATCCACCCCTTTTTACCCCAAAAACAAGCTACAACCCAACCACAACTCAACAAAACTCTACCATAGTGGAAGCTTACCACTTGAGCTCCAAGTTTCAAGCAAGAAAACACAAAAAGACTCCTTTTTCCAAGTTTTCTCCTCTCCTTTTGTTTCAGAAACGAAAATGGGAGTTTTCCTTGCAAGAGGAGAGATGAAGGGTGGGTTTTTGACTTAAAGGTGATGGGAAGGGATGTGATATAAAGTGTGCAAGTGGCTCCCTTGCCATGCTATGGGTTTAAATGTGTACCAAGACACAAGCATGATGTATAGAATACCCCAACATGATATTTTAAAAGCATTTTACCGCAATGCATCAAAATCCCTATTAAAATCATGCATTACCAAATAGACACAACCCATTTCATTTAAACCATTATAACACCCAATTCCCAACATGTATAACATGCACCCTGAAATGCTCTACCGGGTCACGCCTACCATGTGACAAGCATTTTACCAAGATAATTAGTCCCAAGACATAATCTAATTATCGCCATAATATCACATAAACATAATTAATGCCCTAATTGCAATTAATTATTTCGGGGATATCACAATACTCCCCTACTTATAAGATTTCGCCCTCGAAATCGCATGCACTTACCCAAATCGAAACTAAACATAAATCACATACCAGAGAATAGTTCCGGGTAGTGCTGCACCATATGCTGCTCCGTCTCCCACGTGGCCTCTTCGACACCCCTGCGATCCCACTGTACCTTTACCATAGGTATCACTTTGTTCCTAAGCCTGCGATCAGCCCTATCCAGAATCCTGACTGGCCGTTCCTCGTAAGATACATCAGAATCTAACTGAACCTCAGAAGGCTGCAATACATGCGACGGATCCGGCTCATACTTACGTAGCATAGATACATGAAACACGTCGTGAATACCAGACAACGACGGTGGCAGTGCTAAACGGTAAGCCAAGGTACCGATGCGCTGTAAAATCTCATACGGTCCCACATACCTCGGAGACAATTTACCATGCATACCAAACCGAACCACACCCCTGAAAGGTGAAATCTTCAAAAAGACCCTGTCTCCCAACTGAAATTCCAACGGTCTCCGCCGTTTATTCGCATAGGCGGCTTGCCTGTTCTGGGCTGCCTTCATTTTCTGACGGATAATCTTTACCTTATCCTCCATCTCCCGAATCAGTTCGGGTCCTCCCATTGCTTTACTGGTCAAGTCATCCCAGTACAACGGCAACCTACAATGCCTACCATACAAAGCCTCAAACGGTGCCATCTGAATACTCGCCTGATGGCTGTTGTTGTATGAAAACTCTACCAAGGCCAAAGAATCTTGCCATGAGGCATCAAACTCCAACGCACAAGCTCGCAGCATGTCCTCGAGCGTCTGTATAGTACGCTCAATCTGACCGTCCGTTTGGGGATGATATGACGTACTCAACCTCAACTCAGTACCCAAAGCTGACTAAAGACCTCCCCAGAAATGAGATGTGAACCGCGGATCTCTGTCAGACACAATAGACACTGGAATCCCATGCAGTCTCACTATGTCCCGGACATACAATTGAGCCATCCTCAAGTATGTGTACGTCATACTGTAGGGAATGAAGTGAGCTACCTTCGTCAGCCTGTTAATGATCACCCAAATGGCATCACAACCCGAAGTAGTCCTCGGCAAGTGGGTCACAAAGTCCATAGATATGTGTTCCCACTTCCACTCCGGTATCTCTAAGCTCCTTAGCTCGCCACCAGGTCTCTGTCTCTCTGCCTTAACCTGTTGACAGATCAAACACTTCTTAACAGATGAGATTACATCACGTTTCATCTGTTTCCACCAGAACTGATCACACAAGTCCTTATACATCTTCCTCCCTCCTGGGTGGATGCTAAATCGACTACTATGAGCCCGTTCCAAGATTCCTCTGCGCAACTCCGGCGTACCTGGGACTACCCATCGGTTACCAAGTCTCAAAGAACCGTCCTCAGCCACTCTGAACTTTGATGGCTGCCCCTGAAGTGCCAATGATGACCATCTCTGAATCTCATCATCTATCCTCTGAGCTCTCCTGATATGCTCATAGATATCTGGCTCAGCTAATAAGGTCGATACATGCACAGGTGATGTATCTACGTCGAAGTCATAGCCCAGATGGCAACAGGAAGTCATCATAGCCGACAAATGCATGACCTCCTCAGCAGTACTCTTCACCTTCCGACTCAAAGCATCTGCCGTCAAGTTTGCCTTCCCCGGATGGTACTCAATCTCACAGTCATAGTCTTTGCGCAAATCCATCCATCTCCTCTGACGCATATTCAACTCCGCCTGAGTGAATAAGAATTTCAGGCTCTTATGATCCGTATATATGGTAAAGGACGTACCATACAGATAGTGCCTCCAAATCTTCAGGGCAAAGATAATAGCAGCCAACTCCAAGTCATGGACTGGGTACCTAACCTCATGCGGCTTCAACTGCCTCGATGCATAAGCTACCACATGCTTATCTTGCATCAGTACACAACCCAAGCCCTGCAGTGATGCGTCAGTATAAAGCACAAACCTTTTGTTCTCCGTAGGGATCACCAATACCGGTGCCGTCGTCAATCGGTGCTTCAACTCTTGGAAGCTCTCCTCGCAAGCCTCTGACCAAAAGAAGGGTACTCCCTTCTGGGTCAACTGCGTCAGTGGTTTAGCAATCTTAGACAATCCCTCGACAAAGAGTCGGTAATAGCCAGCCAAACCAAGAACTCCGAATCTCGGGCACAGAAGTTGGTGCAGTCCACTCCATCACCGCCTCAATCTTCCTGGGGTCCACTGAAATCCCACTGCTAGATATGACGTGCCCCAGAAATACTACACTGCTCAACCAAAACTCACATTTGCTGAGCTTGGCATACAATTGATGGTCTCTGAGGATCTGGAGCACGGTCCTCAAGTGTCTCACATGCTCTTCCTCGCTCCGGGAGTAGATGAGTATATCGTCAATAAACACAATGACGAACTGATCCAGATAGGGTTGAAACACCCGATTCATTAAGCTCATAAAGACAGCAGGGGCATTCGTCACACCGAACGACATTACCAAGAACTCGTAGTGCCCATACCGAGTCCTAAATGCTGTCTTTTGCACATCCTCCTCCCTGACCCGTATCTGGTGGTACCCGGATCTCAAATCAATCTTACTATACAGCTTCGTGCCTTGCAACTGGTCAAACAAGTCGTCAATCCTTGGAAGAGGATACTTGTTCTTTACCGTGGCCTTATTCAGTTGCCGGTAATCGATGCACAAACGCATCGAGCCATCTTTCTTTTTCACAAAAAGAACTGGTGCGCCCCAAGGTGATACGCTAGGGCGTATATATCCTTTATCAAGGAGCTCCTGCAACTGCTCCTTCAATTCTCTCAGCTCAGCCGGTGCCATCCTATAAGGTGCACGGGAGATAGCGGATGTCCCCGGTAATAACTCAATCCCAAACTCGACTTCCCTTGCCGGTGGGAATCCGGGAATCTTCTCCGGGAATACGTCAGCAAATTCCGCTACCACTGGTATATCCTCAACCTTTAACTCTTTGCTCTTTCCCGACGTGTCCGCGGCATAGATGAGGTAGCCCGTATGACCACATTCCAACAACTGAGACATTTTGATTGCCGAAATCAACGGAATCTTCGCACGAGACCCGTCGCCATAAAAAGTCCACTGAACTCCCAAACCAGATCTGAATCGAACTGTCCTCTGTCGACAATCTACCACTGCCTGATATCTGTTCAGAATGTCGATGCCCACAATGCAGTCGAAATCTGACATACTCAAAACAACCAAATCTGCCTTTATCTCGTTGCCCTCAAAATAAATGAGGCAGTCCATCAGAAACCGATCAGCAACAACTCTCTTCCCGGTGGGTGTCGAGACCAATAGAGACGTATATGATGTCTCGCCACAAAGTCCGCAGACACGAAGGAGTGCGAAGCACCTGTGTCTATCAAATAAAGGCGGAATATGTAAATAATAGGCACGTACCAGCTATAACCTCCGCGGGAACTGCATCGGCCTGCTCCCTGGTCAATGCATAGACCTGTCCCTGAGGTGGCCCCATCGCCTGTCCTCCCATCTGACGAGGCACCATCGGTGGCCTCTGCTGCACTGTACCACTAGAAAACCTCCCTCGACCTTCCCTGAGATCCGTCTGTCCTTCCCGGTTGGGGCAACGACGAGCAATGTGGCCCGACTTGCCACAAATGTAGCACGCAGAACAATCTCGCATCAAATGTGGCCCTCCACAAAAGTGGCACTTGACATCTCCAGCTCTACTAGCTTGAGCCGGTCCCCCATAAGTAGATGCACCACTCCTCCAATCCCCTTGCTTTCAGCCCTCCGGCCGCCTTCCACTAAACCGAGAAGAAGAAGAAGTCCCCCGCGACTTAAAAGATCCTCCTCGGGGCCTCAGATTTTCAGATGTTGATCTTTGTGATGGAGCTGGTGAGGGTATGGCCTCAGGATAAGCACTCACCCCTATCTCCGCTAACTCCGCTCTAACCAGTGCCTCATCAAAGGATGTCGGGCTGTTAGAAATGACCCGATCAAATAATTCCGGTCGCAGCCCCTTCAAAAAGTGCCTCATCTTGGCATGCCCATTTGTAGCAATGTGTGGAACATACCTCAATAAGGATGAGTAGTGCATGGCGTAGTCCAAAACTGTCAAGTTCCCTTGCTTCAGATTCGTAAATTCATCCTCCTTAGTTTCCTAGCCGCGGCAGAGAAGTATCGGTTTAGAAACCGAGTCCAAAATAAAGTCCAGTCGATTGCCATGCCCTGTGCCCTCAATTCCATTACAGTCGTCTTCCACCACATGGAAGACTTCTTTGCTAGTTGGAATTCTGCCAGTCTTAACCAAGCCGTCCTAGCACACGACGCAGATACAAAAATCTGTTCTAGTCTCTACAGCCACTCTTCGGCCTCCTCTCCTGTCTCTGTTCCTTCAACCATGGGTGGGTGGAAGGTTAGAAATTGAGTCAGGCTAAGCTCCCCTGGTAACAGTAGTTGAGCAACCGGTTCCATGCCCACAGCAGGTGGGGGTAAAGGATTTGCCTGCCCGATGATAGCAATCACGCTCCCAATATCACCCACCTCTTCATTGAGGTTCCCCGCATTCATAGCCGCCATGCTGTAACACAAATGTTAACACAATTCCAAACAATATATATGCTAAACCGTTAGACAATATAAATGACAAGCATGTTAGTATAACAATTGTATACATAAATGTGCACCATATGCATAAACATGCCCCAATTGTAAACACCTAGCCAACCATGCTAAGGCTACCCTTCACTAGTTCCCGGGTTCTCTAACCACTGCTCTGATACCACTAATGTAAGGACCCAAGTTCCTTAAGTGCGGATTAAAGGCGTAAATAAAAACTTCCATGCATAACAGAGTATAAAGGTTGTGTTGATGCCCTGAGCTATTAAATTACAGTGCCAAAATAAAGTTCCAAAAGGGATTAGTTGCATTCTCAACCAATGAATGCTAATCCTATAGCTTTACACTACTCCTAGAGTAGAGACTATACAAAAATTAAGCCTGCTATGCCAAAAGCACTCCTCACTGGCTCACTGCATCAACCCGCCTTAGCCCGTCCGCCCAAAAGTACCTAAAGGAACAACCCCAAACCATGAGCATGTATATAAATCATATTCACAATAATATGATCATAATTCAATGCATAAACCATAAATGCAAATCACTTCCTGTACTTAACACATATAAAAGCTCCCTTGGTTGTCCCTGTACCATAATCACAATTAATTGATTATAACACCAATAATATATGTCATGACATGCATCCGTTCCATGTATACCAATGGCCAATCCCAGTATTATTATATCAGTGGCATAATACCCCTCGCGTTACATGACAGCGGCATTAATACCCCTCGCTTTGACATATTAGCGGCATAATATCCCTCGCATCAACATGACAGCGGCATGATCCTTCGCTTCGACATGTTTGCGGCAAATATTCTTCATCGCTAAATATGACAGCGGCAAGTATTCTATCATCGCCTTGACATGAAGGCGGCAAGTATTCTTCAGCACTGTGATATAACCTCGACTCACAATTACATGCAACCATAATGCATGTTCCAACTATATATGCAACCATAATTCATAAATAAGACCACATGTGCAACCATAATGCATAGCCAATTCAAAGCGTAATAAATACGTTTTACCGTCCGATGCTCGTACGTCTCACTACGTACCTTAGTTCCAAAAGTGGAGATGTCGTGGAACTTTATCTCCTTTGATGTGTGGCTACCTGGGATGGTTCTACACAATCACATGAATCCATATTAGAAGCCAATAAGTGAACCATTACCAAAAATAACATCATTTAAAACAAAATCCCAAAATCCACATTTTATGCCTTGCGATCGATCGGTCCCTAAGCCCCGATCGATCGCCAAGTGAAGAAAAATAGGCATCCAAGTACTGCCTCCACCGATCGATCGAACCATTTTACCGATCGATCGGGAAAAATTACCGATCGATCGATAAGCTCATTTCACGCCTTGTTCAGGCTCTGGCTTGCTCGATCGATCGGACCCATATCTCGGTCGATCGGGCAGCCCTGTTCCAGCGAGAAACTTCTATGTATGAGCTTCCAACAACACTTAAACTTATATACAACCAAGAACAACTTCCATGCTCAACATATAACCACAAAACAACCTTAAAATACAACCCCCACACATAAACAAGATGTTGGACCAAGATCCACCCCTTTTTACCCCAAAAACAAGCTACAACCCAACCAAAACTCAACAAAACTCTACCATAGTGGAAGCTTACCACTTGAGCTCCAAGTTTCAAGCAAGAAAACACAAAAAGACTCCTTTTTCCAAGTTTTCTCCTCTCCTTTTGTTTCAGAAACGAAAATGGGAGTTTTCCTTGCAAGAGGAGAGATGAAGGGTGGGTTTTTGACTTAAAGGTGATGGGAAGGGATGTGATATAAAGTGTGCAAGTGGCTCCCTTGCCATGCTTTGGGTTTAAATGTGTACCAAGACACAAGCATGATATATAGAATACCCCAACATGATATTTTAAAAGCATTTTACCACAATGCATCAAAATCCCTATTAAAATCATGCATTACCAAATAGACACAACCCATTTCATTTAAACCATTATAACACCTGTGATGTCCGGGGATTATGGAGTTAATCCCGGTGTGGTATTAATCCTTGATGGATTTTTAATTGTGGCAATTAGGAATTAATTGCGGTTTGGCATCTCCCGAGGTTGTTAAATCGGGCATTTGGGATCTTTGGATCCAAAGGATGAGATTGTATCCTCATTTTGGTGAAAAACCTATGAGTTGGGTTTTTTGTGGGACTTGGTGTCCGGGGTGCCTTTTGTTGGGGCCAGTCTGGGGAATTGATGTTGGAGAGAGTTTTTGAAAACATATGATTTTTAATGAATCATGATGTATTTGTGGGGGTATTGGTATTTTGGGGCATTTTTGCTATATATACCAGTTGGACTCGGGATTCAGTCATTGGGAATCCATTTCTCTCCTCTTCTCCCCCTCTCTCACGCCACCTTCACCCCAAACCCTTCCCCTCTTTCCCCTTTCAACAAAATCGTTGGGAACACGATTTAGGGGCCGGATCTCTTGAAGAAAAGCTGGTAATCTCTTCCTCCTCTCTTGTAGCTTTGATTTGATAGTAGTTTTGTTGATTTTGGTTGAGTTTTGAGGTTGGTTTGGGTTGGGTGATTTTGATGAAAATCTTGAAATCTTTTGGGTTTGTTTTAAATCAAGTCTATCACCCTTCTTGGAGGTCCTTGGATGTTATTTTGTTGTGGTTTTGAGTTGGGAGGAGTTGGGTTATGTTTTGGGGAGGTTTCAAGCTTTTAAAAATGGTGGGTTTCGAGTTGCAGGGCATGGCGATCGATCGCCCGTAGCAGGCGACCGATCGCATGCAGGCAGTAGGCTTTTCAGCTTTGTGGCGATCGATCGCCACTTTTGGAGCGATCGATCGCCTCGCGCCAGTAAGGTCTGGCGATCGATCGCTATATCGAGCGATCGATCGCCAAGGGGCTAGCGATCGATCGCCCGGTATAGCGATCGATCGCCAGCATGTGATTTGTGGTTTTCTTGTTTTTTTCGTGGGATTTTGGAATTTCGTCTTAAATGGTCAGCTTCCGGGGCAATGTTCTCATTCCAATGGGAATGCTAGACTTTTTAAAATGGTTGGTTGGAACCAAGTAAATTAAATGGAATTCTCGGATGAATTCTTGGCTATCTTTTAAACTTATAAAGTGAGTTATTTTGGGTATTATGCATGCTTAGCCGGGGGGCTTCTATTTTGGTAATCGTCATGGATTAACGATATGATTGGGAATCTTGAGCGTGCTTGGACACGTGGTTGCATGCTTATACTTGATTGTGAGTTGTTTATGTGTTTTAGCACATATCCCTCGAGGTAAGGAACTCAAGCAAAGTTTGGACTCAAGCTACGGAATTATAAGGTACGTATGATGTACGAGCATAGACATTTAATAAATTGCAATTGTTGAGTGCTTGGTACACTGTATTGCAATAAATGTGTGTGGAAATGCATGACACATGGTATTAGCAATAAACGGAGATTGAAATGCATGGTTTATTGTACTTGCTTTAAATGTCTATATATGCATTGAGAATTGCATGGTGCCGCTTTTGAGCGAGCAATGATTGGGATGTTGTCTCCTGTGAGCGAACATCGATTACGACGCCGCTGCCATCGATCATGCGTGGAATTGGAATGCCGCTATTGTAGAGCGAGCAATGAAATGGAGATATGAAACCATAAGTGAGGAACATGGATTGTTTATAATCATTGTTTAATGATTTGATGTTATTGATTATGACATTGGTATATGGCTCGTAGAATTGTTAATCAATATAATGATTAACTAGCATTTGGGAATTTGATGGTTTCAGTGTTTTGAGAACAGGGACAGTACAGGAAACCCCGGATGAGGATGATGCCATCCAGGGAGTATATTTTGTATTTCATAGTATTTACATTGTTGTAAATTATGAATTGTATTTTTTGTGGTAATTGGATTGGGATATTGGTATGCTCACCCCGTGTGGGGGCTGTCTCTGTTGGGGCAGGTGGTACAGGTGCAGCAGCAGCTTTGGAGTTGAGCTCGGGCTGTTGATTGAAGTACTTCCAGGTTGAGGTACCAGAGCTGGATGGACAGGCGCTCAGATCCAGAGTCGAGATCGAGTTGCGCTTGAGAGGTGCTTCCAGGATCGGAACACCAGTAACGGTATCCAGCAGAGTGTTTTATACATTAGATACACGCTTATTAATTGGGTGCTCTTATGTGAGTACATATTACGTGTATATGGAATGTATAAATGGGCTACGGCTCTTCTCTGTTCATTTATGGTTTGCAAGCAATTAGATATAGAATTGCTAAATGAACTAAGAGTATGATAGTGTATTATGAGGGTGCATGTTATATGGATAATCATGGTTGGGGAGTTGGAATATTATGTGGTTTAAATGCAAGAAATTTTCTGGATAGCATATGGTGTTGCACTTGCATATGGTTTTCCCCTGATAGTATGATTATGTGCACTAATGATATGGCTTAATACACTAATAACGTGTAATAACCCCGAAATGTTATATGATTATGTGCTACGATGATGAATTATGATGTGTTTAAGGGTTGTGGTGTATTTAATTTGGGGGATAATACTTATGATGTGATGATATGATTTAGGGGGGGCATGTTGGGTGTTTTAGAGGATGTATTAATTAAATAAAGTTATAAAATATCGTGTGAGGATATTTTAATACATCGTACCAAGTACCGGGACACAATTAAACACCACATGACCACCCAACCCACACCACCCCACCCCCATCACTCGGTCACCTCACCCTCCCCCACTTGTCCAACCCATACCCCCCACTTGCTCAACCCATGCTACCACTCAATCAGCCTCCATCTCCTTCTCTCCTCCTCTTCTCCTCCATTCTCATCCCAGAACAAGCTGCTTTAAGGCAAGGAAACCTTGGTAGAAAGGTGTGCAAATCCTTGCAAAAAGGGGAGCAAAAAGAGGGGGGTAAGTTGGTGCCCTATTTTCTGGGTTTTCGGGTTGAGTTGGGTTTTTGTAGTGAGGATTTCTATGCATGCTAGTGTAGGTATGAACGAAACCTTGGTATGTATGTTTACATGGAAGTATTATGAAGCTCCTAGCATGTTTGTTCGAGTATATTACTTACGTTATGTGTTGGTTTTCTTGTTATGAAAGTAAGTGCTCGAAATTCTGGGCAAGGAAGAACATGCTATGTTTCTGTATAAGTTGGTTGAGGTTGAAGATTATGATGAGGTTATGTTGCATGCTAGTTTAGGTTTTGTTGAACCTTGAATTTAAGTGCTTACATAGAAGTTTTATAATGCTCCTAGCATGTTTGATTGAGCAAGTATGTTATGTTATGAAGTAGAAATGATGGTGTGAAAAGAGGTGCTCAAAAATCTGGGGAAGTCCCGATTTTTCAGAGCTCTCGATCGATCGAGATTTGGTCCCGATCGATCGAGCGAGACAGAATGTTTAAAGCATGTTTTGAATTTCAGGTGCCGATCGATCGATGGATTTCTCGATCGATCGGTGAAGCTCCTCGATCGATCGGTAAAATGTTTCGATCGATCGATCGAGGCAGAATGGTTGAGCACTGTTGTGCACAGTTTCTCGATCGATCGAGACCTCGGGGCCGATCGATCGAGAGAGGCAGAATGTTGAAAAATAAAATGATGTTTTATTTTGTTAAGTTTATGATGTGAGATGGTATTGAGGCATCTAATATGGTATTGTGTGGTCTTGTAGAGCCATCCCAGGTACCGGCACCATCAAGGAGATAAAGTCTGTTGACTCCTCCTCCTTTTGAAAAGGTACGTAAGAGACGTACGGGCATCGGACGGTAAAACACATCCCTACACTATGGCTATGCATTTATCGCATGAATATATACGATGAAATGATGATGTTTATATGATGATGTTTATACGATGTTTATATGATGATGTTTATACGATGTTTATATGATGATGTTTATACGAAGTTTATATAATGATGTGATACGATATTATTTGTGGTAAGATGCCACGGGGTAAGATGCCCCACATGGTAAGAGGCCATGCGATGTTTATTTGTGGTAAGATGCCACGGGGTAAGATGCCCCACATGGTAAGAGGCCATGCGATGTTTATTTGTGGTAAGATGCCACGGGGTAAGATGCTCCACATGGTAAGAGGCCATGCGATGTTTATAATGTGGTAAGATGCCACAGGTAAGATGCCCATATGCATGATTATGAATCAGGAACAACCAGAAGAAGGTAACGAATAACCAGCATGTTCACTTAACTAAGATGTCGTACATTTACTGTTATATTTTGTTATGATGTTATAAGATGATGATGCTATAAGATGATGATATTACAAGATGATGATGCTTATATGATGATGATGTTATAAGATGATGATATTTACAAGATGATGATGCTTATATGATGATGATGTTATAAGATGATGATATTTATAAAATGATGATGCTTATATGATGATGATGTTATAAGATGATGATATTTACAAGATGATGATGCTTATATGATGATGATGTTATAAGATGATGATATTTACAAGATGATGACGCTTATATGATGATGATGTTATAAGACGATGATATTTATAAGATGATGATTTTAATCATTCATGTCAAGAATTTATGATTTTTATGCATGGCTATGAAACAGGGACAACCAAAGAGGGTTAATGCGATTAACCAGGAAGTATACGTTACCAATTATTTTCATGTATTTATTTATATGCCATTGCCTTATGATGTTAAGTAACGATGTAAATGCTCATGATGGGTTGTTCCTGTAGTTACACTTTTGGACTAAAGGACTAAGGGTCGGGTTGAGGCAAGTGAGCTACGAGGAACACAGGAACGTATAGGATTCAGCTTCTGTTTAGTATCTACTCTAGGAGTAGTATAAATCTAACATATTAACATTCATTGTGGGAATGTAACTAATAAGCTTTAAAGTGTTAATTGGCCTGTAATTCTGTTAGCTCATGTAACAACTAGAACCCTAAGATGTTATTAATGCATGATTAGTCCTTCTTATGTCTATTGATCACTGTTAAGGTGGGAAGACCCCACATAACGGGTTAAGGGCACGGGGGTCCTTACAACACCCAATTCCCAACATGTATAACATGCACCCTGAAATGCTCTACCGGGTCACGCCTACCATGTGACAAGCATTTTACCAAGATAATTAGTCCCAACACATAATCTAATTATCGCCATAATATCACATAAACATAATTAATGCCCTAATTGCAATTAATTATTTCGGGGATATCACAATACTCCCCTACTTATAAGATTTCGCCCTCGAAATCGCATGCACTTACCCAAATCGAAACTAAACATAAATCACATACCAGAGAATAGTTCGGGTAGTGCTGCACCATATGTTTCTCCGTCTCCGACGTGGCCTCTTCGACACCCCTGTGATCCCACTGTATCTTTACCATAGGTATCACTTTGTTCCGAAGCCTGCGATCAGCCCTATCCAGAATCCTGACTGGCCGTTCCTCATAATATACATCAGAATCTAACTGAACCTCAGAAGGCTGCAATACATGCGACGGATCCGGCTCATACTTCCGTAGCATAGATACATGAAACACGTCGTGAATACCAGACAATGACGGTGGCAGTGCTAAACGGTAAGCCAAGGTACCGATGCGCTGTAAAATCTCATACGGTCCCACATACCTCGGAGACAATTTACCACGCATACCAAACCGAACCACACCCCTGAAAGGTGAAATCTTCAAAAAGACCCTGTCTCCCAACTGAAATTCCAACGGTCTCCGCCGTTTATTCGCATAGGCGGCTTGCCTGTCCTGGGCTGCCTTCATTTTCTGACGGATAATCTTTACCTTATCCTCCATCTTCCGAATCAGTTCGGGTCCTCCCACTGCTTTACTGGTCAAGTCATCCCAGTACAACGGCGACCTACAATGCCTACCATACAAAGCCTCAAATGGTGCCATCTGAATACTCGCCTGATGGCTGTTGTTGTATGAAAACTCTACCAAGGCCAAAGAATCTTGCCATGAGACAGAGTATCATACCAGGCTCTTGGGGCTTGTTTCAGACCATATACTGCTTTATTCAGTAGATATACATGATTTGGAAATGAGTGGTTCTGAAATCCAGGAGGTTGCTCAATGTAGACTTCCTCCTGAAGCTTACCATTAAGAAAGGCACTCTTAACGTCCATTTGATATACCTTGAAGTCTTTAAAAGCAGCATAAGCAAGAAATATTCGGATTGCTTCAAGTCTAGCGACTGGTGCAAAAGATTCATCGAAGTCAATTCCTTCTTCTTGTCGGAATCCTTGTGCCACCAGTCTGGCTTTGTTTCTAACCACAACTCCATCTGCGTCTAGCTTGTTTCTGAATACCCATCCGGTTCCAATAACAGGCAGATCGCTCGGCCTGGGAGTTAGACTCCAAACTTGATTTTGTTCAAATTGATTAAGCTCTTCTTGCATTTAATCCAGTTGAAATCAGTCAAAGCTTCATCAATCTTTTTAGGTTCCAGATTTGATATGAAAGCAGCATTAGTGAATTCATCCATCATCTGTCCTCTAGTTCTAATCGGTGCAGAAGGACTTCCAATAACTAGATCAGGTGGATGCCTCTTTGTCCATCGATAACTCGATTCTGGATTGTCTGGTCCATACGGATGAGTAGTAGTGGCATTATCAGCATCTGATTTAACATTAGAGCGAGGAACATCCGGATCGGCTCGATCTGAAAGAGCTTCATTGCCATGATCCGGTCTGTCTGGTACTTCAGGTTCCGGTGGATTGTCTCTTGACCTGTTATCTACAATCTCATCATCACTGTTAGCTTCGAGATGGATATTTTCCATCTGATTTTGAATTGATTCCTTGCTACCCTCAATACATAAAGATTCATCAAAAACTACATGAAAAGATTCTTCTACAGTTAAAGTGCGATTATTGAAGACGCGAAAAGCATTGCTATTAGATGAATATCCTAAGAATATCCCATTATCTGATTTAGCTTCAAATGCTGTAAGATGATTCTTACCATTGTTGTGAACGAAGCATTTGCAACCAAATATATGAAGGTGAGAGATAGACGGTCTGTTACCAGTCCATATTTCATATGGAGTAAGATTCAACTTCTTGTTAATCATAGATCGATTTTGAGTGTAGCACGCAGTATTTACAGCTTCTGCCCAGAACATTTGCGAAATGCCAGAATCAGCAAGCATTGTCCTTGCTGCCTCTTTAAGCGTTATGTTCCTTCGTTCTGCAACTCCATTTTGTTGGGGAGTTCGGGCGGCTGAAAATTCATGCTTAATTCCTTGATCTTCTAGAAAGGAAAACTCAGTGCCTTTGTCACTACGAATCCTGTCTATGCTTGATGATTTCTCATTCTGAGTGCGTTTCAGCAGCTTGATCAATTTCGGACCGGTCTGATCTTTACTGCTCAAAAATATAGTCCAAGTAAAACGTGAGTAATCATCAATAACAACAAGAGTATACCGCATTCCCCCTAAACTTGTTATTGGTATAGGACCAAACAAGTCCATATGTAATAATTCTAAGCAACGTGAGGAGGATTTAGCATTCTTGTTTTTGAAGATGATCTGATCTGTTTGCCCATTTGGCACGCTTCACAGATCTTATCCTTAGAAAAGTCGATCTTGGGCAGACCGACAACTAAATCATGTTTACACAGGCTAGAAATGGTCTTAAAATTTAGATGATTCAAGCGTTTATGCCATAGCCAGTGTTTATTATCATTATTAGCGATGAAGCAAGTAGGATTATCAGGTTGAGCGAAGTCCCAGTTAATCTTATATGTATTTCCATTTCTGATTCCTACAAGCATGGTCACACCGTCTGATGATTTAACAGTGCAAGTGTGTTTGTGAAATTCTACAACATAACCATTATCACATAGTTGACTTATACTGATCAGATTATAGCATAGATTTTCAACTAACAGCACATCATTGATAATAATATTACCATGGACAATCTTACCCTTGCCCACGGTCTTACCCTTTGAGTTATCTCCGAAGATGAACTTGGGTCCAGTACATTCTGTGACTTCAGACAACAGCTCGATGTTTCCAGTCATGTGACGAGAACACCCACTGTCTAAGTACCAGTCTGATGCAAGTTTCTTCGGTACCTGTCATCAAACATAATTATTGTTGGTACCCAATCCTACTTGGGTCCAGAACAGATTAGCCCTTTGGGAACCCATACCTTTATCAGCTTTAATCACTTGTGTGTGTCTGGTGTGCGGTGAGCTGATCTGTTTCGATGTTGTGTGTGATAATGTGTGCGATATGGAAACCTTTGATTCTCATAGGGTAGTCTATATCTTCGTTGAACTGGTTTTGAATTATAGTAATTGTATTGTCCTCCTTGCCTTAGATCTTGCAACTTTAGATTTGGTTTGAAAGACGCAAAGCTTGCTGGTGCCTTTTCTTTGGCTTGGTTAACATATCCAATCCCTTTTCTCAAACCTTGATTCTCGAAAGAGACTCCCGTTTGAATTATAGGTGCTTCAGGCTCATATACTGTGCTGGATTTAACAAATGTCATTTGTTTGATTTTGTTCTTTACCAGCAACAGTTCAGATTCATCTTTGGTGCAGTCTTTGAATTGATATCAAAGCCTATGCCGGTAACATCGCCGACATTTCTTTGTACCTCTTGCAATTCTTCCAATGATGTTCTGGATTTTGTCCATGTTTTGAAGATATGAGAAAGCTTAGCATTTTGTGTGCTAATTCTCTTATTTTCTTCATGGAGCTGATCATAAGAGATTTTTAGTTTATTCAGCTCGATCTGTAGATTGTTCCACTCACCCAGCTCAGAGCAGCTTGGTTTGATGTGCTCATCCATTTGATCATTGGCTTTAGCTTTGGTTTTCTCAAATGATTCAGCTAAGATTCTATAATCATTAGCCATGTCTTGCAGTGCGGACATGAGCTCTTCACGTGTAAATTCATTTGAATCAAGATCGAATACCTCGTCTGTTTGACTCATATCTTCGTCTGCCATTAGACATTGAATATCTTCTTCGCTTTCGCTGGAAGAATATTTGGAGCTTTCTGAATCTGAATCAGTCTGAGCCCACTTGCTGTTTCCTTCTTCTGCTACTAGGACCTTTTGGGACTTCCCATGATGACTTTTACGATCTTTGTAGTGCTTCTTTTTCTTGTCATCACGATGCTGCTCTTCTTTCTTCGGTCTGGTGCAATCTGCAATAAAATATCCGGTCTTACCACAATTGTAGCAAGCCTGATCATTAACAACATCGTCCTTTCTTGATTTATAATGATGAGAGGGTTTAAAATTCCTTTTATTTTTAGACATAAATTTACCAAATTTCTTGATAAATAATGACATAGCATCATTACTTATCTGTTCGATAGATCGATCTGTTGTGGGGGCGGTCTGGTCTGGAATGGCTGCCAGTGCTTTGTTTGGTTGAGAGATGAATGGCTCTGCTTCACCTCTGCTGATTAGTTCGAACTCATATGCTTTAAGATCTGCGAACAGATCATGAAGTTCAACCTTGTTCAGATCTTTGGACTCCCTCATTGCAATGGTCTTAACATCCCATTCTTTTGGCAGGGCTCTCATAACTTTTAGAGCGATCTCTCTGTTTGAGTATTCCTTGCCCAGACCATTTAGTTCATTGATGATACCAGTGACTCTTTCATCAAACTCATTTATAGTTTCTCCACTCTTCATTTTTATGCTCTCAAATCTTTGAAGAGCAACAGTCAGCTTGTTTTCCTTGGTCTGGTCCTTCCCTTCACATAGCTGTGCTATCTTCTCCCAAATTTCTTTGGCAGTTGAGCACATTTTGATTTTACTGAACATGTTCTTGTCCAATGTCTTGAACAAGATGTCTTTGGCAACGTTGTCGAGGTTTGCTTTCTTTCTTTCTTCATTCGTCCAGAGGGATCTGTCCTTCTCGACCATTTGGGGTTCACCACCAGTAATGGAGGCTGCTGTATTGACTTTCAGAATCTTCATTGGTCCATCAGTGATGACGAACGACATATCGTCATCCTGTGCTGCCAGATGAGCTTGCATTCTGATTCTCCAATCATCATAGTCTTCTTTTGAGAACATAGGAATTTTGTTTGAATGATGCCATCAGCTCAAGTGTCTTTGTGCTGATTAAGACGACCTGCTCTGATACCACTTGTTAGGATCGGTCCGGAGTGTTTAGAGGGGGGGGGGGGGTGAATGAACACTCCTATTAAAAATTAATCCCTTGTGATTTCTTTCGGATTTTCTTAATCAACTTTTTTGCAGAACAGACCACTTAATATTATAGTGCGGAACGGTCTGTTCTTAGATTAGTAAGAACGGCTCGATGGCTTGAATAATGGAACGAGTGCAGAATGATAAAACACAGAATATGTTTCTGGAAGTTCGAAGGTGGTGTAATCCTTCTACGTCTCCCCTTCTTCCAATTAAGGAAGGATTCCACTAGAAGACTTTGATTTATACAATCCTGTTGTACAAACCCGATTCAGCTGGATTTACCTCACTACCAGACTGAAACTCCTAGTCTCTCGATCTGTTCAGACACACTCTGTCTGACAGTTACAATTGTTTCTCACTTCTATATTTCAATACAGAATACACAAGATAGACTTTAGTCTATGCACACAATGATCCTAAATGATCAAATATTACAATATACTTGTGCTTATGAAGATTTTCAGCTCGAGAATGTCTGAGCTTGTAAGCTTGTGCTGTTTTTCTTTCTTGTGCGTTTTTCGATTGATCAGACTCTTTTTTTTTTTAGCTCTTCTGTTGCATTCTTTTATAGTTGCATGTACCAACGACATTATTTCCTTTAATGTGCAACTCTTGACTCTGCTTAAACTCTGAGTAAGCTACAGTCTTCTTCTTTAGGGTACTTGCCGTTCTGGTTCATGCTTTCGGCGACTGTCAGGTAAGCTCTTCTTTGTCTTCTTACCTTTTATGGTAATCTTCAGTCCTTGGTCTTTTTCAGCATTAATTGCAACAATTAAATGCTTCAATAAATAGGCGTTAATGATTCGGACTGAAGAGCCAATCTCATTCAGCCTTGACTGCTCTGATCTGATAGAAGTTGAGATCGATCTGAAGCTTCGATCTGGTCAGGCTGATTTCCATCGATCCGTTCTGTTTTGCGATATACCATATCAGCTTGATCTGTTTTGAGCGATCGATCTGGTCAGTCTGATTTCTCTCGATCCGGTTTGATATATTTTGTCATCTTTAAAATCCGGAACTAACACTTCTAGTTTATTAACAAATTATATATTCTCTTTCCCAAGTGACAAGTAAAATTATCATTTATATATCAGTCTCAATATTCCTATCTAGATCCAATATCAAATAATTTAATTACATAATGATTCTTTTCGCGGCTTCAATAGAGTTATACACCTCCTGAACTCTATGAACTTCCATGATGTATTTTCTATGACCTTTTCAAAATCTCCTATCCCGAGTTGTACATTCCAACTAAATATGACAATTCAATTAGTGGAAGTTAATTGAACGCAATCAAATAAGAAAAACACAAACAAATCGTATGAAAAAGCAAAATATATTAAGTAATCAATGAAACGTAGATTCATGTTAAGCTACGTCGTTCTTTAGAAAATAAGAATTAGTTCATAATAATAATAAAAAAAGAAAATACCGAAGCATGTTCTTAAATATCATCAAATTCAAGAGAAATGAGAAAAGCAAACAAATAAGAATATGTTTCTCTATCCCCGGTGTCCGTCGTCATTGTCTCCATCTTCAAAAACTTCTGCCCTTGTGTGCCGTCTTTCGTCTCTCTATTGTTTTCTCTTGAAAACCTTGAAAGTCTGCAAAAAATAAGGTAGAATTCCTCTTTTAAACCTTGGTGGCTTGAATTCCTTCTATCCTTTTGGTGCCTCTGCTCCAGTTAAGTGGCATTAAGGCACCACTTTTTCTTCTTTCACTAAGGCATGGCATGTATATGCTGATCAGCTGACGCCTAGGTTCTCCTACGGTAAAATCTATATTTTTTAACATTGACTTTTCTTGAACTTTTGGACTTCGTTTGGCTCCAAATTGCTTTACAACATCTTATTGTTCTATAAAACTTTGTTTACCTGAATTCCTATAAAATACACAAAACGACTACCACATGAATAAATATGCTCGAAAACTAACAAAAAATCAAATTAGAAGTATAGAAAATATAAGTGCAAAATCGAACTTATCAAATCCCACATACTTTAAACTTTTGCTAGTTCCAAGCAAATAAAATCAGAAATGAAGAATGAAACAAAAAGAAAATAAATGACCGATTTAAGTCATGGAAGGACTTAACTGCAAAGGCCTCAGAAAGTAATAGTATAAGCTTCTAAGTCAAGTATTCATTTAACTCTACCCCAAGAGTTCTCGCGTGTGTTTGATTTAACATTTCCATTTAAGTACTTTAATGCCCTGATATATTAATGTAAACTAGTGAACTTTACAAACTCTTGAACTCCACCTTTCATTTTTCATATATCTTCCACCAAGATAGACTCTTACTTACACGGATTATTAGGACTTTTCACGGCACAATATTCGGTTCAATTATATCGTCCAAGAAATCATAGCAACCATAGACAAGAAACAAACCAAGGTAATGAGACGTGTGTTCTGACTGTCAAAACTCCATACTCATTACAGGCATTTATCGAGAGTGCATAGACTTAACCCCTCATAACCTTATTCACTAGTATATTGGACGAACGCGGGCCCGATCAATTGGTCTTTTATAAGCTTGTAGCATAAGACCTCGACTCATAGCTTCAATCGATGAATAGGAAATTCAAACATGACAGTAAGTCAAGTACATAAATGTCGCGCATTATTTTCTCATCTCAATTTTGACTTCCCTTCTGTCGACATTTATCATTTTTTTATTGTTTCACCTTCCTATTCCATTCCTCTTCATCATCACCTCCATTTGTTTTTCAATTTTTTAGTTCCTATCTCTTCACCTCTTCAGTATATTTTTTTTTATACATTCTCGCCCTTTTTATTTTTTCTCCCCTTTTATTTTTATTCATAATTCCGAACATGGAGATTTTGGATATTTTAAAAACACATAAAACACATAAGGGCTTACTGGCTCGATAGTAGGAAATATTGTATAGGTTGTAAACAAAGTAGTTGATGTAGGAAACGATGTCGATGTGGGTCAATCATGTGCTTTTGCACATGCCATTAATTTTTTCAATAAGCACAAAAGGTTTACTATGTATAAAATGATGTTAATTGGTGGTTCGAAAGGCTCAAACAGTGAAAAATTGCCTAAATCATTACTAAGCCACGTAAAGTCTCTACTTCACCTCGAATGGTATTAAATCAAGTTCTAGACTACTCTCGATTCACAATAATAGTATGGATTGACCAATGTGTTCAAATTATTTCTCCAGGCCACAATGCACAAATAGTCACAAAAACATTTTGAATGGGAGTTCTAAAACATGTATACAAATCTTATACCTCACATTCAAGTGAGCTATTAGGGATTAATTCAATCAATGAAAACTTAGATAGGGCTCTAATAACTTCAAGAATCATCTAAATCATTTCTGTGTTTGTTTGAAATCCACCTTTAGCATCAATAAAAAATCAAATGAGTTCTAGAGTTCACTAATTTGTTCAGAAATACAAAATTCACATGAATCTTTCTCTAGGCATCAAATCAATCAAATTGGCATGGTTTCAAGTGCTAAGTACTGAGAAACTCAAAAAGGACATTTACACAAAAAAAATATATTCACAAGTCATATCACCTGGTCTAAACTTAATTCAATTCGTGGACTTTAACAAAAAATTAAACAACTATTAAAGAGTACTCAGGAGATACATAGGCCATTCAAATAAACATTCATGCAGGAATTTAGGAAAAAAAATCTTCAACATTTGAAAATGCCCCACCCCCCCACAACTTAAAATTGTGCATTGTCCTTAATGTACCATAAAATATATGAAAATGTACAATAAAGGACAACACACAAACTTGTGACGACGATCGTCGGTAATCATCGTCCTTATCATCCTTATCGGTGGAAAAATTAATGATAGGAGCCTGAGCACCATTCGCGTTATTTTGAGTCATTTTGAGCCAAATAGAGACCTATAAAAAAGAGTGATAACAATAAAATACATTGAATAAGATATGTAACTATAAATATAAAATATGAATAACAAAACCTAAAAAAATATAGATAAAGGATATAAAACTTGAGCTGCCTCCCAAGAATCGCTTTATTTAAGGTCATCGGCCCCGACTGTGAGTTACTTTCATCCATTTGATGCTTCTTGGTTGGAGGATTTACTTTTCTTTAGCCCTCCAAACATGCTTATTCTTCTCACTTTCTTCTTAAACATCTTGGTTGCCCCCATCACCATATTGGGCTCTTTGTATCATTGTGGGATCACCTCTACCCTGCAACATTGTTCCACTTTCTCAGCTTGGTCCAACTTGCACATTTTTCTTCTTCTTTTCAGTGGAGTGCTTGCCACCTTAAACATATTAAATGTACATTTTCATCCTCGATTTGCATAGTCAATTCACCCTTTTTCACAATAAATCTTTTCCTCCCTAATAGCCAAGAAAGGTCATTCCAAGATGATGGAAATTCCATGATCCTCCTCATATCAAGAATAAGAAAATCTGCTGGAAATATTAGGTTTTCAACCTTTACCAGAACATCATCCACCCAAACATATGGATACTTGACTGATCTATCTGCCAATTACAACAAATATGTTGGTGGATTTCATCTCCGTCAGCCCCAAGTTTCTTTTATACTGATAAATGCATCACATTGACATAATCTCCCAAATTTCTCCCAAAAATTACCTCCTATCTCACATGGAATCATGAAATTGTCAGGGTCCTTCTGTTTTGTGGAAGCTTTCTTCTGAATTAAGTTGAGTAAATTCCTCTATTAGTGCCACATTCTCAAACTTAGCAAATTTATCTTCTTTGATAGGATCTTTCTCGTGAATTTGACACCTTGGCATTTGTTCCAAGGCTTCAACAAAAGGGATGTTTATGTGAATTTTCTTGAAGAACTCCAAAAATTAGTAAACTAACATCCAACTTCTTTTTTTTTCTGAAAAGCGCCGGACGAGGAAACGACATATGCACCTTAAGAATATAATATTTATCAACTAGCGTGGGAATTCTAGTAACCTATTTCTGTTGACTGCTCAACTGGTACCTCCACCACTTCATCTCTCTCTTCCTGGCGTGCTCTGACTTTGTAGTGACTTCCTCAACCTCCTTTACATCAACGATATTACATTGCATACTACTTTGGATTTACAACAATATTGCTAGGAAAGCCCCTGCTGCTGATTCTGAAGGGTGATACAATCTGTCCAATCTGCACTTCTAAGGATTTCATCGTGGCACCCAAATTATTCATGTGCAACTCCATATTATCCTGGATTGATTCATTCCTATCAAACCTCTTCCAGAATCAACAACAAAGGTTCTTACCGGACCTTCATGACGGCTTACCTCTCATCTGTTTGGCTAGTGAAACCCGAGGGAGGTGTTGCAAGAAGATTCCTCATATTGCCATATGAAAAGTTCTCATGATTGCGTAGTTCCCCTGGTGATAATGATTAGGCACATGATTACCTATATAGATATTGAAACTTTGGTTGTACACAAACTAAGCCTACTCCTATGTCTGATTTCCTCCCTCCATTAAATGGCACTCTAGCAGTGTATGACAAATTCAATTGTTGGTGGGTCCCTCGATTGTTCAATACTACCACTTGTGTAGAGAGGGCCAACAATTGAGCAAAAAGTGCGGTGGGTAATAGGGTCAATCTCATGATTACTGGCCGTTTTACCACAGAACGCTCACTTGGCCATTGAAAGTTGTTGGCATCCATATGTTCCAA